>OY735203.1:46530462-46682962 GCA_963457665.1 Thysanoteuthis rhombus | reverse complement strand
ACCACAATCTCGCTTATGATCTCTGGGGATCCATGTTGAGATTCATGATGTCCAGCGATAGTCTGACATTCTTGCAACATGTCCATCCCTTTGCCATTTAAGTTTTCTAATGGTTTACTCCTGTACAATACAGCCTCGAATATAATGAGACCCACACATATTATGGCTAAAAATCAGTCACATATTTCATCCTCTTTAAGTTTAAAGAACCCCCAGAGCACAAAAGCCAAAACCACTAACACTGAAACTGACACGGCTCCTGCTTTCCCTCAGCAACGTTTAATTTGAATTTTGAGAAAGATTCAAATTCTGGATTATTTTGAATTAGTTACTATAGCACAGCAAAATGTTATCCGTCATTTTTTACGAGTTCTATGGTAGTGTTTCATACTTGATATGTATATATATATATATATATATATAATTGACGCTCCTCTATTCAGGGTTGAGCACTCTTTAAGTGAGGTAACTCGTTCATTGTAAGCTTATGCAATGCTCTTCCATAGGAATAGAGCACTCTGGTCGATGGAGAATATATGCTGAAATAAATATATCGCTTATATTCAACCTTACTGACCGTCCAGTTCCCTGGTGCAGAGGTACGATACCAGCCTTCGGATCTGAAGCGTAAGTTTCAATCCTGCTTCGTGGTACTGGATGGGATAATGGTCTATAGAGTTATAATACAACGAAACAGCTGTCTGTGGATGATACAAGATATATATATATATATATATATATGTTCGTAACTATAAGTGAACGCGTGTGCGCACACACACACAACCTTATTAGTATATACGCAGACTAAGAGAAAATAAATAACTGGCAGTTCTAGAAATTACGATTATATGCCGCGTGGCTGGTTTCCAGCAACTACCAGCGGTTGGTTTTTGAGCACAGGTAAAAAGCTCTGATTTTGATTACTGATTTTCAAGGCATGCAGGTCTGCCTCAATTTAACGCAGTCTTCCTATGCCCCTTTTCCCCTCCCTCATCTGGCTTGATGTCAGATTCAACTAAACTCAGCAAATATATATCGATAGGTTTTGTGCGCACATGTGCTCGTACGTATTCTGAACATGCTTGTACTTGATGAGGTTTTACATGTGTGCAAACATGCGTGCGTAAGTTTGTATGTACGTTTATGTGAGTGTACGTGCGTGTGCGTGTGCGTGTGCTTGCATGCAATGGACATTATTGATAAAACAATGAAAAACGCTGACTGTTCCCTCTCGAAAATAGTGTTGCTGCCTAATACAAAAAATGGTTCTCCGCTACCGTTATCAGTTTGGAAACAGAATCGACGTTTAAAAAGCAGAACGAAAGAAAAAGATGTGACTGGTGGTGGTGGTGGTAGTGGTGGTGGTTTTGATGGTGGGGGTTATGGTGTGAGGGTAAGGGGAGGAGCGGTGGCTAGGCTCGAAAGAAAATGGCAAAGTGTGGCAAAGTGTCGATGATACAGAAGTACAGAGACTAGGCAGGCAGAGAAAGGCGATACTTAATAAATATTTATGCGGGCATTTGGTTCGAATTATAACGATGAGCGCGACTGATTAGTTGATAATAAAGCTTTATGTTGTTCATTTGTAATTTATCAAGATACGGAGAGCTGGGTTGTCGCAAAAACAAATATCTATCTTATTAATTCCACTTTGTACATGTGTCTGTGCGTGTGTCTATGTGTGCGTGAGCGAGAGGGAGAGAGCGGGGGAAAGAGGGGTAAAGAGAGAGGATATTCACATTTCAGAATGACTTTTTAATTGACCTTTCAGAAATAAGGGAGCGCTGGTTATCGTCTCCCAGCTGAAGTTTCCTCTATAAGACGTAAACACAACGATAGATTCAATAAATAAAAAAGATTCAACGACACTGACAGATTTAAAATGTCTTAGAAAAAACAACCATTAAAAGTTTAAAAGAGTATTGATTTATTACTTGAATTTTTTTAGTCTCCTCAGTAATATTCAATAGTCAACAATTAAACAGCCAATATGCATTTAGCTTATGGGTTGGACTGAAAAATTCGAAAATAAAACCCAATTCAAGGATTGATGAGGATGTTATAAATACGACCTGTTGTTCATAGTAGCATAAATGTCACAACGTGGGAAAGGTTTCAATAAATTGTTCATGACAAGGACTGGACATCTTGTTTTCTGTGAACATATTTGTATCCAATTGATAGAGTTAAAAAAGAACTTCTGGCCATTAGAATTGTAACGGCTTCCACATAATGTCACTCGCAACAACTTAAGTACTCCAAATCAAGCTCTACAATCGGGTACTCCTCTGACGTCACTCAAGTGCCGACTATTTATATACTTTGGTTCTCAGCCGAACAATAGCAGGGAGATTTTCTGGAGGTGCATCAATAATTACGCAGCCTGACTCATTCTTATAAACTGAATTTTGATCTGATTTTCGATTGATAAGATTAAAATTCATTACTGATTAAAAGTGCATTGGCATGAAATATATGATAAGTCTATGTATATAGTAGCCGCTTCAACGTACCTCTGCTCTTTCCATAGAGCTATACCGACCGGCAGAAAGAATTATATAAATAGGGCACCCCTGTAGTATAGATCAAAGACCACCTCCCTTTCAGCTATGCTTTGAATATAATTAATTTATATCTATATATGCGTTTAGGTTATATTCGATATCTTTTAAAGATAATGAGGGAAACAGATTGGTTGAATGCCCATTCACTTAATCTGTATTCTCGTCATTGTCTATAGAAAATAAATTCATATACATATGTTGGTCAGTTCATGTCCGACAGCGTGTGATGATAATAGAGACAGTTTATTTGGAAACATATTTCGTTCGGCACCGGAAACAACCCAGTGACATATGGAACAGCTGACCATGTTAATGAATACAGGAAATGAACGCCATGCGGTACTCAAGCCTGCGTCCACCAGGAAACATTATCACATTCTGTCGGATATAAACCGTTCAATCTAATGATATATGATATCCATCTTTTCCTCATTGTCTTTAAAATAAATTTCTGTGTATATATACATATATGTATGCTGATGAAAGTGACGATTGGAAGGTGTGGAGAACATTTTGTGAACAAAACAAATATTCGCGGAAACCCCCTCTCGCAGACCCTTTTTATTTCTGACTAAACTCGACTCTCACCTACACAGATGCAAACATCCCCTACTGCTCCCACTCAAAGAAACAACAATACAAAATATCCCCATTTCTTTTCTCAGCCTCAAACATGTAAACAGCACAAAACGTTCTCTACGCTGCAGGCGGTTTTCTATGAAAAAGATGGCTGGCACTCATCGAAATGCATCGAAACATGCTCATAGGATTATTAAAATTAAGTTCTCTTTTCACCTTCCAATTGTCACTTTCATCAACAATCTGTCAGATCACTTCACATCCACAAAGTTAATTTAAAATAAAGTTATTCTTTAAACAGTGGATGAGTCATATCAATGAATTATTTTTCAAGTTACAAACGAAACATACGCAAAAACACACGCTTGCGTGCGCACAGAGAGAAAGAAAGAGAGAGGGAGATATAGATTAATTGTAATCTTAAAGTGGGCCGTTACTTTGCGCACGTATTACAGAATTAAAGCTTCGAAGTATGCAATTACTTCCACGCAATACTGTGTAAAAATATCATAGAGACAACATAAGAAAAACAGATGGGAAAAAAAGGGAAACTTCTGGTCGGAAAAAAATCATTTTTTATCGCTACTGTATCGGTAATTACTGAAGGTGTTTAAATGTAAGATGATCTCATTTATCGTCTTTTTAGAACCGAGAATTTGAGAACCGTCACAAAGCCGTGGACGTTGAGAAAGGAAGTAAGTGATTACAATAAGGAACTGATGCAATAAAGAACTGCTTGATTGTTTACCAAAAAATAGGATTTTACGGACTGCCTACTTCGAGGCTTTACATCCATAAATAAGATAGAAAAAAACTAAAAGCCTTTTATAACATAATAGTTGCATTTCCCTCCTCGTCTCAATAAAAGTTATAAAATTTAGATCATCTCAAAACATACAGATGTCCGTTGTTGAAAAAGATATAATGAATGTGAAACATCGGAAAGAAAATAGCCAAATGATTTTCCTTCTTATTTCCACGTATTTATAATTAGGGGCAAAAATAAAGGTTTTGACACCACCCAACTGAAAATAGTGAAATCAACCCCGAGATAATATAGGTCAAGAGATTATACGAACAAAAAAAAAAATTCTGCGTATATAGTAAATCAATCACCCACTTTAGAGCCAATTTGCAAGAATCCCTTAAAATGGTTACTTTTCTCGAGAACGGAATAGTATCCAAGAAACTAAGATCAGATTCAGTTAAAGCATTTCAATGTGTTTTTATGATGATCCCGTTGATTTCGATTTCTCGAATCTCGACCAAATTTTCATTTGATGTTTCCATAGTTTTCAAATAATTTCATTTTGTACTTGATTATTTTTGGTCAAATCTAATGCTGAAAAACCAGAACACCAATCTATAGAAAACTGCTGGATCCCGATTGTCTTCGATGATTTTGATGTTTCAAATAATTTTAATTCTTGGTTCTGTGTGGAACGTGTTGAATTTTTTGCTTTTTGTTTAATCTTTTGTAAAAGAAAAAATATCAATTTAAAAACAGAAAATTTCAGTAATTACTAAAACATGCGACTCAATTATAAGTGACAAATGCTGAATCACATGTTACTGAATAGTTACTTTCAAATGTTTGAAAATTGTTTTCTTTTTTCGCAGAAACATTTTCAAAAATGTCGAATTGAAAAGGGAGAATCTCAACAAGTTCTCACGTCGGTGTCGCTTGATCGTTAACTAAACAGAAAATCGTCCGAAAAAATCAGAGGAGGGGGCTGATTCCCAAAAGACAACAGTTTTGTGTGTATGCGTGTTAGTGGTGTTAGTGTGTGTTTTGTTACTACTACTACTACTACTACTACTACTAATAATAATAATAATAATAATAATAATAATAATAATAATAATAATAATAATAATAATAATATCATTTCATTTACGAAAAAATGCCGTAACTTGTATTGAAAAAATTGATTTTATTGTAAAAAAAAGTTTGTGCAATTCGAAGGGAAAATAGTTGGAGAAAATGCTAATATATTATCAATATATATGTGTGGGGTCAACCTCACATGTGGGAAGCTGACACTTCTCCGTCAACATGCGGAATATAAAGACGATATGCTTTATAGAGAAGAGGTGTGGGCAAACAAAGGAAAGACTCAAATATCATTAGGCTCCTTATAGTAGAGTAATGACAGGCAAACTAATCTCAGCCAAGCACAGACACACGCGTGCACACACACACACACATGCATATATATATATATATATATATATATATATATATATATATATATATATATATATATACATATATATTCATAACGGGGCAGAAAATGGGGGTAAAGACGATGAGAGAGAGAGAGAGAGAGAGAGAGAAGTGAAACAAAAAGGAAAATAGGTCTGGTTAGTCACTTAATAGCAACCGCCATATGACCAACGTCTTTTGGCAGCGTGTTCTGTTGGGGTGATCAATTGAAAAAAAATTAAGAAAGAGGGAGAATCAATGATTAAGTTACTTCTCTCGCCTCTTGTTAGGCAGTGATCACTAAAAAGTGTGAATTCAAAATTAAAAAACAAAGCGTGAGTGCTGTTAGGTACAAACTAAGTAAGTAACTTAGCGTAATACTTACATTGCAAACTGAACCTCCATCACTAAAAACCTATACAGGGGAGGACTATTCTAAAAAAAAGTTTCTCTTAGTAACTCTCTTATGAACGTTCTTTTGCTACTTGGACGTATCTTCAGCCTTGATCCCAGTGTCTTAGAATTATTCGGGTCTTTGATCATCGGATCCCCTCGCTGGACTGACCAGCCAGAGGTGATCGCCCCCCCCCCCGCCCCAATATAATAACGAGTGAATATCTAGATTTTCAGACTGCAAGCTCCACTGGTGTGGCCTTTAAACATACATACATACATACATACATACATACATACATACATAGCCAGCCAGCCAACTGGATCAACTTGGAAACTGAAGAAACCCATGTTGACAATATGGGTGACAGATTTGGTTGACAGTTTCTAACTAGTTTATAACGATGGCAGAGGCAAAGTAGACCAGAATCATTTTCCTCAAATAAAGTAGAAGTTACATAAAAATGTATAAGATTCGGAAGAGTCGGCTCATTTTCTTTTGTTATTCAAAAAGATATCGAATATAAAACTGTTCTTATCAAACATTTCATCATACTGCACTGGTAACGGTTAAAAAAAAACCCTGATAGGTTGATATGTTTATATTTTAAGCATCATTTTTAGTTAGAGACAGTTTCTGATTGCGTATTTTGAATTTTCTAGCTATTTTTTACCAAGATTGCTGTCTCTTCACTACTTTCAAGATACAATTCGCAAGCTTTTTTATTCTTTACACGTGATGCAAAGTAGCCTATTGTATGGGGCTTTATGTAATGATGAATATCAACACCTGTTAGGCGACGGGCCGGGGGATCATTTCCCCGCCGGAAAGGCGCAACCAATTTCAAAAATTTATTTCCCATGTGTGAACAATAAATAAATAAATGTGGTATACTTCATGGTTGTGTTCTTTATATGTTTCGCACTGGCGCCAGTGATCGGTGTTCGAGCTCAGGCAAAAAAGGATTCGAATGCTGATTTTTGAAGCAAGTGTATTTTCTACATAGTGTATACCCATTTCTATCCATTTTAGCTTGTGTTGTACTAAAGTAAACTTAGTAGATATCTTAAGTAGATAAAAACGATAAACAACACCACTTCAAATTAAGTTCAGAGTGACTGCGCCTTGTGAATTTGTTCTAGATAGAAAAATAGAAGTTCAATAATTGTTTGGCAATGCTACTTCTATAAGAAATAATTTTGGTGCTATTTGAGTGAAAACAATAACAAATATGGCACCGATATAGATCTGGAGAAAATGAGTTAGATTTGAAGTTTAGATTTGATCTTCTGCGAACCACAGAGTTATCGTAGCTCAGTCGGTGAGAGCAGCTGTTACGTATGATCAGACTTTCATGAGGTGATAGGGCACGATTTCGATTCTCACCGAGAGCTAATTCTCTTTTTCCAATCCACGCTGTGTACTCGCTGCCACAGACTGCTGGTCTGATTATGTTGTGAAAAGAAGCAGCGAAAAAAATAAGATGAAAATAATACTAGTCAAAATTGATAATGGAGAAACAGACGTTATACGAAAAATGATCATCTTCGTACAGACAAATGACAAATGCTGGGGATGTCAATTTTCAAAGTGAGGGGGTGCTGCCAGCTCTGAAAATCAGCATTCGAAATCTGAGCTATTTATTCGAGCTTGAACATCGACCACTATCGTCAGTGGGGAATACACAACGACATCAAGCAGGTTACTTTCTTTTCTGAATTCAACCTAGTCTGGTTCTGAGCTACAATTTCAGAACACCTATTGTGGTTCGAACTTTCTACCAATAGGCTACTGATCATCGCCTTTCGGTAGGAGCGCTCTCGTTAAAGTTAAAAGATACGTTTACTTATTTCATAACAAGTTGTCCCCATTTTAAAAATGCATCGCACAATTTTCAAATACATTAAGCATCTGTAAGATTCAAAACCATTGCTCAAATGTGGAATCCAGGCTTGGAACCATTTGCGCCTTGATAACATCAAACATATTCCACTGGTGGCTAATTTATAAAACATTTATTCTCTATATTTGATGTACAGCTGTGCATTAAAATAAAATACAACTGGGCCAAAATAATCGTATACATATGTGCGGAAGAGTCTGCTGATCAAGCTAATGTGAATAAGTGTATTTCTGTCTGTTCTCCTGCTTCGCAAGTTACAATTGAGCACACAAATGGCCAGAGAAATTAAGTAGTAAAACAGGGCACAGGTTTTGATTTCTGTAAGAATAGTCTGGTCAGCCAAGGTTTCCCACAGTAAATTTACCAAAAAGAAATACCACTGATTTCAAATCCAGACGGACTGTCCTTCCTGGAATAGTTAATCTACTAAAGTTTATCAAATTCGAGATACTTACGGGTCTCAAATATCCTTAAACAATAAGCATCCGGTTTTGCTGGTCATGGTTTCCTGTTCTCAGCAACGATTTATCGTTGCTTCATGAATCTGCTGTACTGGATGATTTTCGTGAGGTATCGAGTGACAGCAAGTCTCGACAAAATTCCAACATTCTCTTCTGATTTCCAAGTGAGTTCAACAATGCTGTTGTCTCAATGGGTTCGTTTTTTTTCCCCTTAGAACTCCCTGTTCTTTAAGATTTTTGTGCAACGGTCTTTCTCTAGTAATTATGGGTTACTTTGAGTGAGGAATATGAAAGCAATGATTGTGCCTTGATCGCCAATAAATGCCGTGTGATTTGAAAACTCATCGAACAGAATAAAGAAAAAGAATCTGTCACCATATCAGCCCAGATCAAATGCATTAGAACCAGCAACGTCATACCAACAATGAATTAATAACGCTAGAATTCCAAGAAGACTGAAATACTGAGAGGACTTGTCATTTGATCTCTAAGGAAAGCAACAAGGTACCTCTTCTTCAAAGGACTTTATGTCTGGAGTATAAGTCGTTGTAATGATCATGAGAGCACTAAGAACAGAAAAGAAATTTCACCTCCAGTGATTACACCGTTTCGCAAGCAAAACTAAGGGAAGCAATTAAAAAAAAAAAGCGTGCAGATCAGGAAATGAAGCGAGCGAATTGAAACCAACGACAAGAAAACTGGATCGATGAACATGAATAATCAGATAAATACATTTACTGCTTTAATCGCTGCTAATGTTAATCTTTTTTTTTTCCAGGTTAAATTAGTTGAATCCCAATAAGACTTATGGGTCTTATCCGTTAATAACAATCAAAAGTTAACGTCCATAATTTTCAAGAACGACGGGAAGGGGGCAAATGTAACCAACTCAACAAATCAATTCCTATTAGTAATGGAAATTTAGGAGGGTTTTTTTGCGGTGGGGGGGGGGTAACAGAAAAGTCCGAAAATACTTTGCTGTGAATTGGTGGAAAATATTTTGACATTGCTGAGAAACTGGAAATATCGTGAAATATGGAGGTGCCAATTGTATACATTATTGGCGCCCTTGGTAGAGTCCCGAAGAGTTTTGCAAATAAATGGAAATACGTGAATGAATAGAAACCAATGAGATAACTTACATGACTAAAATCATCAAGATTACTGTGGAAGTGGTAGAATATGGAGAAATCTTGTTGTCACTTGATCTCCAAAAAGAGCCGCTAGATACTACTGATGCAAAAACTCATCGAATAGAATACGGAGACGGAATCCCTCGCCATTTCAGCCCAGAACTAATCCACCAGAATCAGTTTTGTCAAAACTACAAAAAAAAAAAAAAAAAAAAGACAGGTCTGGTTAGTCAACCTATATAAAACCCTGATGTCAATGGATAAGTCACTTCTCTCGTTTTGGGGTAAGGGCAGTGATCACTAAAAAAAAGTCTGGATTTTCAAAAAATAAACGTGACCACTACTGAGCACAAACTAGTGGCCAATTTAGCATAAACTTACATTGCAAATTGTAAGAGTAAATGTTGAAATTGTCCACCCTTTTAGCTCCATTGGTGCGGCCTATATGCGCGATATATTCATTGCCAGCCATCCAGCCAGCCCGAATCAAAAACTGAAGAAACCCATGTTGACAATTTTGGTTAATAGTTTCTAATAAATAAATAAATAAATAAATAAATAATGCTAGAATTTTAAGGAGGAGCTTTGAGAAGACCAGTTGTCACTTGATCTCAAGCGACAGCATCAAGGTACTTGTATTCGAGCTAAGTCTCAACGAACATAATTAGTGATGGAGTTAAAGCCGTTCTACGATAATGAGAGCACAGGGAGCAGTAGAGAGATTTTACGCCCAAAGATTCTCAAGGATAAATCCATAGAAAATCAAACAACAAAAACACTACAAAGGACGTGGTGAGTTACACAGAAGGGGCTGAGATTTCAAAGCTGATTTTTTATTGTTGTCACATGACCTTGAGTATCGATTATTAAATAAATGCAGCTATTCTTTAAAAAAATATCATTACCGCGAAAAATTAAATTTCGGTTCTATTTAGCTCAGAAATGAACACGCTGAATCTGTTCCCTAGAAAATAGGGTATAATACTGACCACATGGTGCTACATCTGGCCCAAAAGGAATACAGGCGATTAGTGCCTGGCGACAAGCCCTGTGCTGGTGTCAACTGGTCACTGTCAAATATCTACAACAGCTGGTCGGTATCAATGTTGGAGGTAGAGCGACAAGGAGTGAACGCCCTCCGTCGCTCAAAGATGGAATCGAGTATCAGTTCTTTGTTTTGACGCCAAAGATATGAGGGTAATAATATTCATTGTGGCTGGACTTGGCTTTCGTTCGTTTGTGATTTGGGGTCAACCCTGAGAATCTGTCTAATGGGTTTGTAATGCGGGAAGGACGAAAAGAGGTCAGGGTTCGATTATACTTCTCTGCTTCAGCATATTCTCCCTCTTTTTCGCAATCGTTTTCTTTATCTATTTCTTTTTCTCTTTCTCACCCTCTCTCTTTATTTTCCATCCTTTATCTCTCTTTTGTTTATCTTTGTCTCCCCTCTCTCTCTCTCTCTCTCTCTCTCCACACATCGATTTCTATCTCGCTTTTCTTACATCTTCTCAACGTATCTTTTCCATTGTTTCTTTGCCTCCTCACTCTTATCGATCACTTCTACACTCTTCATTTCCTTTTTCTTCAAACTCTCTCTCTCTCTCTCTCTCTCTCTCTCTCTCTCTCTCTCTCTCTCTCTCTCTCTCTCTTCTATTCCATCTCTCCCTCCAGCGATCTCTATTTAATTAGTTTAGCTTAGTTAGTCATACGGGACATTGGAAGATTGTGTTGCCCCAATATTCCAAGCTAGGAAGACCTGCTTGCTGCGGTCGATCTATTTTCCGACCTTTCTCAGATGTACTATCCGTATGATAAAAACGTTGTCCCACTGTTTTTCCTTTTTTTTTTCTCGAGTACACACAACCAGTAAATGGTAGCTGACAGGAAAAACTCGGTGGCAAATGTAATCACCAGAACAACCCATGAAGCAGCATCTCACAGCAAAGAGTACAACGCAACGGATTTCTCTGACCCTGCTAAGCAAAGAAATCACCACTGTGATGATCTAAATGAATGAAAGAATGAATTGCGAAGATTGTTGGGAGAGATTCCCGAAGCAGTAGAACAATTGACATCGGGGCATATGTGTGTGTGTGTGTGTGTATTTTTCCCGCTAGCCTCGGCAATGAATTTTTAAGGTGAGGCCAGTTTGACGGGGTCAATACTATCCTTAAAAAACGGGCTAGCATCCTTTAGTCCACCTAGGTGGCACGGGTAGGAGTTGGTTTCCAAGGTCTCAGGTATGGCAGGAGTGTCCTTATTCCTGGTTGATGTGTGCTCGCTGTAGGGGGATCTGCCACCCCCTTGCAGAAGTATTCCTACAGTAAGGCTGACTCGTGGCTGGACCACAGGGTGTGATCAATCCGCAGTTGGTAAACAGGGTTCTACCGTCACTTTGAAGTGTCTCTACAGCAACTTCAAGGGCCTCCATTTTGTTTTGCTTTGTCTTTCCTTCATCTAATTTATCCCGTGTCATTGTCAGACTTACACGATAAAAGAAGTAGAATTTTGAGAACTGTATTAGTCCGGAGAATAAACGTATTTTTTAGCAGGTGGAAATAACCACGTACAATTTTACCACCAATAATGAACATTCCAACATCAAAAACGACATTTGCAGACCAATATTTCAAGCTATTAGTAGCAATGGAAGGAAAATGGTTTGTTTACCTTTCTTTTGAGAGGGACAGAGAGCTTTCAATAAAACTTTCGTTACGGCCCTTGACTTGAGAATTTATGATTTCTGACATAGCTGAAGCCGACGAATGACCCCTGTGTTACTTATTCCCCACCCATTCCATTTGTTGGTAACTACCCTACTTACCCTATAACATATGTATCATCAGGCTGGTTTACGCAGCTTTTTTCTCACCCCCCCCCCCCACTATAGTCAGGCTGCTTATCTATCATTTGGAGCTTATACCAGCAAGGATAATGTGGTTCCTCATGATTCGGTCGTTCATGCTAGATTTTTCTACTTCACTTTGGATACAGCAATTCTATGTTTCTCGTGGCCGAGTTACCGAGAAAGACTGGTTTCTCCTTTATATTTCTTCTTTTTTCACATTTGTATGGAATGTTGTATAAGCAGTTCACGATAATCCACTTCAATCGTGGAGGCCCAACGAGTTGGGAATGGAAGTTGCAAAAAGTGGCTGCGTTATTCAAAACCACTCTGATACCATAGCCTTGGTTCCCACCCTGCATTTGTATGTGAGTACGAATGTTAGTGTGCGTGTATATAGCTAAGATGCAGGGAGGTAACTATAAAAAAAAATAGCTTCCTGCATTCGCTCCAAGATTTAATCCAGTATCTCTTAGATAATATCCAACAAAAAATGATTGAAATTCGTTGTGAACTTTTCGTGATAGTGTCAATATATTTGAGTGAAGACAAAAATGTATGGAAAAATTTGAAAAAAAAAACCTATGGAAAGATAGATTCTGGATCCACTCAAAATTTAACTTTTTCTTCATTACCCAATGGCCGACCGTTCAAGGAAAATATCAGAGAAATTCATTGAGGACTTTTGGAGGTATGGGAATGTTGCAGCGATTCAAGGGAGGTGACTGTAAAAGATTGTTGGATACACAATAATATTTACTCACTTCTTCTTTAACTAACGGCCCATCCTTCCTGAAAATGTCATCGAAATTCATTGAGAATTTTTAAAAATGTTATATGAACAGACAGGTACACACGTGTGAATATACATAAAGATAGATAGATAGGTAGATAGATAGATAGATATCATGAATTGCGTTGAATCATTTTGAAACGATCTCCCGTTATTACACGGCAAATGTATCATATGTAAATAGAATAATCAATTAAAGAAATAATAGCCACTGCAGGTTATCTAGGCCAAATGATACATTCACAACGGCGGGAGATCGTTTCAAAATGATACAACACAAATATCCATTTCTTAATACATATATGTATGTATGCGTGTCCGTGCGTGTGTGTGTTTTATTTATTTTTCTTAATAATATATATATATTTGTCATCAAGAAATAGATATATTTACCGACAGAATAATTATAAATTGCATTTTATTACATTGAAACTCTTATTTGAAATGATCTCCCGTCATTACACAGTTTTGAATCATAAGGACATAATAAATTCAATAATTTTTCCTAAATTATGTGGTATTTAAAATGTCAGTAGACATTAGTTTAGCGAACATTGGACAAGCATCAATATATATATATATATATATATATATATATATATATATATATATATATATATATATATATATGTATATGTATGTATATATATGATTACAAGGTGAATGTAAACATTTTTTGCTTCTCAAACTCATCAGCAACAGATCGTATGTTGTTTCCTATATACATATACATATATGATAGCTGCTTAAATGTAGCCTTGCTCTTGCCATTGAGCTAAACAGCCGCCGGTAATGCAAAGGCCAAAGAACTGTTTTCAAACCAAATTCTCATTTCGTTTATTCTCAGTGTATCTATTTTAATGCAGCAGGTATTTATTTGAGAAATGGACATATCTGGTCCGACAGAATGAATGTTATATTATATAGAAACTTATTCGAAATGATCTCTGATCGTTTCACGGTTAATATATCATTCAATTTAGACAACGTAAATAGAATAAACAATTCAAGAAAATGATATCGTACCTGCTATCGATAGGGTAGCTGCTTCGACTTAGCGATGCGATCTTACCATTAAGTTAAACAGCTGCCAGTAATGCAATGGCCAATTAACTTCTTTCAATATATATATATATATATATATATATATATATATATATATATATGTATAGAGAGAGAGAGAGAGAGAGAGAGAGAGAGAGAAAGGGAGAGAGAGAGAGATCGGATGATATATTATATTATATTGTACTCCTGATTTGTATTGTATACACACACACACACACATATATATATATATGTGTGTGTGTGTGTGTGTGTGTGTGTGCGTGCGCGCGTGTGTGTGTGAGAGTGTGTATATATGTACGAATAGATGATTGAATGGCTTGGCTTCGTGGACGAAGATTTGGGGTCTCAGTCCTTGGGACCTGTGCGTTGAATATGCCTCCAGCCCACGAAATTGAGTTTTAAGGTAAAGTACAATGTGCGCACGGTCGACTCCATCCTTTGAAATAAGGGTGTGCGTGCTATGGTGCACCGAGGTGGCACGGATAAAAGCCAGTCTCTAAGTCCTAGCTTTGACAGGATTTTCTTTCCGGTAGACGCTTGAGCAAGCTATGAGTGACAACTTTCAAGGGCTACTACTTGAACAGGTACAGTGATTATGAGATAGTGGTTTATCCAAGTGCTCGCCAACTCTCTTCTTCATCAACCATCGTGGCATGCCAGTGACGATATATCAGATGTGAGACAGAGTGCAAGGAAATGTGAATTTGTGCTTTCCTCAAAGGCATAAGGGCAAAGTGAACATAAGCAGCCTGAAATCGAATTTCAATCTTACTTCGACAATTCATCTTTCTATTTAATTAACTTCTATACTACATCGAATCCTGGAAGATAGAAGATATCCACAAACAAACTAATTATTTTTGAGACAGCAAAAAGCAATCCCATGATCAAACATCTAATTTTGAAAATTTCAACCTAAAATCTGTTTGAGCAAACAACGACACTCAATCTGTGAGTTGTGCATTATAAATGAGAAAAAGGGGACTGTCAGAGAACAGAAATTAGGAAATGGTTACTGAATAGGGCTATTAACATTTAAATGTTTGTAATTTCATATAAGTTTTTAACAATATCCCTCTTAAATTGTTTTTCAGCGTGATATTTTAACCGCAAAGCAGACGAGAACCACAGTTGCAAAGAAGACAGTTTTTCGAAATTTATGGAAATTAATTGTTCACGCTACCCCTATTGAAATAAGATAAGCCTCACAGTGTTTAGCAATAGAACTGAAAAGGCTTTTTAAAATTCGTTTTATGGTCCCTTGTGATATATAACACGCACCTATTTTTTTCTGATGTGCACATATCGGCATATACAGGATGGGGGTGTTTGTTCGCTGTCCCACCACAGCAAAATATGACACAAGGTCGAGGCTTAACGTGGGAAGAATAGGAACCATCCGTCCAAAAATGGCTCCAGCCGACGCGGCTTCGGTTTGCTAAGTAACCAAAGCAACCTCCGCCACGAAAGTGTCCACTTGGGGACCTGCTCCGTTAAGTGCATCGGAGCAGTGCTGCCCCGGGGAATCTATTTATCTACTGTCCCACTACAGCGGAATTTGACACAAGGTCGGGCTGAACGAGGAAGAATAGGTAACGCCTTCCAAAAATGGCTCCAAAAATCGTGACTTCGATTGCTGAGCGACCGTAGAAGTTACAGCAACCTCCGTCACGAAAGCGTCCACCAGGGGACCTGCTCCTTAAAGTGCAATGGAGCAGTGCTGCTCCGGGGAAACTGACTCCCTGCAGCTGGGCTGGGTAATAAAAGGAGGGCCGAAGGACACACTGCACCGGCGCACTCGGTCTTGACACCACCCACAACACCCAATCTCCGGTCCATTCGACGGGCATGTGTCAGTAGCTGCGCCTCGGGCTCCGCCGTGGAACACATACTACACTTTGACCTTGTCGATAAGGCCAGAGGAGGACAGATAAGAAAAGGAATCTTGAAGAATTTATCCGACGATACAAAAGCTTAGAAAATACTACAAAAATGCGAGACGCTGGTTCAAAAAGAAATGAAACAACGAAAAGTGTAGTTCACTTCTGGAGCGTACGTCAACAAGACGAACTACACGGACGCGCTCTTTCTGGGCTCTGATGAAATACGACGTTATTCTTCCCCTTCCGCCACAACCACCCCACTCGCCGTCCTCTTCAAGTGAATCGTCAAGAAGCCCTTATCAGAATGACCATATCAAGTGGACTCTCATTAGTTTATCTGACAGAACTGCCACAGAGAGGTTAATTTGTGATACTGGCAGAGCTCATGTACAAAATATATGGCTACTAAAGGCGGCCATTTAACAAAGAGCAATTTGGAGTACGATTTAGAGGTGTCTCTCAAAATATATAGGTACTGTCTTGACCGACCCGAATAACACTTGCAATTTCTTTTTTTTTTTTTTTTTTTTTTTGTGATTAAGTAGTATACACTATACAACATAGATAGATAGATAGATAGATAGATAGATGGATAATTATGAACAGACTGGGATAGTTCAAAGATAGATAATTACGAACCGATTCAGATACGAAATGAGTTACATTGGATGATGGATATCAACATATACAGGTCACTAGTAACTGATTGTGGTACATGGATATGAATATAATGAGAAAGAAAAAAAGGGAAAAAAGAAAGAGTCCGAAATATATGCTCGCATTTGAACACACTCTCCAGATTCAATGACCCTTCAATGAAAATTTATGTCATCCAAATTTGAGATTCTAATTATACATTTCTAAGAGCAGTTTCGGTGTCAAAAAACATGCTAAAAATGTATGGTTTGAAAAATTCACATTAGATCTAAATAGACAGATGTATGTGTGTGTGTGTGTGTGTTTGTGCACGTGTGTGTGTGTGCATGTTACTATCTGCCTGTCTGTGTATGTGTGTCTGTACGTTTGTGTTTAAATAAAGATTAGGAGAAAGTGAGAGTGACAGAAAGAGAGAAAAATCATCAATGAATTAGTTAAAGTAAATCTTTCTTATGTAAGTTTTGTTCTTGTATGCACATGGACCATTTGCACCCAACACGCACGCACATGCACACGCACACGCACATGCACACGCACACGCACATCCACGCACGTATACATAGATAGATAGAGACTAAATTACTTTTCCAGACATGCAATTGTCACACTCAGGTGTTTCATATCGAACAAAGACCTGGAGAGGCTTTTCTTGGAAGCCAATTGACAGGATAACAAATTGGGGTTAGAGGCGAAAGGATTTCAGCTGACTTCCGATTTTTATTGAAGACGCTGTATGAGTTTGATAATTGTCGTTCTTTGTATGACGACTATATAATTGGGTCTTTTGGGAGATGAGAAAGAAAGAATATGGCTGGTTACCGTCTTACATGACTGCCACGATTGAGTCATTCTCTTGGATTCTCTTTGGTAAACAGCTCTGCATTTTTAGTATGCATGTGTCACTTGGTCTAGACAGCGTAAATAGAATAAACAATAAGAGAAAATGGAGCTAATAGCGGGAGATCTTTTCAAATTGTGTTCCAAATGATATAACGCATTCATAATCATTCTGTCAGATTATTTTTCCATTTCCTAATAAATTGTCTACGTTGAGAACAATAGTGCAAATAAGGACAGTGAATGAACAAGATAAGAACAGAGGGACAAAAGAGTCATTTTGGCTTCTCCGTGTGTTTGTATGCGCGTGTGTGTGTATATATACTCTAATAATGTGTGTGTGTGTACTCTGATAATGTTGTGTACAATGAAATATTCTAACAAATAAAGCAATAACATTTTAAAAATTAGGTATTTAGCCTTTTTATTTACTAAAACCAAATTTTCATGTTTTCAAAATACTACATAGACATATATACGCACGTGTAAGTGTGCGTATGTAACGCATTTATAATTATTTCTGTCAGATTGTGTTTTGATTTGTAAATAATATACACGTATATGTTTATATATGAATTTGATTATAAGTTAATCGCATGCGTATATGTGTGTATGTATGTATGTATGTATGTGCATGTATGTGTGTGTGCACTCTGATAATGTTGCATAGAAAGAAATCCTCTGATAAATAAAGCAATTATATGAAAAAATTCATATACTGGGCTTTTTTATTTACTAGCTACCCTATCGGTCGCTGGTTCGATTCCTGCAGCAGTCCCACTTTCTTTAATTGTTTATTCTACATACGTTGTCGAGTGATGTGATGCATTAACTGCATAATGACGGCAGATCATTTCAAATAAGAGTTTCTATATAGTATAACGCAAATTATAATCATACTAATTTCAGTAAGTCTTGATATTATGATGATCTATCTTTATTTACAAACAGAAGATTCCACTTTTTACAATCAATATTTCTGTAATGGTTATCCATCAATTAGTATCGTTTTTATTTCCTTCTTTACGAATAATACTTACATAATTTTTGAGACCAAGTTTTCCATGACCAATTTTTCAGAGACATATTCTTCCGAGAACACCTCCGAACGTCCCCAGTAATCAAAAGAGGTAATTCTGATACGTACTCGGAATGAATTATACATACTGGGGTAACACCTCTGAGAATTATTACTTGATGTAGGCCTCAGATAGCTGAAATTGCTCTCTAAAAGTGAAATACTTTTCCCTTCGATTTTTACCCATAAAATTGAAAAATACTTTTCTCCTTGATATTGACCAGTAAATGAGAATACATTTCTTCTTCAGTTCTGACCATTAAAAATGAAAAACAAAAGAATTTCTGCCGGATTTTGATCCCTGAACATGAAAGTGAAGTTCCCTCTCGATTTCGACCTCTAAAAACGAGAAAAAATGTTCCAGGATTTTGACGCCTAAACGTAAAAAATTAAAGTTTAACTTCGATTTCGATCCTCAAATTTGATAAAAGAATTTCCCCTCCATTTTGACCCCGAACTGAAAAAAACTTTTCCCCTGCTATTTTGACACCTAAATTTTGACACTTGATTCCTTGGATTTTCGCCCTTAAAAAATTCTCCCTCGATTTGAACCTATGGAAGCGGGAAAAAAATTCCTCTTGATTTTGGCCCTAAAATCAAAATAAACGGTCCCTCCTGATTTTGACAATTAAAAGAGAAAAATTCTCCCTCCTTGCTTCTGAGTCCTAAAATTGGAAATCAATGGATTTTGTCTCGATTTTGACTCACGAAAGAAAAAAATATTCTCCCTCAATTTTGACTCTTGAGAGTAATAGAAAATCCCATAGAAGTGAAAAAAGTTACCGATCGATTTTGCACCTCAAAAATGGAAACAAAATCTTCCCCCTCGGTTTTTCACCCGCGAAAGTAGAAAAAAATTCCCTTGGATTCCGACCATTACATTTGGAAGAAGATTTCCCGCACTTTTGACCCGTAAAAAGTCAGAGAATTCTTCCATATTTAAACTCCTAAGAGTGAAAAATGAAAGCTCCTTATCAATTTCGACCAAAGAAAGTTAGAAATGAAAGTTCCAATTCGATTTTGAAGCCAAAGAAATTCCCCTCCATGTAACCTACGTAGTCTCAGATTGCCAAAATTTATGTTCTGAAAAAAAATCACCATAACTGTATAAAATCAAAACATACACTAATCAAGAAAGCATTATTCAAGGTATCCATGCATAATGAATAAGCATCACGATATGAGGTATGTTTAAAGAGTTTTAGCTTCTTCTTAAATAGAGAACGCAACCTACATCCCATTTTGATTTTGAGAATTGATTGAGAAAAAAGAACGAAAATTTTCTTATGTTACA
The DNA here is from genome assembly GCA_963457665.1 of Thysanoteuthis rhombus. Lineage (NCBI taxonomy): Eukaryota > Metazoa > Mollusca > Cephalopoda > Oegopsida > Thysanoteuthidae > Thysanoteuthis > Thysanoteuthis major. The sequence goes on along the minus strand of OY735203.1, from coordinate 46,663,270 downwards.
TCACCAAAAAGTACGAAATCATTTTTATCATGATAAATAATCATGTAAATAGAAACCTGCCTTGAATTGAACCACTCGAAAAACATATTGCGGAGGCGGGGGTCAATCAATAATTTGCTAAAAAATTTTCAATATTTTTTTATCTATTTCTAGGGAAATTTTGGGAAATATGAGTTGTCACACTTTCATTAGTTTTAATAAAAATTAAAGATGACCATAAAATGACCTCTGGTGACCACAAATGACATCTGAGGCCCACTTCACATGGTTCATTACCTTGTGCCAAATTTCTGCTTCCTATGTGCAAAATGTTGCCTATAATTGACTTCTGGTGATCTGGAATGACTCATGATCTCAGCTTCACATAGTCTGTGACCTTTGATGAGAGAGGTTTTCCATCCATTTTCTAACTTTCTAGGTGCCAAATTGTAGCCTACAGTTGCTTCAATTGGCTAAAAAATCACCATAAATGACCTCCGTTTCCCTATAACTATGTCTGATGTCAACATCACTAAGCGAAATACCATAGCCAAGAAAAGATCTACGCATTAGCTGAATTTCAGCTTTATAGATGCAAATTGTAGCCAAAATTGTTTCAATGAGCTAAAAATTACCATAAATGGTGATCTCAAATATTTCTGATGTCAATCTCACATAGCACATGTCTTCTGCTGTGAATAGTGTACCCCTTTACTAGATTTCAATTGCAACCCTCGATGTGAAAACTTCCGATTGTATAAAGTGAGATCCAGTTTAGCATTATAATTACATTGTAAATATAACCCAACTCTGTTAGGTCTTTAAAAATTGCATCTCCTTCGCCATGAAAAGATGTACCACTATACAAAATTTCATCTTCCTGAATGCAAACTTGTGGCTGACAAAGTGGAACAGACAGAAAGATGGACATAATCATAGCGAACAAGTGAATGCAGTCAAAACAAATAGTATTTCTTTCTAACATCTTGCAGCTTTACTTCATAGTATCCATGGTGAGCACCAATTACTTCCGTATAGAGGACAGGATCAAATTGGAAAAAAACGATTTAGATAAATTAGACACCGAACATATAATACAATCTCCTGACTAATAAGTACGAGCCAAGCAATATTTTTTCCCCAATAAGAATAAGGAAAAACCAGATTCCAAAAAATAATCGTTTCTGGAGCATCTAACAGGTTATCAATAAGAATTCTGAACTTGGTTAGTTACTAAGTAAACATGTCGCTATGCTGCTCATAACATCACATCATCTTTTATTACCCAAACAAAAATATTTTTATGTTAGAACATTTTGCTCTTTGATCGACTTTAAAAGATATATCCAGTGAGTTTATCATCGTTTTTTTATTATTGTTTTTTCTTCTACTTGCCTTCAGCTTAGTTGTTGTGGCTTTTTATGGCACTGAATTCAGGCTGGGTTCCCTTCAAGGGACCTCAGCCTGTGTTTAGTTGCAATTAAAGGCAACAACAATTTTGTCGCTAAGACTTCAACGGTAAACCCCTTATGCATATAGACTCTTTTTCCAAATGTACCAACTAAGTGTAAATGTAAACTTGTGTAACTGATTTTCAACTATTCTCCCTTGTGTCCCTTTTAAAGACGCTTTTAAGCAGTCGTTTATCACTCGTTGCTAATAATAATTTTTGCTGTTGTTGTTATCTACTACTATAAGGAGAAGAAAGCTAAAAGAACAACGTTAAGACTTTCTCTCACACTTTGTCGGCTTAACTGTGGTATCAAAGATCCGTGTCACTACCGAGGGAGTCTAAATATGCTTTGAACTTCTTTTTTACCCTTACGAGCGGCAAACTTCAGAATACCAAATTGTAGTTGATGTGGCGTCAGATTTTATTAATTAGAACCTATGCAGACTCAACTACAATCGACAGGCAACCTGTCATAAAAGGAAAATTGAATGACGCTGGCGTATGAATCAGCAGTTCTAATGCGGGCTAATCGCCACGCACGGCAGATTACAAGAAGTAAACTATCTTGTTTACAATACATCTGAAATATCAAAAATACAAATGTGATTGATTTATAAATTATGTTTACTATATCAAATAGTAGTTTATTCAATTTATTCTGAATTCATTTATAAAAACATAAATTATAGTCTTGGGCCCATGCACGTTTTTTTTTATAAGTAGGTGTTGGCCGATGACCACTGATATTTGACCTCAAAGATGCAGGGTAATTTTATAGGGTTTAATTTAGGGAAAAGAAGTAGTTTCTTCGTTACCTGAGGAAGGAGTGCACGTTGCTAGATCAGTAAGTTTGCAGCCTAATAACAAAAATAGCATTTATTTTACACAACAATTTTTGATTTTTACATAATCTTCTTGGGCTCAATGAGAAATGTTCACTTGATAAAAGCTTACTCAAGAATTCCGCGCAGGAAAAAACAAAGCCGACGATCATGAATACGCACATGGAATTAGCCCACACGGAAAAATGCCCGCATGGAAAAATACCCACACGGAAAAAAAAGAACTCTCACAAGGAAAAAAAAACCAAATAATTTTCGTGCAGTATTTTATCTCGAGAGCATATTTCATGGAATGTAATCTCGTGAAATGCTCGTTTATTTGGGACCTTCATTATGAAATTCTATACAAAATTGAATTCGGAATGGTTAACGAATTATCAGCATTGTAAAAGATTTTGAAAAATAAACATATACAGAAGAAGAGAGAAACAAAGTTGATTATAAATTTCAAGCACTCCAACCATGTTTTTGTTTACTATTAATTAAACACTGAGAGTGTTCAATGAAATAAATAGGGCTAATTTGTTTCTAGTACATTAATTATAGATAATATTCACAGTTCTGCGCTTCAAACAGCCAGAACGAATAATTAACTTTAGAGAAATGTTATCAAAAGGCTCCGTTGATATGTTTTGAGAAGGTCATCACAAGATAATTAGGCTCAGAATACTCCTTTATTTTCTTTATATTTATTTATGGTTCACAAGTTGTCACGACATGCTTATTTCATACAGGGGAGATTAGGATAATGGCCGAAAAGAATTTTTAGGCAAAATGCACGGAAGTGGATCTTAGAAATGAATCTTCGGGATTTTTATGCAAAGTCCTTGTCCTTTCGTTGCGTTGGTCACGATGAGCAGGATTTCAAAAAATAGCTTTATTGTTTGTTTTTTAACATGTTTTATAACGCAAATGCGTTTTATTTGAATGTTTGAAAAGAATTGATATTATTCACGATCATTGAAAATGAATATATTGAGAAAAAAGGCAAAGTTTTATATTTTTTTTAAGTTATTAAAATGCTCATTTCTGAGAATGAACCTTCAGTACAGCTTACGACAAAAAGTCAGCATCAAAAATGTGTGTCTCCAAAGTCTATGTTTAATGTAAATAGGCAGCATTGTCACCGAGTGAATGTATTCTCTGACATTAACTACTAATACATGGATCCTTTGTTTCTGCCAATTCTTTCAAACCTCACAAAAACACTGTCAACAAAATTGTGGAACAATCACTTTTTGTTCGGTTTTCAAACTAAATTGACAAAACATACACAAACGCGCATACACGCACATATATATGGTTATTTATTGTGTTACATCACATGGAAATTCGATTTGAAATGAACTCACATTACTACACGGCGAATGTATCATATTTGGCCCAGACAGCGTACGTATTATAACGGGAAATCATCCAAGGCAGAGTTTCAATATATAACACACACACACACACACACACACATATATATATATATATATATATATATATATATATAATTCATGATCATTTTGTTGGATCATATATTTATTTATACATATATATATATATATATATATATATATATATATATATATATATATATATATAATTTATGATCATTTTGTCGGATCATATATATATATATATATATATATATATATATATATATATATATATATATATATATATATATATATATAAAATGATACTTACAAAGACATGTACCCGGTGAAGATCCTTGTGAATATTATTTTTTCGATTTATCAATAGCTCTATTTACTGTGATAAATGTTGAGCTCTGTGATCAAACTTCTACAACGGATTAATTCCGTTTCCATTTGTTTGTTACAAATTGAGAAAATGCATTCATTATTTATGTGTGTATATATATATATATATATATATATATATATATATATATATATATATATATATGTGTGTGTGTGTGTGTGTGTGTGTGTGTGTATGTATATATATATATATATATATATATATATATATATATATATATATATATATATATATATAAGAAAGCTTTACAGCTTTAAACGCGAACCATATTGAGAAACTTTTTCTTTCAAAAGTCTTTTTTTGTCTCATCAGTCACTTATTTCCCAATATCTGTCCATGCAATTTATGTAATTTACTTCAGTGATTTTTGTTTTTGTTTTTGTTTTTTTTTCTCTTGTTTGACTTATGCTTATTACATACATATTACATTCGTTATTATGATACAAAGTGTACATATTCTCATATATATATATATATATATATATATATATATATATATATATATATATATATATTGGAAACAACAACAACAAAATGCAAGGACTTCCGCTGTATTCAGAGCATTTTTGATAGATTGAAAGGGAAGATAAATTGTTTAATCATCATTAAAAACAAATTATTATTACTTTTTTTTTTAATATCTTCAAAACTTTTTTACTGAGATAATTCCGATATTCAATGCATAATAAATTGTATACGATTATTATTTGAAAAATCAGTCGTAAACTGAAAATAACCGAACCTTAGTGCTCACTAAACCTTTAAAGGGAAGACTGAAAAATTTCTCGAAGGAATAAGATAAAATAGTAGGGCAACTGCTTCCATTCATCGAAGACCGGGAGTCAAATGACCAAAATAGGTTTTTACAAGCGGTCAGGATCAAAACAGCATAATTCCGTCGCTAGAAATAATTGACAGCAGAACGCCATAAATATTTCCGTCTAATCAGAAGCGCTGCTGCGAACCATTTTCCGGAAGTTTTTCTCGAGACTCCCTTTGCCATTTCAAAGGGTTGTCAATTTGCCCGTTTCGAAGCCAAATTTTACGAAAATGGCGAATTTTTCAAATTATCTGGCTCAATTATTTCAGCTTGAAACTTTCGGCTTTTTTGGCCTTTTATTCATTTGGATGACTTTTTTTGAAACTTTGGACTTTTCCAATTCTGTTAAGTGACACAAGTTAATTATTAAGTGCTGTTGAAAAATGGCCAGACACATCAATAAAAATGTTAAAAAAGCTTCAATGAATTGAGAAAGAGCTAAATAAGAAGCTAAGAGAGAGATGGACATTAATTAGTTTGAATGCACAAAAGAAGCTAAATTGGCAACCCTGGCTCCATTGCCCACTTCGTCAGTAGTGGTACCAACTTGACCCTTTTCAAACTGAATTTAACTCATCAGCTCTAAAGTGGGTGATCTACTTACAATACGTACATCATTTGAGACTGGAACATGACTTTGGCGTATTTTTGTTGTTTTGTTTTTTGTTTTTTTGTAGTTTGTTGTAATATTTTACTTGAAATTCAGATTTCAACCTGGGAACATTAAATGATTTCAAATCTTCACTACTCACGTAAATATTTATAAATACACCACACGACACGAACCCTATTGTTACTATAAAGTTTTATGAACTTTCCAAGCCAAACTTAATGGGTACTTACCTAAACTATAATGGACCTCTTCAAAATAATGTTTTTCTACAATTCAGCACACTGTATAACAACTGAAAAATCTTCCTTTATTGTTACTATCGTATCAAGAGCGTTTATCGACCACCTTAGTAAAAACTCAATTAGTGACAATATAGATTTTAAAAGTCCTACCAAACACATGATTTTATTGATTAGAGTATGCACATTATATATCTTTTGAGTGTTAGTACTGACTCAAGTTCTGATCCCTCACCTAAAAAAATGGCTGATATTACAACTCTTGAAAGGAGGGGTTGTAATTCCGGCTTATCAGTTCCATCATATCTTGGACTTGTTACATTTGATACGATAAATTAATTCAAGCTACCTATCGAAAGGTCTTATTTAACGGGAGTATTGTGATTTTTATGTTTGCAACGACTTACAGTGATTGCTTGCTTAGCGCCTCTCATCTTCAATCGCTACACAGTAACATTTCCCCTCTTTAAAGATAAGTGTTGCAGTATTACAAAGCATAACTTCAAAAAATGAATTCATTCACTCAAAATAGCTTCCATTGACTTTATAAATGTTATTTTTTATGAGAGCTTTTACACCAATTCATAAAATAGCTTTTTAAAGAATATTTAAGATGCTGTTATTACCTCTATTAAATCATACCGATATTAAGGCCACCCAACGTATTTCACAAATTCGGGTAAAGTTCCCAGAAAGAAATATTTACACAAATTCAGTATATGGTTGGTAGTTTGAGACAATAAATTCAATTTTCTGAAGTTACACTTCGTAATGCTAGAGCCTTTACTTATAAAGAGAGGATTTGTTACTCTTTAACGATTTTTGTTGAATGAATCTAAGTCGGCGATCATGGTTAATCGTTGTGGATACAGAAATCCGATAACTCCCGTTAAATAACACCTCATCGACTGGCATCTCGAGTAAATTAATCCTATTTCAATTTCTCAAATCCTTTGACTTCAGAAACATTAGGTGGCTGGTATTACAAGTAGGTCGAATTTGAAGGAAGGTATTTGATCCCTACACTCATTTCTTTATTTCTTCTCAAACTCCAGCTCTACGCTTGTTGAATGTTGCGAAGTACTTTCAACGTCTTTCACTTAGCCTGATACTACATTTCAAGGAAGTGTCTCGGTACACAGTACCCAGCTGCTAGTCACACAAATATCGTAGCATCCTCGCATGTACAACCTGGTAAACTGACCAACGTTCATATTTGCTGATATCGATTCAACTCGTCCATGAAAGAGTGACTAAGAACCATTCTGCACCTTTTATTAGTGTGAAATTAATTAGATCTCCAATAATCATGATGCTCAGAAGATTATTTTTTGATAATCGATTTAAATTGTCTGAGGTACATGAATTTTGTAAATAAATTCAAGTCCAATGATAAGCAAGAAATCTGGTATAGTGGCGTAATTCTTATCGGGCCGATGATTGATGTTCAATCCCAGCTAACCGGCATGATTTCGAATGATGATTTTCTTGGCGGGTAGGTAGGCATTTTAAAATGTAGGTGCAATGGAATTTTCCTTCCTTGTCCCCCCCCCCATTAGGACTTATGCCGAACGAAGCTTGTAAATATAGATATGTATATACATAAATAAAAGAATTATAAATTGCGTTATACAATATAGAAATTTGTTTGAGATGATCCCCCCACCGTTACACGGTTAATCATCATTCGCCCTAGACAACGTAAATAGAATGAACAATTAAAGAAAATTGGGCTGCTGCAGGAATTGAACCTGCCACCGATTGGGTAGCCGTTTCAACGTAGCGATGCTCTTACCATTGATCTAAATGAGTTTTTGCATAATATAACGCAATTAAAAATTCATTCTGACGGACCATATATATATATATATATATATATATATATATCAATGCTCTTCCAACATGGAATGGAGCACCCTGGTGGATGAGGAATTTATAAGATAAATAGATATATCGCTTAAATTCAACCTCACTGACCATCCATTTCTGTGGAGTAGAGGAAAGATACTAGCCGACGGGTCTGAAGCTAAGGTTTCGATCGAGGTACTGGATGGGAAAATGGGTAGTCTAAAGCCACACTGAAGAGTTGTAATGCAACGAAACAGCTGTCTGTGGATGACACTCTATATATATATATATATATATATATATATATATATATATATATATGTGTGTGTGTGTGTGTGTGTGTGTGTGTCGCCTCAGCATTCTTTAATAGTGTCGCAGTGAACCATCTCTATTTTCCATCTGATATCTTACTCTCTCTTTCTCTCGATATATATATATATATATGTGTGCGTGTGTGTGTGTTTGCATGTGTCTGTATATATGTTTGTTACTTACAATAATTATATCATTGTTTCATACGTATATTTGTGCGTGTGTATGTAATTTAAAACTTGCTTCCTTATCCAGTGTTCAGCTTCGCGTTCAAATAAAGGATGAACAAGTACATTAGAACAACAGAATTTGTGAGTATCCACTAGGTCGGCTCTAGTCTGGCACAGGGTCAAAAATACTGCTGTGCCGAGTGAAAATCATACTCAAAGCGATAGTTTGCGAAACTGAGTGCTTATAATCGCATGTAAGCAAACGAATACTACTCGGTGATGCCCAGATATTTGTTTTTTAATATTCGATTTAAATTGTCCGAGGTACATGAATTTTGTAAATTTACTCACGTCAGATGACTACCATGAAATCTGATATAGTGGCGTGATTTCTATCGGGGTCGATGATTGATGTTTGATCCCAGCTAAAAGCCATGATTTCGAATGGTGATTTTCTCGGCAGGTAGTGGGGCATTTTAAAAATACTAGCGCAATAGAATTTTCATACCTAGTCTCCCCCATTCAGACTTATGCCGAACGAAGCATATATATATATATATATATATATATATATATATATATATATATATATATATATATATATATATATATATATATATATATATAAGAATTATAAATACTCTAGCCTCAGCATTCTTTAGTAGAGTCGCAGTCTGGCACTGGGTCACAATACTGCTGTGCCTAGTGAAAAAAACTCGCTAGGATGGTTTGCAAAACTGAGAGCTTATAATCTCATGTAGGCAAGCAAGTGCTACTCGGTGTCTATCACTAAAATAACATAAGAGTCGGAGTGGAATCAGGGCATTCCCTTTTCTCTACAAGACCCAGAAACATTTCGTTCTTACATTAAGGATGAACCTCAGACACGCTGACGCCGGACCGAGAGAAAAAATATGGGTGGTGACTGTCGGAAGTGAGACAGGAGTTATGGCCATGGTTCCTTGTTGTTATCGTCCACGTGTAACGTTTGGATTCTAGATTAGCCAAAGGAAACGGGGTTCTTACACTTGAGCAACAAGAAGGAGTCGATTGTCTCATTCGACAGAGAAGCAGTATTGATAATCGAGCAGATTTTATTTGGACTTAGGCTCCAACATTTCAAAGGAAATATTCCCGACACTCCACCGGTTGACTCGACATGCCTGGTTTACCGCATATAGTACGGTGAGTCCGAGGAACTGAAGATGTCGACTCGTTTGTGTCGTTGATCCTATGGTCTAGGATAGGGATTAGATTGGAAATATTTCATGTATTGCCGGCCAAAACGAATATAAGTGAAACAACGATCATACACGTTTATTGAAGCATTTTTTTTTATTACTCAAGTATTTTTCATTTGGGGCTAAAACATGGAACCTCACCAAAAAGCAAACCCTTAAATTTGAAACCATGCAATGAGCACATGCGAGAATCATGCACAACATAACATGGAGAGATCTACACTTTATTTTTAGAGGAAAAACGTGAAATATCATAGAATCAATAAAAAAAAAAAAATTAAAATGGCAATGGGCTGCGAGAATGGCAGACCACCGTTGGACATCACGGCTCACAACGTGGATCTTCAGAGATCACATGCGAAACTGGGGCCGACAAACTACGAGATAGCATGACAAACATAATTTCAGAAAGTACTGGCTCTGTGACGCCCTTGATAGAGAAGTCTGGCAAATCTCGGGAAAGGTCTGTGTCCACCGAGAGACGCTAAAAGTTTGATGATGATGATGATGATGATGATGATTTTTCAATAAGAGTAGAAACCTGCATAAACTAAACAATTCTTTTTTGTGGCAGGGCGGGGCGGAAAGATATTGTCAAATTGCAATTCTAATCTGGTGTATATTAATTGAACAGCAGGAATAGCTATAAAAACGTTGATTCGTTTGAGCACACTGTAAAACGACACTTTTGTTCTGTTTTCCAATACGGAATTCGATTGTTCACAGACCAAAGATAAGGGAGGAAAACAAAGGATTTTTGTATGTAACGCCACAGTCAGCAGGCCGGAAGAAATGAGACCGTGGGTCGTAGTTCGTCGTGCTGAGTTTTTCATGGTATCTCCAGAACAAAGGTAATTTACTGGTAGCGCCCATCTCCTTCCAAATGAAGAAATCAGGTAGTAGGACATCTATAATAGAGTGAAGGTCGACAAATTAGTCCTGCTTGACCATTCACTGCGTAGTGAGTTCGATCCTCACGGGACTACCCGCTATTTTGACCCAGTATCAAAGTTGAAAGTTAAGCATAGTGAATACTGACATTGAATAGGAAGTGTCTGGTTTATATGGTAGCAGTAAAAGGGGAAAAAATCATTGACTTCCCTTCTCAGTTCTCTTCCACCTATCGTGACATGCTACCTTTGGAGGTACCTATAATCTTAACAATTTTTTTCCACTGGTGATAGATTAGATATAATTTCGATAGTTGGAAGCCTAAATGACGGGAAGCGAAATAACAATTACCATTATTTATATAGGAAAATGACTTTCTTGTATTTTAATTAAACCCCTACAAATTTTTACCCAGTATTAAAGTAGGTTAGCCTCTTTTATACGCTGGGTTATATTTTAGGCTAGTCCAGTTCGAATCGCCTCGGTCAGATGATACCCCAGGGTATAAAGCAGATTATTTCTATGAAGCCTAGGTGTATGTATATAAGCGTGTATATGTGAGCATATATAGCATGTTTGGGTGTATATGTATATTTATAACAGGTGTGCAAGTGTCGCATGTGTGTGTGTGCGTGTTTGGTATGTGTGCATGAAGATGAGTACGTGGCATGTGTACCTAAGTGTATGTGTGCATGTATGTGGTTGTATTTGTCATATATGTGCACGCACGTACATGCCTGTACGTAAGTATGTAGTATATGTGTATGTAGTATGTGTGTGTTTGTGGTTCGTGCGTGTGCCCGTGAGTGTGCGTAAGTAGCATACGTTTACGTGCATTTGCGTATGTAACATGTGTGGGCGTGTCATGTATGTGCGTGTGTGTATGGCCAGTCACTGCAGTGGCTAACGCATCCTGCTGGCTTTAGTCTGAAGAGCTGGACAGATCATGTGTTTTTTCTTGAGAATGTGTCATGATACTTCAATGTTGTTTGTAATCAATGTTTGTTAGCTTATGATTCATTGTAGTTTTCCTTTGCCGTTCTTTCATAATTGTCTCAAATGAAATCATTTTGGGGAAATTCCGCTCTTGTCCTTTCTAATTTTTAAAGGATCAAAGATGGAAATCATGTATCAAAAATGATTTTTTGGCGATAAAACATAAACAGATTTATACGTTCAACATACATTGAGTATCCTTTTGGCAAAAAAGTTTTTTTGACGAAACGTCGACACAGTTTCATCCACACCGAAAATTTGGCGATGATCGTAATCTTTCTCTTCAATTATTCCTTGAAGTTCAGACTGAAAAATCTGGGTGCAGCATCTTCTTTGACATTCGCTGCTTCTGTTATTTTAAGGATTTTTCATTCCTGATTCAAAGTTTTCAAACCACCCCTTTCTCGATATGAATGTTACATTACCCGCTCTGAGTTACATTAACACGTAGAGATTAGTATAGAGTATGAGATGATTTAATTAACAGTAAAAGAAATTAAACGAAGAGATAGGTTTCTTTATTTCGAAACCGCGTTAATCAAATTTATGCTGCGTTTATAAAGGGATGATTGTAATTATTTTAAAGGCGTTATTCAAGATTAGCATTTGGAAAGATCATCCCAATTGAGGGATACATGTTGCTTGCGATCAGTTAGTTTGCAACGGTAATTAAAGGATAGAAATTGTGCATTGTAGTTTATAAGATTGTGTCATCGGTGTGTGAAATCAAATCAGAATTAGATAATGTATCCTCGATTATTTTGTATACCTGAGAATAAGAGTGTAAGGAAACATTGAAATATGGACATTTATGGAAAACATAATTTTCCTTCAGGTTATTTGATGCTGCTTTTAACTGCGACTAAACTCCAACCGGTTTCCTTTCCATTGTAAGAAAATGAATTAATAGCACGGATCCGAATGAAGAATAAGTTCTAGGTGAGAATCGAACTTGAGAACCTTTATGCCACAGAGGGTGGCTCGTTTCACACACGACCATTTTACCTTAGGCGCAAGTCCAGTTTAAACCTTTGAACTTATCTCCTGCCCCGATCCCTTCTGCGCTATTTTTGCTATTAACTGGTACTTCAATATTATTCATTTTATTAGATGAAGTAATTTAAATCATTATTCATTTATTCATAGTGACAGTTGCTCAGTGGTAGAAGCGGGCGCACGGTAAACGAGCCACCATCCGGCATAGAGAGTCGTGAACTCAACTCTCAACAGGAAGTTATTCTTTATTCGCGCTGTTAATTTATTTACTCATTGCTGACGGAAAACCAGCCTGAGTCTGGTTGCGATAAAAAGGCAACAAGAATTGAGAGGAAAGCAAATACTTGCAAAAAAATAATGAGCCTGATTTTGTTAATATCAAAATACTGGTTCAAATTCTCCTCAAAACCGTGTCTGATTATGTGAATAAACATCGTAATACTAACAAAAGCAATTGTACTTGAATGATTATCTAAAAATATTTTTATAGGGATCACTTTCATCCTTTACGTCTGAAAATTGTGTATGTGTGTGTTTGTGTGTGTGTGTGTATGTGTGTTTGTGTGTGTGTGTGTGTGTGTGTGTGCATGTGTGTGTGTGTGTACGTGTGTGTGTGTGCGTGCATGCGAGTTTCGGTTGGTGCTTGCAACTTCATATGTATATGTGTTCATGTATGTGTTTACGTGTGTACGTATATACATTGTGGCTATGTGCATGTGTGTACAGTTACGTCTTGGCTTCCGTGGGGTGTATATCTGCAGTTACATGAGTCCTTTCTTTATATATATTTTGCATGTCTCTCATTAGCCTCTCTCGAATACTTTCTTCCATTTTTTTTCTCTCTCCAAAGATGACTTGAATAAATAACGAAATAACATCAAAATTAATAACTCATTGCAGTTTTTTTTAATCAGTTATCTAAAATGATGTTACTTTCATCAACAATCCGATTTATTCTCCCTCCTTTTTTTCTCAATCACAAAACAGCACAACACATCCGGGAAAAGACAAGAGTTAGAGACATCATAGAATCCATAAAAAATCTCAAATGGCGGTGGGCTGGCCATGTTGCAAGAATGGCTGACAATCGATGGACATCACGACTCACTACATGGATTCCCCGAGACCATATGCGCAACCGAGGCCGGCAAAATATTAGATGGAGAGATGAACTAGACAAGTTCAGGAAGTACTAGCTCCGTGACGCCCATGATAGAGAAGTGTGGCAAATCCTGGGGAAGGTCTATGTCCAACGACGGATGCTAAAAGACTGATGATGATGATGATGATGATGATGATGATGATGATGATGATGATGATGATGCTGATGATTATTTATTCCGTGTGTGCATATGTGTACGTGTGTGTGTTCACGAAGCTGCCCGGAATTATTCGACTATTTAAGTAGTTCCATTTTTTTTTTTTTTTCACACGACTCTCAAATCCTTTTCACTTCTTCCTAGCTGTTCCCATGCTTCATGAATTTTCCAGTTGGCCCTTTTATCATCTGGTCACTCCATTGAAGGACCCCGAAAAGAAAGGAATGCTTGGCCGCCCCAAGAACTTGTCTCGACGATAACTGACCCTTCTTGTAATGACCAAGGTCAATTAGGAAAGATTTACGGACCATCGCCACCAAATCGTAAATTCCCTTTTACAGGCACGATTCGAATTCCTGCGATGGCTAAATATGTCGAGTGGCTATTTTATGTCTCATGTTAATGCGAGACAAATAGCTATTTTATCTCTAACGGAGAGCAAACGCCCCACAAACACAAGACGTTAAAGACGGGGTTGACAGAATTATGACATCATCAAGCTTTAACCGTGGAGAGAAGAGGCCTGAAGAAAGAATATGTAATCTGTGGCCTAGCTTATCGGAACACGGTTATTACTTATAGAGAGGCTTCCCATACCAAGATTCTTATTTGAAAAAAAATAGAATCAGGATCAAAGGTAAAGAAAGTAACTTGATGATAAGAGTCTGGTAGGTTGCTTTTTTGTGTGTAAAAAACTGTTTTGTTTTTTTTTACGTGAGGAATAAAAGAGCATCGCCTCATTTGTTTAATGACTTGATTGAAGGCTAGTGTCTCTTTTATTTGAGCCTGACAAGTGGAAGTATTATCTGGATGACACTAGTGTCATCACGTACTTACGCGATTAGTGTACTGAAAATGACTGAAGCCGAAAAACGAATATATCCGTTTTATCGTAGAGCCTAGTGGCATGGATTGGGAATAAGTAAAAAGGTTTCAAAAGATTTATTAAAAATGATGACAATGCTTTTTTTAGGAAATTCAGACAACAGGTATTTTAATCCAGACTCTCGACCAAGTTTTCCCCCTTTAGGTTTCTCGAGAATCCTTGTCTGCAGCAGCCTTGTAGCATCGGTTGTTGGACATAGACCTTCAACAAGATTTGCCAGACCTCTCTATCATGAGTGCCGCGGAGCAAGTACTTCCTGAATTAGTCTAGCTCATCAAGCCATCTTATTTTCTGTCGGACACCATCTCGCATATGATGTCTGGGGATCCATGTTGTGAGCTGTGATGTCCAGCGGTTGTCTGACATTCTCACAACATGTCCAGCCCATTGCTATTTGAGTTTTCGAATGGTTTCTTCAATATCTCTGACTTCTGTCTTTTATCTGATATGCTGTTACCTTACGATATCTCCGTGTCATATTGAGCATGTTTCTCTCATGTTCACGTTGCATAGTTCTCAGTTTGAGGGCCAATCGCTTGGTTAGGTTCTGCGTTTAGCTCCATAGGTGACTATCGGGAGGATGCATCGGTCGTCTCATTAGGACTCGTGGGATTTTCAAGCAAGCCAACCTAATGTGATTCTTCGCTTGATTTCTTTTTCTTTTGAGGATTTCATGGAGATTCGTCTTCCTGAGTAGATGTAATGGTGTACTTTCTCCAGCTCTGCATTTTCGATTTTGTTCGCTATTTCCTTGTCCTCTAATAGATTTAAGACAATTAGAGATACTTCATAACGTCAAATATGAAACCAATTTATCATCTAAAAGTAATATTTATTCATTCATACACTTTAATCGTTTGCAATAAGTCAAGTAAAGAAAATAATCCTCATTATGAAGGCTTTTCGCAACTGCAATGTGTGCAATTGTTGTAGGAAGTTTCGGCCGTGGACGGTCCGGCCGCAAATATTACGAGCCTCCGACTTTTGAGCATAGTTCCGTTTTTTAAGACAAAAATGACTAACTCTACGGAATTAAGAATGAAAAATAAATCATAATATATAAATGTAATGCTATGTACATCAATTATTTATTGTAAAGTTATTTCATGTTTGTCGTTTAATGTTTCATAAGTCTTTTTATTCTAACTCTTTATTGATAATTCTTGTTAATTTTCATTTTTTATAAAAGACAAATAAAATACGTAAATTTTTGATTTTTACCAAAATGACTAACAAAATTTATTTTAGATTTTCATTAAGTAATCTCGTGTGCTTTCAATCGATGAGATTACATAAAATTTTTATACGAATTTAAGAAAAATACATTTTTAATGGATGTTATTTAAGCTTTTTTGCTTGTACTAAATTGTTTTGCTCTTAAGCGTACTGTGTCGAATATTCGATAAAAATAGACAAAAATATTCGCAAGTCATTTTTTTGTACTTTTAGCCAACAATACCTTACTTACTGAAATTAGTCAGTTCTGAGACAAAGTATTTTTAGGTCTTCGGGGGATGTCAACTTACAATTTTAGGTAAAACCCCTCTTTAGAACATCAAAAAATCAACTTTTTTTTCATCAGACGAATTACCAGAGAAAACAAAGGTAGAATGGGCTGAATTTACAAAAAAGTACTTGCAAAATTTTCTTTTTTTTTTTATCAAATATTCGAATCTTAACAGTAAAACAATTTGATTAAATCAGAAAAGCTTTAATAACATCCGCAGTTTCGTGCGACGGACGGAAACTAGGGTCCAGTTTAGCATTATGTTTTGTTTTTTTTCAAGCATTTCTAACAGACTGGCACAACATAATCTTATTCCTTTACTCGATCCTGAGTAAAAAGTAAGCCAAATAAATATCCGTATAATAATAATAATAATAATAATAATAATAATAATAATAATAATAATAAGTCATTGGGACTGCCTCGTGGCTGAGATAGTTGCGTATTTATCTCCAGTGACAGAAGACAATCTTTCAGACACTGAGTTGCAAGGTAGACTGGCCCTTCCCACTCGGAAAACTGGCGTAATACAATCTTCCTAATCTATGTTCCCCCTCCCTCTCTGCCTTTATACAGTACTAAGTTAATATTAGTAAATACAGGTATCCACCCCCTTTGTAAAATTTGACTTTACGCCACTTTTTCGCTGTACATGTATCTCCCCCTCTGATAGTTCGCTTTACGACAGGGCTCAAAATGTTTCCCAGGTATATGGCGATTGCTTTCTCGCTTTATGCCATATCACCTTACAAAAGGTTCCATAGGAACGTTCTATTTTCGGATAACAGGGAAACCCTTGTTAAGAATTGTTCTCTTCACCTGGCTGGACACAATGACCACCACGTTAAGGTAGATTCAATCCAAGTGATCACGGAGCTATCAACTATCTGCTTATAAAAATATATATATATATATATATATATATATATATATATATATATACGGGAGGAAAATACACGAACTACTTCAACAGATATTGGAAAATAAGCAACTGAAGTAAAACAAAAAAATTAAATTCTTTTGATATTTAATATTTATTTATTTTCGTATCACTTTAATTCTTCAATTGTCAGTCCTCCCGTCTCTTTGTCATCGCAAATCTCAAAAACCACGCAATATATCTCCATGAAAGTTTCTATGTGTACTAATGGGACCCCGGAGGGGATCTTTAATAAGTTAGTCTAAAATTCCCTTCCCAAATCTTTTTAGTAGGGATTCTGCTTACAATGTAAATTTATTCTAAATTGGTGGCTCAGTTTGTATCCGGCCGTTTTCATGCTCATCTAAACATTACATTTATCACTTTGACTCATCTAATGTCAGTCCTCCCGTCTCTCTGTCATCGCAAATCTCAGAAACCACACAACATATCTCCATGGAAGTTTCTGTGTGTACGAATGGAACCCCAGAGCATGATTTTAGCGCGGTAGTTTTTGTTTTTTTTTCTAAAAAATTCACACACTTTCCAAGTTTTTAAAAGGGTTTCAAATTTACAACGTAAGTATTAGGATGTATTAGTCCCTTATTCTATGTCCTGCTACGTTCACACTTACCTAAAAAAAAAAAGAGATATTACTTCGATTTACTAATTACCTGTCTCTCCGTGTATTATAACTCAGAAGTGACTACAGCTGTGGACACTATTTTTTTTATTTATTTATTTTTTTTGTGGTTACAAATGGGATAACAAATTTTATTTTTCGTACATTTCGCTTTAAAAATTTAAAAAAAAAAGATATTTAGGGATCTGCGTTTATGTCCATCACGATAATAATCATCGGATTTTCATTCACCTATCTTTCTATATAATACTAAAAGTCTGATTCCGTTAATTTGTATGAGACGCTTAAGTAGCTGAAATGGTGCATTGTAACCAGAGGCATACCTTGAAGAAACAGATTTGATCTGCAATCAGTGCCAAAGGCCCCATCTAGGCTTTCCACAGGAACTAGTTGGAAATTCCACTACTGAGGTGAATATTCCAGGTAGTAGAATTGAATACATGTGTTCGAATATATAAAGAGGCACATACACCAGAAGCACACGTGTGCACATACACACACACATACACACACAAAAAATCTAATAAACTGTTTCTTAGATGAAGTATTTTCATCATTACATTTTGTCCGACAATCAAATATCTACATTTTGTGTATGCGTATATCCAGATATCTAATATATATATATATATATATATATATATATATATATATATATATATATATATATATATATACATGCATATATATATATATATATATATATATATATATATATATATATATATATATATATATATATATATATATATAAACAGAAACCTCTTTTAACGCATTCGAACTGAAATGTAGGTGACGCACGCTTCGTTGAGTGCGGAGAAATTGATTTGGGAGTAATTTGGCAAATTTTCTCGTTCAGAACAATCCAACTTCAAAAGGTGTGAAATCAAAGAATATTTCTAAAATATCGTTCGCAATCTCAGCAGTACGTGAATCAAGAAATACTTATAATTTTCACGCTCTACCGACTCAGGCACAAAACCAGGTTGGTGAATGGAACAATCCTGTGTGCTTTGGTCTGTGAAAAAAAAGGAATTGAGAATAGAACCCCTTCTTCAACTTCTTCCATCGGTTATTGTGCCGCATTATTTCTATTCCACTGAATAAGTACAGATTAATTGCAGACCCGTAAACTGGGAACCATGCAACGTGCACATGAAAGAATAATGCTTGGCCTCACATGGAGAGACCACAAAACAGCACAGTACATCCGAGAAAAGACAAGAGTTAAAGACATCATAGAATCCATAAAAAATCTCAAATGGCAGTGGGCTAGCCATGTTGCAAGAATGGCAGACAATCGATGGACATCACGACTCACAACATGGATTCCCCGAGACCACATGTGCAACCGAGGCCGGCAAAATGTTAAATGGAGAGACGAGCCAGACAAGTTCAGGAAGTACTGGCTTGGTGACGCCCATGATAGAGAAGTGTGGCAAATCCTGGGGAAGGTCTATGTCCAACGACGGACGCTAAAAGACTGATGATGATGATGATGATGATGATGATGATGATGATGATGAGGATGATGATGATGATGATGATGATGAATTGAAAACAGAAAAAAAAAAGCACTCATAGTCCAGAGTTGTTGATGCCAGACGCTAACCACTGTACAATGACAGACGCTTCAGTTTGTAGATATCTTTAGTTACTAAGTTTAACTTAACACTGTCAGATTTGACAGTGCGTCGATCTAAATCCAATTTAGTAAGTCTAACTGAAAAACCGCCCTAAGCGCGGAATTTGGCGGAAGGCTTAAATGGTATTTTTGGTCCTAATAAGGATTTGAGCTATGCATTTATTGAATCATGCCCTATTTGAAAATTACCATTATCATTAACTCTTGAACTACATTCAATTTGTATAACTAGGGGCAGGGTCACAAAATGATTTCAAGAGTATGATAAATAGATGAATAAATGAGCGAGATAACTTTATAATGAGCATTTAATTGCTATCTCCCGGGAGAAATCGCTTCATTATCGAGGTTTACGTTCATCTATTTTTATTTTTAAATTTTCAAAACACCATTTAGCTGAAAAAATACGATTAGTACTGGTCTAACAGATTAATTACAACTGATTTCGATTCTCCCTGGGTGCTTCACACTTGTGACTTTGTATCAGACTTGGCTAAGCTTAGAAAATGCTAATATCTAAAACTCCTAACTTATAACTGGCTAGGATTTTGAATGCTGATTTTCTTGACGGATTGATAGGCATGTCATCCTGATGAATCCCTTTGTCCAATTTTCCCTCATTCGACCTCGATGCCATACTGAAATCAATCGAAGAAGGATTGAAAATTGCAGATCTCCAGGTCATTCTTAGTCATTACTTACTACCGAAACGAAATCAGTTAATAACTGAAGAAAGAGAAGCTGAAATAGATGACTGGCGTTGGTAGGAATCTAATAATTATCTCAGGATAACCTCTCCCCCCCAAAAAAAACAACAACAACAAAAATGATTTTGCTGTTGCAGCCATCTTTAATTTCTCCTCCACCGCTGCCGCCCTCATAAATTGAAAAAAAAAAATCGGTAAAAATCCAGAGGAGAGTGAGACGGGGGTCTGGAAAGGCAATGGCTGAAATGAACGACGTATCTGTATTTTGTATGACAGACTGGTGTTACAGGCAATCTGGCATTTGGTTGATGGACAATTTTTCTAACAGTGGCAAGATTTCTTATTGGTGAAGCGAGAAAGAGAGAGAGAGTCAGACAGATGGACTGACATCAATTAACAAGAACACGATCATGGCCAGGAACTGTTTCCAAGCCAAAAAAAGCCTGGCCATATGGGATGTTCGTTGCAGTTCTCATTCTGTAGGCCTAGCGATCTGTGTCGCCTGTCAACGGGAGACCCACTACCAACACTGACAAATGCTCCTCCCATATCCCCCTTTAGCGTTGGCTGCCTGCGCCAGAGAAAGAGATAGGGGGGCATGAGAAACGGGGCGAGAAAGAGAGAGAGAAAAGATCAATAGACCATCGTCCCGCTATGTTTATGGCCACTTTCCATAATGAAAGTTAGATCTTCTGGCTTCCCGCATCCTCCTTCGGCCTGTAATGTCACCAAGTCGGTGGCTTGTGCAGGCTCTTGGACTGTTTCATCCACGATTGGATTGCATGTGCCCAGTCCACCACCGAAAAGTCTCCCCATCCTTGTTCCGCATCCTGTCTCTTCTTCTGTCACTCCCCTCTCTTCCTCTCGACGGGTTCGACTCTTCACGGAAGTGCGTGCACGGCAAGGCATATAACGCGTTTGATATTTATTTATTATTCATTTTGATTTTTAAAAACATTTAGTTGGGGAAAGGATTGTTATCGTGTGTGTGAGTTTTTGTGCTGCGTGCTCTCTACGCTCGAAAGGGTTAAAGGGGCGTAAAAAAAACACATACTGCTTTATAATATCGTTTGTAATTCAATACATACATACACACACACACTTATATATATATATATATATATATATATATATATATATATATATATATATATATATATATATATATATATATATATATATATATATATATATATATATATGATTATAATAACTGGCGTTGTATTATATTGTAACTATTATTTGAAATGTACTGATGTTATTGAACGCTAAACGTATCATTTGGCCCAGATTAGGTAAATAGAAAAAAACGATTGAAGAGAATTGTTAGGCCTTTGCATTACCGGCGGCTGTTTTGCTCAATGATAAGAGCAACGCTATAATGAAGCGACAACTCTATCGGACACAGGTTCGACTCTTGTAGTGGCCCCAATTCCTTTTATCTATTTACATTGTACGTTTGATCACAGGAATGCATATCAAACAAGAGTTTCGATTTA
Source organism: Thysanoteuthis rhombus (assembly GCA_963457665.1). Taxonomy (NCBI): domain Eukaryota; kingdom Metazoa; phylum Mollusca; class Cephalopoda; order Oegopsida; family Thysanoteuthidae; genus Thysanoteuthis; species Thysanoteuthis major. The sequence continues at coordinate 46,641,972 of OY735203.1, read as the reverse complement.
ACATCACGTAATTTGTAATCATTCTGTCGGATCACACACACACACATATATATATATATATATATATATATATATATATATATATATATATATGTGTGTGTGTGTGTGTGTGTGTGTGTGTGTGTGTATATGTGTGTGTGTGCGTGTGCGTGCGTGCGTGCGTGTGCGTGCGAAAGAGGGGGGAATAGATCTAGATGTATTTATATCATATAATGATATAATAAATAGTGTAATTTTCTTGATTCGCAGTCCGTAAAACTGAACTCAAAGATGACAATTGTGATGATAGAAATGTTTCCTTCCTATCGTTTGAAACAATGGACTCTCCCAGGTAAACGAATTCAGCATTAAATTTTCTAAAAAAAAATCTATTAGAAATCCAAACATGTCCATGATTTTTTTTCCACTGAGATTTACGAGAAGATCATATGAAAAAATGGACCTGGACGCACGTCGAATAGCAATAATCAACGAGCCAACCTTGCTGGTCGTTGTTAGTGGGTTCCATCCTCGTTCGACCCCCTATATTTGATGGTCTAATACAGAACAGCTATGTTGAATAAATAATATAAAAATAGATCAGGATGCACAACGTATAGCAATTATCAGCGGGGTAATCTTGCTATCTGTTATTAGTGGGTTCGATCCCTATTGGATCTCTGACATGTGATGTTCTGATACTAACCTTATGCTAAATTGATAAAACGTATGAAGAAAGAAAAAACAGACCAGGACACATGTTGTATAGCAATGACCAGCAAGCTAGCCTCGTTGGTCTTTCTTCGTGGGTTCGATCCTCATTGGACCTCCCAGTATCGATGGTTTGATATCAACCTACGCAAATTCAATCTACTTAAATTGTGATTATTTCTTTCATGCCCGTAACGATTGACTTTTCCATTTAAATGGAACAATTTTGCTGAATTTTTAAAATTATTGATTCTTCACTCAAAAGAATTCAGTATTTTTTCTCAAACGATCATCCTATCGAAATTCAAATGTATCCGTAATTTTGACGGGTACTCAATAGCACACACGTGCATACATACACACACACACTCACGCACATATATATATATATATGTATTATATATATAATACATACTTATGTATATATAACACATATGAATATATAATACCTACATACACACACACACTCACACATATGTATTCCTTCCCAGTGTAAGCAACCCAGTGTTTCTCTATTATTCACTTATTTGGAACACTATGCTGTGAACATTTCAGATTAATATTCAAATAATAACCTAGCTACGTAATTGATATTAATCAACACACGTACGCACACCACTATATATGTATTAATATTTTTTATTGGTATGTATAATTGATATAACTCTATTTCATTAATATTGAGAGTATTGCATTTTCAACCCAAAATCTTCCGATATATATATATATATGCGTGTTCCAAATATATGAATAATAGAGAAACACATATATATATATATATATATATATATATATATATATATATATATATATATATATATATATATATATATATATATATATACTCTGCGGTCAAAGGAATGAATATTTACATACATAAATATAAGTATATGTTTTCCCATTTTGCCGACATGTGATAATTGTGAGCATTTTACCAGGAAACATATTTGGTCTGGTACTGGTGTCAACTGAGCTGCGAATCGAACAGTTGCATGGGAAAATGAATAACGAAAACTGTGCAGGATTCGAACCCGCGTTTACTAGGAACCTGTCTCATCTTGACTCTGCTCTACCAAATGAGCTTACACTCTTGGTAAGCAGGAGGCCGACCAAGAGTACAGTTAGCTCCGTCGGTAGAACAAAACCGAGTTAGGATGAAGATAGGGACTAGTGTACTATATTAGTGCCAATTATTCTATCGGATAAGTCCCCACACAGTGGACATATTAGATATTAAGCTAAAATAATTAATGAAAAAGTTTTAAAAAAAACAGAACGATCTACTGGGACTATTGATAGGGCCCAGTGTAGACCACACAAGAGCATATTTCTTCTTTTGATCATCATGCAGTGTGAATATGACAGGTAGACCGCACGATATCGGAGAAATGTCAAGGTAGACCACATGTACACTTTGGGATAGTCAGTGATGAAAACACAGATTGAGTAAATTGGTAATTTATTTAAGGATGTTTCGTTGGGGATGACACACACATTCTCACTTTTGTATCGAATACAACTTTGTATTGGATTCACCTATTAATCATATATATATATATACATATATATATATATATATATATATATATATATATATATATATATATATATATATATATATATATATGTGTGTGTGTGTATATATATATATGTGTATGTATATCGTCGTGTGACAATTGAGCTTGAGGACTATTGAGCGTGAGACAGTTGAGCGGAGGACCCATTCAATCACACAATGACAGATTCAAAAATGAAAAAAATTAAAGATATGTTTCTGTATTCGTTTTGTCGCACAGTTTTTAAGGGATATTTGGAAATTGGTGTCGCTGCTAAGCATTAAGTATTTAGAGGTAACCTTTTGTGAATGGATTGAATGGACACACCCTGTTATATAGCAACTGATGTCCTTGTTAAGCAGTAAGCAGATACGGTTACCCCTTTGTGAACGTGAAAAATAAAGGGTGATTCTATAGATACGCGGCGTAATTTCATAATTTCTGTTTAAAAAATAACAACTGCTAATTTTTCTTTATTTGTGTGCCATTTTTAACATCGAGTGGGTGAAAGTGTCCAACTTTACAATCAGAAAAGTTAGTTCGTCCATGAATTTATATTCTAACAAAAAATATCTAATCAAATTTTAAAAGAAGAAATAAAGACAACAATAATGATTTATGTTGTTTGAAGAGAAATTGCTAATTTACGCTGTTTATCAGTAGGATATCAGTTTCTCTTTATAAGCAATTCACTACCGCCTGTTAGGGCAGATATTTCAGTCGTTAAAAACAATTACAGATTGTTACCTTGTCCGCGTTCAATTCAAAAACATCTCCACTTTACATTTTACTGGTCTGTAATTTACGGTAGTAAGTGAAACAACGGCAATGATTCATCATTTATATATATATATATATATATATATATATATATATATATATATATATATATACATATATATATATATATATATATATATATATATATATAATCAAACAGTCCTCATCATCATGTGGGAACTATCAATATTTTCTCAAATTTTGATATGTTACTTCATGCTTCATGGTTCAAACTAATTTTCTCGCTTTCGTTGTTCAGTTCCTTATAATGTCCCGGCCATGTATCTATCCGACCTCCTCGGGTATTATCTGTGTTTTGGAACACATATAGAATGATTTTAAATTACAGTCTCCACTTTGTTGTTTCAAAAACTTATGAAATGTAGCATACACTGAGCTCAGAGTTATGTCGATCAAATGATGACTATATCTCAGGAATGATTTCCTATTTTCATTCCTGAAGAGCGAGGAAGAAATATGATAAACTATCTATTGAAACATTAACGAGTTCATTTTCTTTATATAGAGTGCTCTCTGTTTTCTATGGGGGATTTTGATTTTGTTTTCTTCCGATTGCAATAATGATGATACTAATTATGCGAGCACCCGATTCATAGATAAGCAACGTTCAGTGCTAAAATGCTTCCCTCTTGTCCACCAACTCCTCTCTTTTACTTACTATCCCTCTCTTTCTGTTTCTGGTTCTCTCTATCTATCGCAATTTCTTTGTCTCTGTCTCTGTCACCTCTCTCCTTCTCTCTCTCTCTCTCTCCTTCTCTCTCTCTCTCCTTCTCTCGATCAATCTCCTCCTCTTTATTTCTCTATCTATCTATCTCCCCCTCTCTCTCTCTCTCACACACACACATACACACATACACACATACATGCTCGCTCCTTCCCTCCCATTTATGGCGCCAGAAAAACTATCCCATCAAGATCAAAGCTTTTATATTAAAAAAAAATTGATAAATAAATAAAGAAACAGGAAAAGTTGTATCCCCACAAAGATGTGGGAGAAAAAGAGGCTGACGATAATGTGGGGGAACTTCCTGTTAACCACTTCCTGGTTAATTGAAGTTAGTGTCTCTGCGTCACATATGGTAAACTTAAAGACCTGCTACCTAAATAATTTACCAAAGAATCTGTTACACTGTGCCTATTCACATGTGTGTGTGTGCGTATGCATGTGTGTACGTGTGCATGTGTGTGTGAGTGTGCACGCATGCACGCATGTGATACGTGTGTGTACCCTAATTAATATACACATATTAATGAGAGTTGTGCCGCGAATTCACATTGGAGTCATAATTCATATCTATCTATCTATCTATCTATCTATCTATCTATCTATCTATCTATCGGTCTATTAATTCATTTCATTTATTTTCATATTAGAAACTATCAACTAAAACTGTCAACATAGTTTTATTCAGTTTTTTTTTTTAAATTTTGTTTTTTGTTTTTTTCAAGCTGGTCTGGCTAACTGCCTGGCTATGTATGTATATATCGCGCGTACAGGCCACACCAATAGAGCTAGAGGGCTGAAAATTAAACATATACTCCTTATTATGAAAGATTTTGTTTTTTCATTGTTTTTTGGAAAATCGGGGGAAGCTAATTGCGATGTAATTTTGTCCTAAATCAGTCTCTTAGTTTGTGTCTGGCAGCATTCACGCTTGCTTCTCGAATATTAAGACGTTTCAGTGATCACTGCACCAACCTGTACACGCTTATGAACTGGAAGCATTTAATGAATGTTTGAATGGAGGTTTATTCCAAGTGTTCAACGAAAGCTTTATTTTGAGTTTTCAAAAAAGAACCTTACTGCGTATTCTTTTGTGACTGTTTTTTGCGATGGATAAGAATTATTGCACGACAATAATAACCTTTATAAAAGTGTTCAATCAACTTTGAGGTAATAACCATTGCTACTACTATAAACAAGACATTAATGCATAATAGATAGATAGATAGATAGATAGATAGATAGATAGATAGATAGATAGATAGATATGAACAGACGGAGATGAATCGATAGACATAAACAGACTGGGATTCATAGATAGATTGATAGATAGATCATTTCTCAATACAATTGTCTCCTAGGCCCGACTAATTGTTTTAAATCGCGCTAACAAGTCAAATCAGAAACTATGATATTATTCCGCTTATTCCTACCGGCGTTCAGATTTTAAGATTTCAGTATTAACACAAGGGAAAGGTTGAGTAGTTCAATAAGAGGACATGGAGAGAGATGACAGAAAGGAATCTTAGGTAGTTCTATTAGAGGGTTGGAATAAAGATGACAGAAAATGAATTTACGTTGTTTGATACGAAGTTAGGTAGAGAGTGGAAAAAAGGAAAATTAGGTAGTTAAATGAGGGTGTAGAAAAATAGAGGACAGAAAAGAAAGTTAGGAAATTTAATGATTAACAGAGGAGGTAGGAAGATTTTCACACATAAAAAATCCAGGTTTGTATAACACATATGTATATGAATAAAATATGGACGGCAGTGAAGCTTGGAAGGGATAAGAGAGAGAATGAGAAGATACAGGCAAAGGGTGGTAGAAGAGCAGAGGCATGAGATAATCTTAGTTGTCAATGCCCATGGTGTTTCTCCGGATCCAATTAGTTGTGATTATTGCGAGGAAGATACTTGCTGAACCATCCTTATGCTATCCATTCTTTACGAGTCGTTCTGTCCTAATGTCAAATTAGGTGAGATTATGCAGTTAAATTTATTCAGTCTCAGCCAATGAAAAAAAAGATTTATAGCGAAAATCGAAGAAAATCGTTGCCAGATCCTGGATAGACTTCAGCATTTCCGACTAAATGGAATCCATTGGTGGAGGGGGGTATTTTTCTTAATGTTTGGTAGGATCCAAAGAGAATTCTGATATTGCTGGAAATCGGACAAACTGTCACAGCGCGACACTACAGTGAGCATTGATCTTGTATGAATAATGTATTGGAAGAGAAACGCTCTTTTCTGGGCACGGAAGTCGACTGGTCATTCTTTTCATGGATGACTGCTCTTCATTCACGTTGTTGCAAATGTGACGCAGCAAACTTTCATACAGCAGGGATCAGAAGTTCTTACTCATGCACTGTATTTCCAAGACGTCATCCTCCAACTATCATAACACTCTTTATCTGGTCATCTCTTCCATCGACCCCGAGTAATTGAAAGATTCCTCTAAGAATTGATCAAATCGAAACCGAAATTGTTCTCTAATGATGTAATAAACGATTTAGCTGAAAGAGCATTTGAAGCCCGTGAAAATAGAAACAGTTCTGGTCGTGCATTAGAAATGAGTCGGAGAAATGAACGGTTCTCTACTCGCTTGTGTAGCAATGAACACGCTTTTAAATAGTCTTCACTATTTCGACTTCAGTAGCGGGAAGTCACTCATGACCGGAAGTTGAGATTTAATTCTCAGAAATACTTGTCCATGATAATAATCTAATAACCACGGAGTGTCGCTGAGTGTTTCAATGAAATCTGCGACGACCTTTTTGTCGTCTGTTCTTTTCATAATAGCAAAATAGTCTTAACGAGTGTGATACGTGACATGAGCTTCAACGAATAAGTCTCCAAGCTCAAATCCAAAATATAAGAATGTAACACAATGAAATAATAACCGCCTAAGCTAAAAGCAGCAATCGAAAAACGTCTTCTTATTTATCTATTTATTTATTTATTTACTTATCTGTTTTTTTTTCTTACAGACAGTAAAGATGTAAAGTTGAAACGCACGCATTAGTTGAGACTTCAAGAAAGAGGAGGAATAAAAAAAAAAAAAAAAGAAAAGATTTCTTTCAACAAGTTCATTCTCTTGACGTGTTCATAAGTCATACTGTAAATATCTTATCGTCTTGGTGTGCTGTTTCTTTCTTATCTGCCCAGGGTTCGGCTTTTCGAAATCCCGGGGAAAAAAAAAAACTGTATTAATATTTGTTGGCGTTGAAAGGTGTTTTATTGTTGCTATTTAGAGGAGGAAGATTTTTCCTCAATAAAATTTTGAAAAAAAAAAAAAAAAAAAATCAAATTATCGGTTGCTAGCATGTATTAACAGATTTCTATAAATACTCTGATAAAGGTCACTGTGACCTGGCAGCTACACGTGCGTGTTTATGTTTGCGCATGTGCGAGTGTGTTTAAGCATATTGGGTTGGAGCAAAGTTTCTAGTTTCATCTTATGCTCGATGTTAGGGAAATCCTAGAAGTGTTTGGTTTGGGAGAAACTGTAATTCAAGCTAGACAATGGCTCGCTGCAGCTTACTGGAATGATGCAGTATGTGCAAGCATGTGTGGGGGATGGTTTGAAAAGTCTGAAAGAAAAAAAGAAAGAAAAAAAGATTTTGAACCCAAGGCTAACGAGGACTCCAGAACTAACGAAATGGTTGAAATTTTGACAGAACAGTACTACAATCAAATGTTGAACTAGCAGGAAAATAAGAGTTGAGAAAGTAATATCGTTTGAATGACACATCGGAACAGAAACAGCCTCTTTTCTGGACAAGTCGGCTGGTGATTTTGCAATGAGACAATGGCCCTTATCACCTTGCAAGATCAATGCAGCAAACGACCATGGATTTACGTTGTGATGTTCTTCCACATGTGGTGTATTTTCAAAACCTATAATCTTCAGATGATCCCATATTTCGCTCCATAACTGTCCGGGCAGCGACTCCAATAATTTCAAGATATACTAATATAGACTAATTTCATCAAAAGATAAATCGAATCAAACAGGAATCGTTCTTTTATTATGGAATGCGTAATTCACTTGAAAGGTGGCGTAGAAATCCAGGAAAAACTACTTCGATGACTAAATAATGAGGCTATCAATTATTGAGTAAAGATTTGATTTAAAAATGACGTAAACCTTTATGGCAATCTAATATTCGGAAATACGCGTAAGCAGGTTTCTAAATACTAATGTATATGGCTGAGCATATGTATCAGATAATCAGTGAGTTCGAATACTTCATCATTGAATTTGGGAATTACGTATATTCGACAAACAAGATTTGATGTGTAGGGATTGTTTAGATATATACACATATGATTATAAATTGCGTGATATTATATAGAAACTCTTATTTTAAAGGATCTTTCGTGATTTCAGAGTTAATGTATCAATTAGCACAGGGAACGTTAATAGATGGTAAGTAATACATTAACTGTGTAATGATGGGAGATCATTTCAAATAAGAGTTTCTATATAGTATAATGCAATCTATAATCATTCTGTCGGGTCATATATATCCATTTCATAATATATATATATATATATATATATATATATATATATATATATATATATATATATATATATATGTGTGTGTGTGTGTGTGTGTGTGTGTATGCAAGACACATATAATATAAATATTCATGTAACTTTATGTTTTATAGAGTCACAAACAGTTGCATCCTACTGTCTAACTTGATCCCAGGAGGAATATAGATGTGGCGCTGACATCTGGTGACCTCAAGAGGTCATTTTAGGGTCAGGCCAATAACGGCATTTTCCTAAAAGATCAATTCTTTTGCATTTTCAATGTAATGTAAGGGAAACTTTTTTCCATTGTTAGGAGTTGAAGTACAGGAAAACTTCTTTTTTTTTCCTTTCAAAGGGTCAAAGGGTCAAAAGTGAAAATTTTTCCCCTTATAACTATGAAAAGTGAAAGGAAACATTTTTCTCTTTAAGGAATCAAAAGTGAAGGTGAACTTTTTCTTCCTTTAAGAGGTCAAAAGTAGGGGAACTTTTTTTCCTCAATGTGAAAGAGGCACAAAGAAATAGAGTGTGGTCGTACGATTAGAATGTATAAGCTCTTTTAGAGTTAGTGCAATTTTTATGTCTGCCTGTACGTATGTATGTACTATTGTACGTATTTGTACACGTGTACGTATGCACGCGTGCATGCATGTATTCAATCTTATATATGCACCTATGTACATCTTGGTATGTGTAGGCATTTACCTACACACGCATGTGTATATACTTCGGTAGTATATTCACGTCCGCTTGTTTCATATCTATGTGTAATTTACTCAACATATTCACTGAAATACTGTAGAGTTTTGAGAGGGATTTAAGGCATCAGAGATAACATGATACTGAAGACATTGTAAAAGGATCTGTAATCAGTAAGAAAAGCCTAAGAATAAAACTGAAAAATCTTCTCTATAAAAAAATGAAAACTCTAATAAATGAGTTTTTAGCGCGCTAGTGTATCGCATTATTCGCTATTGGCGAGATGGGGTTGCTGGAGGTACCGTTTGCGAGCGCCGCTGACCTATATGAGAACTAGAGAAAGAAATAGAGACATAGCGTCGAAGTGAGAAAGTCTTTAGTCTGAGCTGGACGCAGATCAACATCGTAGGAGGCCTTTATGTTCATCAAGCGAAACTTCTACGCCCAGCTATGCGATGAAACGAGTTTTCATTTTTTCCACCATTAATTACGAACTTGGACAAAAGTACCGCAAAACGCCAGCAAGGAGTTGGTACTTATTTACAACGAACATCTTAAGGCCTTAATAAAAAAAATAAAAATAAGATAAAATAAAGACATATTGGAATTTAAAAGAAGATTATATCATATTCCTAAAGTGTTTTTTATATTTTATTAATGTATTCCTCAAATCTAGACATTTACTGAAAGATTGAAAAGATCTTCCAAGATTTGTCCAGGAAATTTAATTCTTTTTTTGTGTTGCTGATGTTGTTAAAACAAAGTTTTGGCTGATCCATTCCACAGCCTTCCTCAAGTATATTACCCGTAAGGAAAGACATGGGTCTCTTTTGTTGAGAGATGGCCGTAGAATGGTTCGACTGAAACGTTGTGGTAACAATGCCACCAACGCAAAAAGTAGACTTCAATTTTCTGAATAAAGCTCTGAATGAAATGACTCATTTCAACATGAAAATAAGATCACTGGACGAGTTTTATCACTGGAAAAGGTGAATTTGATGTAATTTTGTCAATGTTTAGTTAAGATTGATAATTTATCAAATGGATATTCTGCATTATCTTATATTCGGAGAATATTAATATGCCGTTTCCAATGTTTCCAGACTATTTTGACCAAAACTATCAATTTTTCAAATACTTCCTTGTCAAAAGACAGCAACATCATCTTGATTTTTTATTTAGCATATACATACAAATGCACACACTTATATGTATATGTGTGTGTGCTTGTGAGTCTGCACGAATGTGTGTGTGAGAGGTAGAGATACCCAGTCAACAGAGACGAAGATTAATTGCCTCTTTGTTTTCCCTCTGTTTGTTTATACGCACACTATAGAAAATTCAATGATTTTACACTAATGGACTTTTACTTTGCAATGGCAGGGTGTCTCGGGAAAGTTGATTACGCCACTGTGGTCAAGTTGCAAGAATGACGGACAATTGATGGACATTGCGACTCACAACATGGGTTCCAAGGGATCATATGTAAAACGGTGGCTGGCAATATACAAGATGGAGAGACGAAAGTACTGGCTCCGCGACGCCCATGTTGGAGAGATGTTGAATCCTAGGGAAGGTCTATTTCGAATGACGGACGATAAAAGACTGATGATGATGATGATGATGATGATAATGATGATGATATGCAATTAATTATTTATTTTCGGTCTACCTTTTACGAGATTAGGAGCATCGATGGCAGCGAGAGGGATGTGATACTACCACTAGACAGTCGAAATCATCATTATCATCATCGTCATCATCAGTCTTCTAACGTCCATCGTCGGACATAGACCTTCCCCAGGATCCACCACACTTCTCTATAGTGGGTGTCGCAGTGCCTGTATTTTCTGAATTTGTCTTGTTCATCTCCCCATCTTGTATTCTGCCGGCCTCGGTTGCGCATGTGATCTCCGGGGATCCATGTTGTGAGTTGTGAGGTCCATCGGTTGTCTGCCATTCTTGCAACATGGCCATTTAAGTTTTCTAATGGATTCTATGATGTTTTGGACTCCCGTTTTGTCCCTCATATACTGTGCTGTCTTGTGATCTCTCCATGTGAGGTCGAGCATGATTATCTCATGTGCACGATGCACGCTCCTCAGTTTGCGAGTCTGTCTCTTGGTTAGGTTCCTTATTTCAGTCTGAAGAGTTAGCAGTCCATTATACAATCGAACAAAGGGATTGCAATACACGGAGTTGGAATTGAAGATTCAAAGTAAAAGGGCGTAGAATGAAGAACTTGGCTTCGGAATCGATCCACGTGGAGCTAAAATCCATGTCTCTGAAAATTCTGAAAACAAAGAAACCAGTTATTAATGTCAGAAGAACAATGGTTTATTCGGTTATTTGGTATAAATCGCGAAACTCTAATGAAAAGGAACTAATATTTGAGCTTAGTATAGAAAGCTTTACTTTATTTCCGCTTGCTTAAATTTAATCCTCACATGAGTTGAACCTTTAAACAACTTTCCTAACATTTTCGCCTTACTTTAAATAAGAAATGTCAAGAAATATATGCCGATACCACAATCTTTTATTCTTGTCTATTTCTCTTTGAGTTCACATCCACTTATATCTCATAATTCATTAACATAAATTTGTATCTTATAATTCATTCTTTTTTTTTTTTACTATACTTGAGCTGACGTTCAAACCTCAGTTGACAATAATCTATCCAGTAGTTAACACGGCAATAAAACTCTCCACTTTTACAATTATTTTTTCTTGTTTGGAACAAAATTAATTGGCTTAACTACGACAAAACTACACGCTTTCAGATCCTCATACTGCGTTTTAATCGGAAAAGTTACATTTGACGGAAACAATTACTGATAAAAGAAATGCCAGTGACTGTTTCAAGTGGACCACCTATTTGTTTTTTATCAATAAACTTTATTCTGTTTACGTGTTTGAAACGGGTTTGACTAAAAGATAACAGAAACATTTTAAATATTTCAAATAAACTTTAAATAAGCAATTGAAACAAAAATGCTCGCACAGTGAACGTCTCAGATTTCTTTGTGATTCTTATCGAGAAAAGGACCAGATTTTCACTTTAAAAATTTCGTTCTCTCCCCTTTCTCCTTCTCTCCCCCCCTCTCTCTCTCTCTCTCTCTCTCTCTCTCTCTCTCTCTCTCTCTCTCTACCAACCTACTTATGTGTCTATCTATCTAGGTTTACCTCTTTCCGTTCTTCTGATTCCTTACTTTACCCTTTCTTTTTTGGATCTTCGTTTTCACTCTTTCTCTTTCCTTCACACAGTTCTCAACTTCGCATCTTTGTTCTCCTTCTTTCCTCTTTCCATTTTTTTTTTGCCACTCTGATACACTTTTTAATCACCCCCTTTCTTTCTTTAGCTCCGTCCCCTCCTTCCAATTCTCTTTCTCAATTCTAGTCCATTTTTCTCTCCAAGGATTGAAATATATAAAAATCTTTTCGTACAGTTTTCTTTGTGAAATCTACGTCCTAGCATACACACACACACACACACACACACACACACGCAAACGCACGCATGCACGCGTGCATGCACACACACACACACGCATACACACACACATACACACACACACACGCACACACACATACACACATCTGAGGGCCTGTATCAGTTGGATTGGCAAAGACAGTTGCGTAATATTCATCGTTTGATTTCAGATTCGAAGACATCCTTCGGATAGATAGATAGATAGATAGATAGATAGATAGATAGATAGATAGATCTGGTTATTCATACAATAGAAACCGTCAAATGACCAACGGATGTCACGTTAGGGTGATCAATTAAAAAATGGAAAATAGTGTGATCAATTGAAAACAAATTTAAAAAAGGGTGATCAATTAAAAAATGAAATGAGGGAGGCTAAGAGAAAAGAATTTACCATAAACCCACATTGAACCCCCTAATAAAAATATTTTTCAGGGTCGGGGAGTAATGTTTTTATATATATAACAATGAGTAAATGTTCATTTTTTTTTTCAGATATATAGCTCTATTGGCGCAGCCTGTACGCGTGATACATTCATAAATACATAACCAGCCATAAAGACTAACAGACAGAGAGTCAAACAGACTGACCAAATTATGGTTTTTTGGTTGACCGTTTCAAATAGATAGATATAAACAGAAATAGATTTGTGAAAATCTGAAATGATCGCCGGAGTCTGGATAAAAGGATTTACCACAAAACCCATTCCAGAAAATATCGCTAAGCTAAGTTGATATATAGATTACCCAGATAAGACCACAAACCTTTGTCTGCATATGAATTCCAAGGAAAAGTTACATGAAGTCAAGAGAAAGAAAAATTGTCTTTGTCCATGTCACCCGAGAAATTCGAAGCGCGTTGACTATTTTAAAAATGCCGGCGATTTTTCATTTACGAATGATGGCTGAATTACAAGTGTCGACTGAATTCCAATCGTCACATAAAAAGCAGCATGTTGAAAATAAACGTTAATGAGTGAATGCCTAAAGCCTCGAGTTGCGAGTTGAAGTTCTCCTGCTGTGCTTCTAGACCGCAAATATTTTTCATGCTATAGGTTTCAATTAATACGTTTCGCTTCATAACTATTTGCTTTTCACACACACACACACATACACACACATACAAGACGCTCACATGCACACACATTCACATACATATACACATATATACATACACATATATGCATATATATACACAAACACACACATATACGCATATATATATATATATATATACATAAAAATATACATATATACATATATATATTTATATATATATATATACATATATATATATATACATATATATATATATATATATATATATATATATATATATATATATATATGTATATATATATATATATATATATATATTCGCATTAACCGTTGAGATTATTTCATATAGAGTTTCAAAGAAATATAACGCATTTATAATTATTTCTGCCGGATTATGTATCCATTTCTTGATAATATGATTGTCTGCCTTGAGAAACACACAGAGCAGATGTGATGAACAATATGAGAATTTGGAGTCAAAGCAGTTATTTGGGCCTTTGCATTATCGGCGACTGTACTATTCAATGGTTACAGCAACGCAACGCCGATTCCTGCAGCAGCCCTATTTTCTTTGATTGTTTATTCTAATTACGCTGTCTCGGCTTAATGATACATTCAACTAGTTATAACGGGAGATCATTTCAAATAGAGTTTCACTGTAAAATAACGCATTTATAATTATTTTTGTTGGGTTAAACATCCATTTCTCAAAAATATAAGTGTCAGCGTTGAGAAACAAAAAGAGCAGATACAGACCGTGAATGAGCAAAATTAGAATTTGGAGTTGAAGCATATATATATATATAACCAGTTCTTGATAAATAAATAAGTAAAGATAAATCAAAACCACGGAAATGAGATAAGACAACGTATAGGGATTTACTGTAAAACATTTGGTATTATTGGAGACACACTGAAGTGCCAGCTGGCAATATGCTACGACGCACGGATGCAAAACCTGGAAACTTACAAATTAAACTAAGAATAGCAAAGAGAGCAATGGGAAGAGTGATGTTAGGAATAATAATTCTCTGCGATAGGAAAGGATCGACACGGATCCAGGAGAAGACCAGGATGAAGGATATCATAAAAGTGATTTAGGGACAAAAATGGAGAGTGGGCAGGAAGGCAAGAAGAAAAGACATCAGATAGAGCAAAAAGTTTACCGATTGGTACCCATGTGACAGTAAACGCAGTAGGGAAAGACCAGACATAGGGGAGAGACGAGATAGAAAGATTTGCCAGTAAGATATGTCAAAAGATTAATGCAATCACGCTCTTCGTGGGAGGAGACGGTAAAGGCCTTTGACCGGCAGTGGACTTAAAACAGCTGCTGCTGTTGCCACTGCTGTTGCCACTGCTGTTGATGATGATGTTGAAGAAGATGACGATGATCTCATCTGAGTCAGTGCTACATTATGTTGAAGTAACCTGTGACGATTGAACTAAATTCGTAAGCGAATTTTCTCTAAGACTAGCTTGCTAACCATTGCTCTATGGACAGGTATCTCACGCATACATGCATACTCACGCAGAAACACCCCCCCCATATATATATATATATATATATATATATATATATATATATATATATATATATATATTTTATACATATATATATGTGTGTGTGTGTGTGTGTGTGTGTGTGTGTGTTGCATACAGTGTATACATATTAGAATTCATGTGCAAAATGTACACATACATATACGAATACATGAAGGAATATGTACACACGCGCACACGAACGCACAGATTGATAGATTACTGACTTTTATCATATATATATATATATATATATATATATATATATATATATATATATATATATATATATATATGTATATATATAATGAAGGTTTTGGCTTAATCAAATATGCATACTTGAAGATATACGCATTAACCTCCGCATATAAGCATAGGAAAGTTTTCTTCGTATATAATCATATACCTGAAATACATATGTGGATATATAAATATTTATGCATATGTGCAAGTATATAATCATACATATATGCATATATGTAATTATCTGTGATAACTCTGGTGAATGTATCTTATTAAATGTTCCGAAACAGGAATATACAGTTTTGATTAAGCCACATGGTACTGAGATTTCTCTTGGCGCCGCTTGATGCCATTATCAACACGATACCAAATTAGAACCTTTAGATGAAAAAAAGGGAGAAAGGAAGATAAAGTGAGGGAAGCAAAAAGAGAACGAGAGATAGAATGGTGGGGTGGAAAGAGAGAGCAAGAAGGAGAGAAATCGAGAGGGAGGGAGAAAAAGAGGACGATAGAATGAGAGAAATGATTTTTTTTTTAAAGCAAATGAAAAAGAAAGAGGAAGAGGGGAAAGGAGGAGGCGGAGCAGAAATAGAGAGCGGAAGAAAAAGCGAATAGTAAGAGGAAAAGAAAAAGAAAACGAGAGAACGAGAGAGAGAGAGGGAAAGCAAAAGAAAGAGAGAGAGGGGAAATGAAAAAAAAAACAAGAGAAAGGAAGATGGGTATGTTAAAAGTCATATGATATCAATACTAATATCAAAACTGGGAAATAATGAAATAAAATAATAAAAAATACGTGTGCTTCCCTCATTTTTAATAAGAAATCCCTGAAACCGTTTTCCTCTTACTGATATTATTATTTGTACTCACTGTGTTCTCACTCATAAGTAACGGGTGGCTTTCACTGAAGATTAAGTAACAGCAAGTCTATTCAAAACTCCAGCACCCTCCTCTTGCTAACAGTTATAAAGCTACCGTATGAATGGTTTCGATTCTTCCACAGACTTCTAGTTCTTTCTATCTCATTGCAAGATTTTCCCAGACCGTTCAAACCTTGCTAGCAATGATGAAAACAATTGACATCTTCACGTTCAACGGATTTTTCAGTTCCAGAGCAAAGGTTACATTTTTTTCTTCCAGCTTTTCATTATCTTCCAATTTTACATTCCAGAAAATTTACTCCAATTCTTTCGGGCCACTTATAGTCTGCATATAGATCCCATCATGGATCACATTACCCACCCATATGTGTTAATTACACTCTTTCTGATCCTGTTTACTGCATTTGAAAACTGTGTTATCGTCCGTTTCCTGCACACTCAATGTTTGCCATTTTGCCTCGTTATATCTCCTAGTTTGATGATTTAATTATTTGTGCTCGTTGACTTCTCACATCAGGACTAACCGGTCTTATCACTAACCAAGCTGATGCAATAATTTTGTCACTTGCAGGATTTCGATCCTTCAAAAGATTTTCAACTTTTTGCAAGGCTCTGTGCAGCTATCAATGATGGTTACAGCTATCACGTTCATGTTCCACGATACTTCTAGTTCTCTTGCAAGGTCCAGATATTTCATGTCTACCTTCTTTCTTGATGATTTTATCATTTGTGCTCGTTGACTTCTCGTATCAGAGCTAACCGGTCTTCTCACCAGCCAAGCTGATGCAATAATGTTGTCACTAGGAGGGTTTCGATCCTTCAATGGATTTTAATATTTTCAACTTTTTGCTAGGCTCTGTGCGGCTATCAATGATGGTTACAGCTATCACGTTCATGTTCAACAATATTTCCAGTTCTCTTCCAAGGTCCAGATATATTTCAATTTCAATTTTAATCGGTGATCTTCTGTAACAGCGATATCCATTATCAAATAAAGTCTCATCCCTTTTTTTCACGGTGAATATCTAGACTTATAACCCGGATTGGGTGTCCATTTTAATTTCAAAGACCCAAAGAATAGTTTGTTTTTTTTAATTATTATTCTTTAAGACAAATACTTGGAAGTTTTGAATTTATTAATTGTTCATCTGGTACAATCTTCGACGTTTATACATTTTTCAGTAGATCATTTTCTCGCCGAGTCGTATCTATTTTTGAATTCCGTTTTGAGCCAACGCTGGATTTACTTATTATAGGATTGGCGGAGACATCTCTATTTCTGCATATTTTACATTGACTATTTTTCTGTATCTTGGCCTTAATATAGTTGTATTACGATTATTATTGTTACTATTATTATATTTCATGTATTTGTACGTTCACACCGCATATCGGGTGGTTGTCACTAGGGTCTGAGTGACAGCCACAACTGTCGCTACCATATTCCATAACATACTAAATTCTCTGGTGATGTCCAGATACTTTTCCAGGTTTTCGCTTTCTTTTAATTGGATTCTGTTATCCACTGGAATAACGATATCTACTATCTAACATTTTTTCTCCTGGTTTACAAAAATTAGATATGGTCAGCTGGCCTTGATTGAGTGATCTGCGTGAATATCAAAGTCTAAAAGGATTTCTGTTTCCCCCCCCCCCCTTTAAGAAATTCTGGTTTGTACATATAAAATTGGTATATATTGTCGAATCGTATTTGTTTGCACAGTTCCTGGTGAGTCCCCCCCAGTTATGCCTACCTTTACACTCTTTCTGAGCTGTCTGCATTTGCTTATTATGTGGTTGATTGTCTCGTCTTAATATCCTCCTAGTCTACATTTGTTAATCTCTAGTCTCTTATCAATCTTGGTCTCTTCGTTATGAGTTTTCATGGAGTTGTTCTTGGCTCCCGTTAACAGTTACTTAGGTTCTCTTGAGATTTCTACTTTGCAAGTATGTCCATGGAGTTCCACCTGTAATTCTTTCAATTAGTCTTTTGAAATTCCACTCAGTTGGGGTTTTTTCCCATTTGGGGAGCTCCTGGTTAATTATTTGTCCTCCGATTAGTTTTCTTGCAAATTGTGGCTGTTGTAATTAGTGTTTTACAACCATGTCTTATATAGCCCACAGGTCTCTTGATGGTAAAGACACAATCCTCGATACTGATAAGTCCTCTTTTTACACACTTTACTTTTCGCCTATTGTCCATCAGTATCGTCCTGAAGCGGGAAAAGGCAAAGCTTTGTGCATTGTCATCAGTTTTCTGATTTCTTCCATTGCCCAGTTTAAGAAGGGTCTCGAATATCTCAGAATATAAAGTGTGCAGGTATTTTTTTTTTTCTTTTTGTCGAATTTCTGCTTCCGACTGTGATTTATAACATTTTTCTTGTTCTTCTAAGATCACTATTGCTTTCTTTTATTATTATCATTATTATCATTAGCCTTGTCATCATCTCAATTATTATTCAGTTTATTCTTATCCTTTCCTTTACAGCTATTATTATTATTATTATTATTATTATTATTATTATTATTATTATTATTGTTGTTGTTTTTGTTATTGTTGCTTTTATCACTATCACTGCAACGACCACTACCATCATCGTCATCAAAAACTTCATGATAATATCTTTCCTATTTAAAATTATTCTTTCATTATTATTACCAAAATTTACTACCACTACAATGGTAATTATTAATACGGCCCAAACCATACAACACTCTCCATCCATTCCGGGTGAAAACTATCATCGCCATTTAACTGGATAATGTTTTATACAGATGTTAATTGAGAAGGCGTAGGCCGCAACACCCTCTAGGACGTGACACTGTGTGATCTTCGTTTGGAGAAGGAAATGGACTGAAAATGAACCTTCCTCCAACCCGTCGCAACCAGTCACATACATAATTTTATTTTTTCTTCTCCACACATTGCAGCAATGGAGAGTGGCGTGGATTTTATATGATTAGAATATATAGAATTGTTCAATTGGAAATGGTGGGGCAGTGGCTTTTTTACCGTTCACCGCTCTATTTCGGAAATGGTTGATTGAGTTCGTTACGACCAGATAGTCGAATCCCTACTAAGTAAACGCAGCCGACTTATTCTCTACCTTCTCTCCCTTTCACCGTCGCTCTCTCTCTCTATATATATATATATATGTGTGTGTGTGTGTGTGTGCGCGCACACGTGTATGTGTGTGTGTTTGTGTGCGTGCGTGCGTGCGTGATTGTGTGTATGCGAGTGTGTGATATTTCTCTCTATATATGTACACACACAAACGCACATACATGAGTAAACGCAAATAGCCTTCTTATCCTCTCTCGCGCTCTCTATATATATATGTGTGAGTGTAATATCTCTATATATGTGTACACATAAACACAGACATAAACACACACACACACACACACACACACATACACACATATATAATATATATATATATATATATATATATATATATATATATATATATATATATATATATATTATAACCGTCTTTGCATATATCCTATACAATATATGTAGGTATGCACGTAGGTATGTGCGTTTACGCTCGCAGGTGTTTCTGTGAGTTCCAATGGAAATTTCAACGTTTCCAAATTAAAAGTATTCCTTCAATATATTTGCTGCAAGTGATTGTGTGTGTGTGTATGTGTAGGCGTGTGTGTGTGTGTGTGTGTTTCTATCATCATCCATTTTCCAATATGTCTGAATAGAAATGATGGCTGAAGTTTAAATTGAATAAGAGCTATTGGATCTCCCTTGCAATCACTTACATAACGAGGAAAAATATAAAATGGTTATCCACTTTCATACAAAAAAATAAAGGAATAAAACGAATCACGTTTCACGGGACTCAAAGCAACGGAGACAGTCTTTACATTCCTGATATCAAGTTGATCGACCTTTAAATCAACCGTCTCAGTATGAGATAACGCAAAGGGCGAATTTTACTTTTTTGATCAATGCAAATCTAGAGTGAATAATACAGTCAGACTGTTAAGGCGATTTCATTTTACGGAATTTACTGATTTTTTTTTTCATTTCATTTATTTATCATAAAAATTAATAGTGAACACGAAATAAACCTCGGAAATTGAACCCGCAAAGCTGCTTCCAGTTCTGATCGCTGATAGCGGTTACCATTTCGTTTTCCTTGAACGCAGACTTCCCTGTAAGCGGTTTCACAGCCACTTTTGAAATAGAACATCAGATAATAGTTGTTATTCAACAAAGGCTCCTCTAAGTTAATAATCAAAGATTTATTCTTAATTTCCATGAGTTTTTCATTTTCCCACTTGATAATTACTAAACTTGATATTTGTACATTAAAGGGACAAATGGAGAAAGAAAAAAAGTATGGAAAATCCCCCTTGCAGTGTACGCCAGCTTTCTTAACTGCCTTTAGAATCAACATTCGGGATACTGAGATTTTACCTGTGCTCGTGCCCTGGCCACTGGTTTCAGTGGGAAAGGCAACTATCTAAGCCACGGGGCAGTCCAATAATTTAATCACTCATAATGAGGGTCGAACTCATTTCAGTAGTGTATTTTTCTACAAGATGAGCTTGCTAACCACCTTACTAAGCTAAGCGATCTTATGCCGGTAAAGCCTCTTATAATAGAAAAGGCTCGGTCACCTTCGTGTTCTATTCGTAAGTTGGTTTTTGTCAAGCTCAAACAAACAGACGTACGCCTGCTGATGTCTAAGTAATGAGACGGAAAACAAAATCGCATATTTCTGATTTTTCATGAATAAACCTGACATTTTTCTCATATTAGAAGAAATTTCTTTCCATCCAATTCTGGTACTTCGTTGTTTTGAAAAATGTTTAAAAAAACAGAAAAATATGAAGAGTAGAAAAAATATTCTGTATTCTTGTATGATTTATCCATACATAAACAACACTATGCTAGTTTTCACAATGTTCCAATTGATTCATTTTCGATTGAAGGCTGGGGTATATTATCACTTGAAGTGCGATAGCAAGCAAACGTATCGGACGGCGAATCGCTAGTGCTGTGAGCTTACTCCTCAGTGACCAGTATGACCGTGAACTAAATTTTGCCACCATCTCTTTCTGTTTACTGTCGCGTGACAAAAACCAACAATTGAACAAACAAAGAAAGTGAGTGAGCTTTTTCTTTTGTAATAGGCTTAACAGATCTTATTGTTTTGGAGGAAAAAAAACTTCTGAACTTCCAAAAGACATCCCCCTTTGAAATATTACAAGAAAATGATATTCATTAATCTTAATCACAATCGGAGTTGCGATTTTAAAGTCTCAATGATTTCACACTATCGTCTTAAAATCATTCCTATTTCATTCATCCGCCATTTTCCCCTGCCTTCCTTTTATATTCTCCCTCTTTCTTTTTCTTCTCTTTCTTTCTTTCACTTTTTCCGTAGTTCCGCTTTTGCTTTTCAATAGTTTATTCATGCAATATTCCTTCAATCGTTTCATTTTATTCTGATCGATATTATTTCTTCCTCTTTTCCTCAGAATCTGTTCGGGTGTTTAGTACTATATCTTCAATTGTTTCCTCTTTACTTCGCTTTGTTCTTCTTCCCTTTCTTGCTTCCTATTTCTCACTCTTTTCTTCTCTTTATTTTTCTTGCCTTCTTTGTTTACTACCTCCACTCTTTCCTTCGGTTCCTCACTTTCTTCCTCCCCACCCCCGTTTTCATCTTTATCTTCTTTCATCACTCCCTTTTCTCCTTGCAATTTTTTTTCAATTATCTGATTCCTTCCAAACACTTTTTCCTTATTCCTTTTGGTTCTCTTCCTTCTTATTACCTCCCTTCCTTTTTTCTTCGCTTTCTTCCTTCATCATTGTCTACCTCTCTTCTTTATTTTCTATTCTCCCTCCTTTCTCTTTATCCAGTGACTATAACCTTTTACTTTCTTTTCTTATTTTCTTTTCTTTTTCCTTATATTCTCATCTTCTTTCTCTTCTTCTTTATTTCAATCTTTTCTCATTCTTTTAATTTCTCCCTTCACCACTCTCCTTTATTTTCGTATTATAATCTCTTCTTCCTTATTTTCTATTTCCTTCGTTTCGTTTCGTTTTCTTCATCCAGCTGCCCCCCCTCTTCCCTCTTTTGTTTCTCTCCCCTTCTTCAATTCTTCTTATATTCTTTTTTTCTTTTTCTTCATCACCCTCTTTGTTTTTTCTTTACTCCCATTGTCTTTCATTCTTCAGCACCTTATTTCTTTCTTCATCGCTGTCTTTATGCCCTATTTCATTCCTTTCCTCCTTTATTCATTTCTTCCCTCTCAGGCTTCTTCCTTTTCTCTTATTCCATATTTCTGCCCCCCCTCTCTCTCTCTCCCTCTTTCATCCTTCATTGATCTGTTTAACTTTTCATTCATTTCACTTCCTCTCTTCTCTCCCTGAATTCCTTTTTTTATCTTTACCTCATGATCTTTATTGTTTTTTTCTTTCTTGTCTCTTACTTCATATCTCTCTCTCTTCCATTCTTCTTTCCCTTTCTACTCTTTCCCTTTCTTCCTTTATGCTTTTCTTCTTTTCTTTTCCCCTTCTTTATTATTCATCCGCATCTTTCTTTTTCCTTAGTGATATTTTTTTTCAACCTACTTTCCTTCTATCCTCTCTTCGCCGAACCCTTCTTAATCTTTCTTTCATTTTCCTTCCCTCCTTACTTCCTTTCTTTATCCCTACCTCCACGCATCACACCTTTCTCTTCTTCCGCTCATTTTCCTTCTTCTCCATCTTCAATCTATTCTTTCTTCCTTCCTTTTTATCTTTTTTTTCTTTATCTTTCTTCTTCGTTCCTACCCTTCGCCACTGCCTTCTTTTTGTCCTTCTCTTCTAAGAGTTCTGTCCACTACCCCCTTTTTCGTTCCCTCCTCTCTTCTTCCTTCTTCTCTCTTTCCTTCTTTCGTTTCTTTTGTCATGCTCTTTACTCTTTCTCCCCAGTCTCCCCTTCCTTCTTTTCCTCCTTGCTGTCTTCATTCTCACTTTCTTTCATCACAACCTGTACTTTTTTCTTTTTTCTTCTTCTTTATTATTTTGACTCTCTTTTTCCCTTCGAAACTGCTTCCTATTTGGTCTTTTGTTTTCCTTTTTACTTTGCTTTATTTCTTCGTCTGATATCTTTCGTTTACTCTGAATACTTAAGGTAACTTGCCTTTCCTTTTGACCTTTGTGCACTCTGGAAACAAACAAACAAAAAATAAAGAAAGCCATAGTACAAACTTAGGTTTGTCTATCGATTCATTATCACAGAGGTGATTTGGTAAGCTGCTCCAAAAATACAGTATTTATTTTTATATCTCTGCGTTAGTTTATATGACTACGTATGTGCAGATACATAAAACGCACGTAAACACATGGAAACGTGTGCACCGACATATTTCCATAAACCATTGTGTATGCTTCTGTGAAAAAATATGTGTGCTTCAGAGAAGATATTTAAAACATTCCGAATATTCCAAAGAAATGTGGATGTATATTTTTTCAGTTTTTTTTCCAACCTATACAATATGCATGGACACCGAAGGCAAAACGTTTTCAAACTAAAATCTGCTCAACAGATTTAAATTTTTAATTTTTCTCGTTGCCGTTTTATAATAAGCGGTGATGTTTATTTTTCTTTATCTCCTTCTATTTCTTCTCTTTCTTTTTCATTCATTGTGGTTCATTCTCAAACAAATAACCACCTGTGTGATAAAAAAAAGTGCGAATACTCACACCAACAATCAAAAGCTTACGACTGGGCTTTCTGCACTCTAATGAACTAACGAAATATTATTGATTCAGTAAGGCTGAGGTTATTTTTAAATGAAAATATGGGAGCAAAAAACACACAAAAAAAACAAACAAACAAACAAACAAAGGAGCAGTTTTAAATGAATAATTTGTTAAAAAAAATACATTTTTAATTGAAAATTTCTTTTCCATTTCTAATTTTATTTTGATAGCATTTGACATGTTGAATTATGTAGAGATTTGGAGTTGCGTGGATTTTAGAAGTACAAAACAAACAGCTGTAAATCTTCTTTTTCTTAAAGTCTTTATTTTGTAACTACAAAGAATTGAGTAATTCCATGGATAATTTTACGACTACTGCAGTCACTTTTCTTTAGTCTAACATGACGCTTCGGCCAAATATGTTCTCCAGCTTTCGTACTTTTGATGAGCAAAATATTCTGCTGTGAGATACGAACCTAAATATTTATGCATCTGGTGTTGTGAAATAACTGTTGTCACTTGTTTTCCGATAGAATTGTAAGTTGACAAACAAAGCGCTTTTTCAAGTGTACGTATGTATGTATGTATGTATATATATGTGTGTGTGTGTGCGCACGCGTGCGCACATGTTTGTGCGTGTGTAAGCATATCTTTGCTTCGTCGGAACTGATTCTCCCAGCGAGATATCTCGATTCGAGGACGAAAAGACACTTGACCCTTACTGACTCCTGCTGGGCCGACTTGTGTCTTTAACATTGGCGGTGTCAAACGGTATGGCTTCCAATTCAACAATGTGACAAGTTCAAGTACCTAATTTGAAGATTGTCTTTTCAGCATGGGATCACAAAAATGACATGCTGTAACCAATCAGAAGTAAGAATTATTGGGGTCGTCTGACATAACAATGATGACAGGGAAGGGGCGAAGAATTTATTAGGTAAGATTCATTGATTTTTTCTCTCCGTCTAACTATCGCTCGGTTGAATGCAGACAATCCTATCCCACGCAAGGATTCCAGTGGAGACTTGAGAAGACACTTGTCCCTTGTTGACCTTTGGAAGCCTCTGTTATCATTGAAGCCATGTTCTGGATCTTTTGTCTTGGCATTTCCGATTGTCTTATTTGTTTAGATTTTGTCCTCGCAGAGCCAATGGAACTGCAGCTTTTTGTTGAATTAATTTCTTTAAATATTCCCAGAAAAATAGTTGCAGTTTCGACTCCGAGGGAGTTGAACCTCAGCTCGGAACCTCTCAAGCCCTTAAAGGTGAAGCAAGCAATAAGGTACAAAATTGAAGTTTTCCTCTCTTCTTTCCCCCGCCTGTTTTTCAAGGCATTTTTGTCTCAAGACAAGTGACCATGAGTAATAATCGTGGAATATGAGCATTATCCCACTCTCTATATAACCCCCCCTCTCTCTCTCTGTCTGTCTCTCTCTCTCCCTCTCTCTCTTTGTCTCTCTCTCTCTCTTGCAAATGAGTTTTTCTCCACCTTTCTCTCATTTTTTTTAGTTGCACCTTTTTTTCTGTTGCCCCCAAATCAGAAAAGTTGATGTTTTTATGTTTTGGTGTTTCGACCACCATGTTTCACGGAACCTGAAAAAAAAAAAAAACAGTTTCAAAACGAACAACAACTGATGACTTTTGTTTTACTTGCAAATCTGCAGCTTCTCCAATGAGCATGTGACCGATAGATAGCAATACACCTCTTTTAATGCTGTTGAACCAGAGATTATACACAAGCAATTGATGACCCGAGTGACCAAAATCAAGAGGCGTCGGACTCTAGATTGAAAGAAATACCAAACGGGCGAAATCACGACGAAATGACAGAAGCTAACGATCACAACAGCCACATGCAGACGACGTTGGAACAATGATCATTGTGTCAAATGCAAATCACGGGGCAAAATGACATGAAAGAACCAAGAACGTCACAGCCAAACCTTACGAATCAACGTCAAGAATATAACCATTTTTTTTCTTACGTTTAAAAATTGAAACTAATAGAAAAATCACAGAAAATTGTTGCAAGTGTACACACATACATGTACATATAACGAAAATAAGTGGAAAAAGATTATTTATTAAAGATCCAACTTTAGATGCCATTAGAGATTCATCAATGAATTAGTTTTCTTTTTTTTTTTTAAGATAAACATATTTGAAACATAACTGCTGTCATATGAATATCAATGCAAAAAAGCCTGATTGCTGCAGGGCCGAACTCTGGTCCTACTACTATTCCAACAGAAGACGATTACTGCAACTTTTGTATTGCATATATGATAAATTCGTAGATATATAAGACTGGTCAGTTTGGCTCAGTTGGTAAGAGAACCACCTAGGTAAGGATTTTGAATCACTGAAAGAAATGCCAATTTTATAAATCTATTTGTTTGGTTTAACGTGACAGATAGACAAACATAAATATATACGTTCACACGGATGAACCGTTCTTTTCATTTCATTATATAGGCATATTGTCGACGCGAAATGAACAGTTGAAACACTCCTTTTTTGTGTATTTTCAGAGTTTATCTTCAATATTGTCAGAGAGGGGGGGGACAAATTCTGTAATTGTAAATCCATGTTTAAACAAAGCAACATTGGATTATGCAGTATTTTCTTTACAAGCAGCTTTGCCTGCTGACTGGCGGATTGCCGTGTGGAATTTTCGTACATTTTATTCTTTGGTCAGCAGTCGAATACTCGTATCGAATAGAGCATACATTATTCTATTTTCGCTTGATTTACAATAATGTACCGGTGTTATCGCAAAGATGGCCCTGCTTAGTAGCGAATTGGTCTTGTAAACGATTACGTAAATTCTGTTTGGGCAAAAGTTGCCACAGAGAAAGCAGATCTTGGAGAAAAAGTAAGATGTTTAGCAATGAATAAGGTTATGTTTATTGTGGATTGTCACTGTTTTTAACCTTTGTTACGCGTGAATTCCTAAATGCATTTTTTGTCATGAATGTTCATGAAAGACAGAAAAATAAAAGGAAAATTTTAAAATCAAAATGTTAGTATTGCATACATTGCACGCTGCATACATAGATGTTACACTGACATACACACATACGATAATTTGGACAAAATGCATTTTATTGTTATAACAATTGAGGAAAAATTGTAAAAGCATTAGAAAAGAGAGAGCTGATAGAAAAAAAGGACTTCGCTCGAAAAAAATATCGTTAACAAATTCAAGAAAAAACTGATAAAAAATGATTTTGACACATATTGGAAATGAGAAGACTTTTTATTTGTCTTTTTACGTGCTGTGTACTTGTTTTGTTTCGACACAAGCAGAAAAAAAAACGTTATATATATGTGCATAAGTTCTGTTTGTGAGTTTTTAGGAATATTTTCGTCTTATACTTGGATTCTCGGGATCGCAGCTTTCTTCTTGATATGTGCTCTGTTTGTAGAATTAAGAAATACGGAGAAAACTTGGATTCGTTCAGATTTTGAAAAAATACGGTTTACAGAAACGGAAGTTTGGAATTTTCACGCGGAAAATTTTATTAGAAATGGGGGATCAGAAATGATGGGTCGATGTAGGTTATTTTTCCTCTTACAAACACAGGACGTGAACTTATTAACTGCAGGAGAACTGATTTTCAGGTGTGGATCCAGAAAGGTGTCGTGGGCAGCAATTATGATTATATTTGTATCATTATTTTCTCTTTCTGTTCTTTTTCGTTACGGCTATGTCTTTTTTTTTTCAACCTTCTTCTTTTGTTATGTGAGTCACACCCTTTTTCTCTCTGTTGCCCGTAATCAAAAAGGCTGATGCTTTTTATATTTTGGAGTTTTAGACGGCAATGTTTTTCGATATCCCAAATTAAACAGTTTCGGAACGAACATCCACCGTTTGTGTTTATTTGCAAGTTTGCTGTAACCGACAACATTACAGTTGGGAAAAGTATAGACACACAGTTGGAAAATATATGCTTTCATCAGCAGACGTGTCCGATTAGACAGGCAACGGGATGTTTTGACTGCAATTAAACGATCTGTAATTAAGTGGAAGGGAAGAAAGAGAGGATAATTGGCGGGATGGCACGAAAGACAGAATAGGTTTATTTTTGAAGAGCTGCTTCCATAAAGGTAGAAAGTTACTCACGATTGTGAAGGGAAAATACGTAACTGCGAACGAAAAGAAATTCTTCACTTACCAAAACACTTGTTTCCGTTGTTTTATTGTACCAACGCAAGAATGCAAATTACGGTTCTATTTAGAACTTCCCCGGAAGAGATTTATGCAGCCGGAGACCAAACATCGAAAGGTATACATCATTCCTTTTCTCTGGCATCTTCTTCTTCTTCTTCTTCTTCTTCTTCATCTTCATTTTCTTCTTCTTCTTCTTCTTCTTCTTCTTCTTCTTCTTCTTCTTCTCCCGTCCCATCTTGTTAGACGTTCGTTTCTCAACTTCATTATTTTCGGATTTGTGCTACTCCTTATTTCTGCTGTTTACGTTCTCAACGACCCGTTACAAAACGGAACAGACTTTTCATTCGAGCCTGCACATGCAAGTAAAGTAGGTGGTAAGGTAACTTTGGCTAGCTACAGTAGTATTATTTTAAGGATGAGGTACCTTGCAACAAAGTCACAAGCAATAACAGTACTAGCATTTAACGTCCGTCTTTAGGGATAGACCTCGGACTTGAAGAGAGAGCTCCAAAAACAATGGTTTGGAAGATGAAGATGAAGAAAGTCCCCATCGTCATCGGGATGATGGGAGCATCACCTTAAGACACCAAAAAGAGATTGAACGATCTGAGAATCAAGATCTGAACCGATGAACTATAGAAGACTTTCATCTTGTATTTACCCCCCTACCCGAGAAAAGCCCTTTAAAATTAAGGAGACGCTGTCACCAATTTCATGTTGACATTACCATTGAATAAAATACCATTCGATCGATGTGTGACAATTTAATAATAATAATAATACGGACTGCTAAGATAATTGAAAACCGAAGACCAAGTATCATTGAACATGACATGAAAAAGAAAGGCTGCCTCGTAATTGATGTTGCAAAACCTTCAGACAAAAACATGTAGAAGAGAAAATTTAAAAAATATACATATACCAACTTGATGGTGGAACCAGCAGCAAAAGTGAAAGTAGTGCCTGCCAGTTGTAATCGGAGTACTGGGCTCGATCCCGAGAAACTATACTATATCGAACACTTGGACATCAAGACAAAGATGCAAGTCCTCCAAATGTCTACCCTTCTTGTGGTCGGTGATTGTATTTGAGAATAGAATACCTAGGAAATATAAATGAAGTTAAGGATCTCAATTGTAACTTCTGTTTAGAAACGCCGAACTCAACCAACAAGCTCATAGAGTAAGTTCTCTGCCTCCTTAATTTATATCCGGAATCTTTTCTATTTGAGTGATTCTATTGATTCTAGGATGAGTACAGAACAACTTACAAAAAAACGAGAATTCATTTATGTGGAGTTTCTAGTTCAAAATCAGTCAGCTGTCGTCCGTATTGATAATTACTAAAATTGGCTCAATGCCTCACCGGCGATGATCGAACCAGCCTCAGTATTGATGGTTTCCCCAGGCTAACAACCTATCCATTACACTACACCCAGGTTCTGCATGCCAGTCAAATATTCTCAGCGAAGTATTTGGGGTCAAATTATGAACTACTTGACACATTAATATAAGTTACTCGACTTATTAATTATATCTAATTATCCCCCGATATATACACATCTATTTATAATTCACCAAAAATCTAACCGTCCGTATGTGCTCGTCGACCGCAAAAAAAGAAAGCAAAACGTAAACCCATGAAATATTCTGTGGGCATTACTGGAACCCAAGAGCAAGTTTCAACAAATTAATTCTTGAAAAAATATCTTGATAAATATCTATTCATACTGTTTAACAAATCTTACAGCGGCGTGTATGTACATTAAACATTTTTCTGAGATCGTAAAAATACTCTAAAATTCACAAATATTACTTTTTTTAAAACAAATTTGATTAAAGACCATCTGATTTCCATCTATTTATCTGTATATTTTATTATTATTTTTATAGACATTGCAAGTATTTGGTTCAGTATGTTTCAATTCAAATTTGTTTCTCGGTCTCTACAAACGACTTGAATTCCAGGCATTAATTTTTTATCGGTTTGTCATGCGATACGGGAAAATATCTACAAGAATGCTTGAGAAATTTTGCATGTGGAATTTATTTGCGTACCCTTTTGTCCATACACAAAAATGTGACCAGTTTTATCTGCCTGCTTTGAATGCAAAGTAGTTGCGATGTTAACAAAGCGATATTTTCTAAGCACTCGGGCAAAATTGAGGCAAGAAGTTGGCATCATAGTCAACATCCGAAATCCTAGCTTTTAGCTGGGTTCGAACACCGTGCTCTCGTGCCTGCGGGAGATGTACAACTATCTCAGCCACCAAGCAGGCCAGTAGATGCTTGTGATTTCAACTAGTAAGGAGAGATTCATAACAGTTCATATACAGCGACGAAAGCAATGAAGACAATGAAGAGAAATACAATGTTAAAACGCAGACCGACGTCAATTTCTGTTAAGTCATGCAGAATGATTTTTCCTACATTATGAATATCTCGTAAGGGTTGTAAACAACATACTACAGACTGACTGCACAAGCTATGAAGGGATGTCGAAACTTCAAAGTTATATCTAAGATTTACCTAGCGTTGAGCAAAAATATTCAGAGGGTGGTTGAGAATTAACTCCTTACTAAAAATAATATGTAACTTTTGTTACATAGCTTTATTTTTGTGACTTGTTCTTGTAGGATCAGGCAAAGGCGGGCACGAACCCTGCCAAACCACAAACTCTGGATCAACTGGAGGAGTGCCGGACATCCTGAAAAAGTTCATCAAGGCCACATCAAAACGCTTACAGATATTGAAGGAAAACACTGAATTATAAATGCAGCAGGTACATTCTACCATTGTATGGTCCAAAGTGAAGCTAGCGTGATTACAAGCGACCAATAGATAATAAAGTTATTAACAATTTCAAATAGGGAGTTCTTTCACCCTCGTTGTAAACGAATATATACACACACACACTCGCTCACAGGCATATATATACATATACATATAGTCTAGAAAGCTTTACGGCTTTAACGCTAAAGACATTAAAAACAAATTTTCAGAATTGTTATGTGCTACTTGACTATCTGTTAATTTGATTTATGTAATTTTCTTCAGTGTTTTTTTCATATTATACATATACTTTGCTATTATGGTACTAGATATTTTTTTTTCTCGTTGGGATTATCAGTAGTTTACCATGTAACCGTTTCTATGATTTTAAAAACAAAACAGTTATATTATCATGGCACCCCAGCAGTGTTGATCAAACACCACCTCCCTTTCAGCAATGATTTTAATATATAGCTTATGTCATACACGTAGTTTGGTATTTTATATAGGGTATTATCATAATGAATTGTATTTGAATGTTATTTTATACTACACATCATTTAATATTTTTTGAGACAGGGTTTACGAACAAAGATGACTAAAAAAACGTATTTAACGATGAGATAAACAGGTATAACAACAGACGTGACTCGCTTTTTGTGTCACTTCTGTTGAGTGTTCACCCATGTTTAAGTACGTTTTGCCGGTTTGAATCTCAGACTGCATGCAAACCAATTCATGATATCATCTTTAAGAATACTAGTTACACAGAATAACTTCTTTGAGTTAATTCTCTACCAACTATTCAAGCGAAGAATTCGATAATTTTTTTCTTCTAATCTTAAAGTTAATTTTTCCTCATCGCATCCATCAATTGTTTTTCCTTTAAATTATCGAATAGATTATCCTTATATACACGAAACTAAACCACTTTCTAGCAGGTAGTAAGACTTCAATGGGCTATTCCATTAACATACTCAGACAATTTGTTACTTGGCATTCCATGTTCAATCTCCTATCCCGCGAAACTACCAATCAGTTTGACAAATAGACCAGAGCCAAATGTTTTCCCCTTACTCTGGTTCCACTCAAAGCAATAATCTTTCACACTGACAAAAACTGGATTCATCTCTTTTGGTTACTTAATTCCCCTAACCTAAATACAATATGTATATATTTCAATATACACTACATATTTACTCTATTTTATACTCTCGTTAAAATATCCTTCAATTCTCGTTATTTTGTTATGGACAAGCTTCTAAGTTTCTAAAAGATCAGGATGTCTAGTCATGGCTTTATCAAATTGTCTAAAAACCGTACTAATCTCGTCTTGATTGACCATTCTTAAAATATAACGTATATTTACGGTATAAAATCAATAAATCTAACAAATATTCTTATAGTATAGTTCCGTAAGATATACAACATTGAATACTACTTGTTATAAATGGCATACGTAAAATATGGAACGGAAATGAGTCTTATTCATCAAACAATTTATAGACAAACATTCTATCCTCGATTCTAATATCCAAATTTAGGAACGTTGCTTGCATTCAGTTACGTTCACACTTTAGTTCAAGATTCTTTCAGTACATGATTTTCTGTATTCTCCTCCATCATTAGTCGTCAATAAAACGGACACAACCCAAAAATAAACGAGCTTGCTTTATATTAGTTCTAATTAAAGACAACATGAATAGATATTCATGTCTATGTAAATACAAATTTTCCCCAATTCCCACAGGAACGCCCATGATCTCATAAAATATTTTATTACCTATTTTAAAGTAACATTCCCGAATAAAATGACTAGGAATCGCTTTAAGGGTAGAGCACGTAAAGTAAGTCTTGCTTTTTTTTTGTTATACACCAGAAATCTTTAGAGTTTGTAAACCAAATATATTTACTACTTTCTCCGGCAAATGTCAAGTCTATTATTTTATTTAATTCTTCAAAAAGATCTTCATGAGGATTTTTTGTGTAAAGATTTCTAAAATCGTAAGTTGAGATAGATTTAGTTTCTTTACGGGTATTTATGATATCCAATTTTTCTTCAACGGACATTATTTACAACCAAAAAGAGATTTAAATTATTATAGAATTCACTTTTGATATGGAATTTCTATACCTAATTTCTGTTCATTAAATTTAAAAAACGGCTTTGCCAAGAGATTTACAGCTACAAATTCTAGAGGCTACAATAAAGCGAGCACCTATTGGATTTTCATGCTTCTTAGGTATCTAATAGATAATTGGAAACTTTTGAATTTTTTCATCTGTTTTAAGTCCAATCTTTTCACAATGTTATTAGATATAATATTATCTGGTTCACAAGTAGATACTTTATACGTGGATGATTGTGTTCCTAATATGATATTTTTATATATAAATGCTGTATCACTTGCCCCTTTATCAATTGGGACCATGACAAATTAATTTAGAAGTTCCGAGAGATCTGCTGATACTTGAGAATTTTCAAGTGCCGTTGAGGCTGTTTTAAGCATTTCACTCGTTGGATTTCTTCATTTGCAAATCCAAGTACTTCTTTTTTTCATTTGTCGGACGCTGATTCTTTTATTTGATATTTATTTGACAGAGATAAAATATCTAATGCCTTTTTTTAATCTCAAACATTTGCTATTATTTAAACGTGTTGGTTCTCTATGATTTGTACCTTTTGTGAAGAGTTTTCTTAACTTGGTGGGGTTTTTTTTCAATATGTGGCCAATGTTTTTATCACTTAACTGCGAAGCCTGGTACTCAGATTTTGGAATTTTGATTTCACCATCTTCATTTATAAGAGATTCTACAGTTTGTTTATAATCAAACATACAATTTTGTATTGTTGGTCCTAATATATATGTTACTAATGGGTTATTCTTTTTTTTTCTAAATTCACTTGGTAGGGTATGTAATATTTTCTTGTAATTACTAAAGATTTTAGGTAAATTTATATAGCCAAGTCCTTTATTTTCATAGAAAACGACACCAACATCGCGAGGTATACTTTTCTCTTCCTGGATGGTGGTTTATACAATTTTGTATCAATCATATCTAATATACATATATATGTATGATTGATTTAATATTGTCATCTTATATATCAATTCAGATTGTAACATTATTTACGAATCAATGTCTCTCAACTTCTTATTTTTTCTTTGATTCAGAAGTTTCCTAATGTAATTTGAAGATCCAGGATGATCATCATATACCCACATTTTGACTTCTATAAAAAAAAAATCCTCACATGAAATAGCCGATTCTCTATCATTCCTATCTATACGAGGACGAACAGGGCGATCTCGTGATCGGGATAGTCGAGGAAGAGGTATTTCAACACATTCCCTCTCCTTATAAGAGTTTTTCTCCTTTACGTTAATACTTACTCTATAAGGATGTATAACACGCATGGCTTTAATAATACCCTCTTCATTCTGTTACCTCATTTTAAGCATTGGTTCATCTATCTTATCAAAGCAATTGTATCCATTTCATCGAAATTTCTCAATAATCAAATTTGAAAGAGATGAATTGGTACATACCTCTCTAAAAGGGTTAATTACACGTCAACAAACTTCAGTACTAGTTATATGTATATTCATACGTTTATTTGAGGGAAGCACTATTTCAAGGATGTTTTGTATATTACAATTTTTGCAAGATAAGAGATAAATAATATTTTGTGACATACCCGACAAATTTTCGCTAGAGTGGTTTATAACTGAATTTATAACCATATGTGTGTGTAAGTGTAAGGATACTAATGCAATTAAATAAATACATACGTACTTAATTATACATACACAGGAAAGTCATGTCGATGTTGAAGTGACTGTTTATTAAATCCTTGGACTTACTGAGTTGCGTTGATTTATTTCCATGATTAATTGTGTCAGTCGATTAATCAGCAGAGGTGTTAGTTATTTTGTTTGTTATTCTCTTATGAATCAGTTGCAGTTAGATTTCTTCTCGATACGTAAAAAGAGGCATGTTTTTCTTAGAAGCTACATTGCTGCCGAGTCTTAAACCAAAAGGTTAAATATGGATGTTACTACTTAGGGAACATATTGTCTTTGGCAATTGAGGAAGTCTTACTGAAGTAGAAGTAACTGTTTCGTTACTCACTTTATCTCCACCCTCGAGTAGGTCACTTTATTAATTAATGTGTTAGTTATTTCGTGGCTGTTATTTTCTTACGTATTTGTGATAGCTGAATTCTCCCTGGTATGGAATAAGGTGTATGGCTCTTTTAAAAGCAACGAGACCATAGGTGATCGGGGGCTCGAACCAAAAGATAACCCATGAATGTTACTAATAAGGATAGAATGACTTCTGTGCCACTTTGGTTTATTCAACTGTGCGAACTATCTCCTTTTTTGACTGTTAGTTCGTTATTCATAATGTCTTTTATTCAACGATGAACTGATTGTACTCCGCCTGTGTCAGGGAGAGAACTAAGTAAGATTTGGTTGCATGACTAATACATATTTTATTATAGTTCGGTGCCGGGGTTTCGTTGCCATCTCGGCATCGAGGTACCTGACTTAACTCCGTTTATCATCAACGGAGATCTCAGGCTTCAAGATCGGATAGAGACTACATTTCCATGATTCAGGCACTCCCGCAATGCAACGGAAAACCAACAAAGCCTGGTGGTATCGTGACGTACTGCTGGGGCGCCCTGGGTTAGTGGTAATGATGCTTCGGCACAGAAACCATGCCTGACCCAAGGGTCATCATCTGATGAGTGCTTTGTTGGAGGCATCACAGCAGTAGTTGCGTGAATGCATATATATATATACATATATATATATATATATATATATATATATATATATATATATATATATATATATATATATATATATATATATATAATACTGTAGAGAATCAAAGACAAAAAAGGGGGAAAATGAAGGAAGCGAAACGAATACATCCTTAGTTAAATGTAAATTCCATATTCATGTCTATATTTATTTCTCTCCTTACGCCATCATTTT
The DNA here is from genome assembly GCA_963457665.1 of Thysanoteuthis rhombus. Lineage (NCBI taxonomy): Eukaryota > Metazoa > Mollusca > Cephalopoda > Oegopsida > Thysanoteuthidae > Thysanoteuthis > Thysanoteuthis major. The sequence continues at coordinate 46,606,081 of OY735203.1, read as the reverse complement.
CCCTTCTAACAAAAACAAAATTCCAAAAGAAAAGAAATTGGATCCACGATTATTCTTAAAAGCTCTCCAGAAATTTCGCCTCTTTCTTTCTTATGACGGCTATCAATTACACGATGTAAATTACATACGATTTATGAGAAACACATTTAGCCCACCGAACCAGTGAGCGGAGAGTCTAACCTGTTTATGTGTGCATGAGCACGCGTGCGTACGTGTGTGTGTGTATGCGTGTGCGTATGTCATTCCTTCTTCACCCTTTCTCATTCCTTCTCTCTCTCTCTCTCTCAATCACCATTCTTTTTGCCTTTCCTTCCTTCCTCCCTCTGTCTCTCTCTCATTGCCATTTCGTCTTTTGTTTTTTCTGTCCTTTTCTATTTCTATCTGACTTTCTTTGTATCTTCGATCTTTCGTTCCCTCTTCTTTCTCTCTCTCTCTCTCTCTCTCTCTCTCTCTCTCTCTCTCTCTCACACACACACACACACACACACAAATTCACTCTCTCTCTCTCTCTCTCTTCCTTTCTCGATGAACTTTTGCTTCTCGTGTTCAAAACTGTCCTGTGGTTTATAGAAAGAAATAATCACATTACATACGTAATTCCTTCACTCTCTCTCTCTCTCTCTCTCTCTCTCTCTCTCTCTCTCTCTCTCTCTCTCTCTCTCAATCACCATTCTTTTTGCCCTCCCCACCCTCTTTCTCCCTTTCTCGATGAACTTTTGCTTCTTGTGTTCAGAACAGTCGGGTGGTTTATAGAAAGAAATAATCACATTACACATGTCATTCCTTCACTCTCTCTCTCTCTCTCTCTCTCTCTCTCTCAATCACCATTCTTTTCAACCTTCCTTCCTACCCCCTCTCTCTCTTCCTCCTCTCCCTTTCTCGTTGAACTTTTGCTTCTCGGGTTCAAAACAGTCCTGTGGTTTATAGAAAGAAATAATCACATAACACATGAGAACAATCCTCAGTGGGTTACTCCAAGATCTTTTTGTTGAAAAGAAAAGAAAATTGAAAAAGGATAACCCATCTAAGCAACAAAAAAAAAGACCACATTCTTTTTAAATCAATGCACTCAAAAATTACAGTTAAAAGTCATGAAAACCATGTCAGTGACATTTACTAACCTTAACTTATTCTAGCAGGAGACATCAAGTGTAGGACTCCCATTGAGGATCGAACTCATTATATCAGTAATGGATTGTGAAGAGAGCGTGCTAACCACAGCAAGGCACCTCATATTCACTAAGCGTAGTTCAGTGCAAGACTACGAGACTAGAATCATAAGGATTTAAGTGGGACAAATTCACCAACTGTGGCTTTTTAGCAAGGCGTATTTATAAGCTTACCATTATAGGACAAAAGATTACAAATGCAAGACTCTTTGCAAGGACCAAATCTAACACAGTAGTATGTCTGCGAGAAGGACTTGTTAACGATAGTTCCATGGAACTATGTTATCAAAAAGGAAATGTGATCAGTGGCCTAACTGTTAGCGAAACAGAAATGGAATCGGCGAACGGATTTCGAATGAGGTAGTTTGAGGCAAAATGGCCTTTCTTTTTTTAAGGTATGAATTCACTTCCTGGCCCTAAGCTATACTTAAAATAGTACAGCAGATGCAACCCTCCAGTCCTATGAAGCTGTCTATCTGAGGAGAGGCAATTCTGAAATTACTTGGGAGAGGCACCAAGCCTAAAGAGTGAACTCAGTACGCGATAACTGATCTTCACTTGAAAAAAAAACAAAAAAAAAAACACAGCGCTGACGGAATGAGACATACATTCTGACCCTGGTAAGCGAGAAGAAATCAATTAAAGTTTTTTTAAAAACTCAAATTCTTTTTTTTAAAAGTTTAGTAAAACAAAAAATAAGCTTTTAACTTAAGGGCCATTAAATCCCAAGTAATACAGTAATAACAGTTAAAGCAGTGGGAAGCTAAATGATTGTACTCACTTTATGTTCTGCGTTCTTCGAATGAGAATAATTTCCGATATGTCCTGTTATGCTAAATACGCAAATGGTTGGACGTGTCATGTCCACATTTCCTGTCTTTGTATTTCGACGGCACCCTCGTTAATTACATGGTCACGTTTCCGGCTAATCACACATGCTGTTTCGATAATGGGACATTCTTCCATTGCTTCTCATGAAGCCTAGAATTTCAAATCTGATTCGGTGCACAAATCAACCGGTCAAGTTACGATTCTTTTAATTTGCAAGAGTAGCACATACAGCTGCCTAAAAATTAAAATCTATTCTAATAATGAACTGCGTGATTTTCTTGGTTCTTCAACTAGTGAGGTTGTAACGGTTTCCCCGGAAAGATACCTTCTAACCACAGTATCAAACTCATCGGACCTCTCACTATTGACGGTCTGATACAAAACGTTTATGTGAATAAATAATATAGGGGAAAAAGGATCCAGACGCACGTCGTATAGCAATGATCAGCAAGCTAATATTACTGGTCTCTGTTTGTAAGTTCAATCCTCACCGGGTCTCCCTCTGTTGATGATCTGATACCGAAGTATGCTAAGTAAACATATACAAAATCAGGATGCTATTCGTATACCAATGATCTGCAAGCTTACCTTGCTGGCCGTTTTTAGAGGGTTCGATCCTCACCGGATCTCCCAGGATAGATGATTTGATGCCAATTCATACTAAGTTAATATACTCATAAAATGAGCTGTAAGGCATTTTTCTGTCTGTAACACTGAACTCTTTCATTCACGAATAACAATTTTGCTGATAAGAATCCCTCATACCCATCATTTGAAACTATGGGCTGTTTAACTGGAACAAATCTGCAAATTTCTTTTCTTGAGAAATCGTTTCATAAAAATCCAAATACATCGGTGAATTTTTTTACTAGTATTAACTAAATATATTAACATTTTCGGAGAGGCCGTTGGTGATTGCGTGGGAGTTGTTTGCTTGGATGCACCTGGGAGGGAAAGCGGATAGAATTTTTACGAAATAATGCAATTAACTATGGCCATGTTCGTAACCATGGTTACATCATCATGTTTGTGATCATGATCATGTGATAAAGAGACATAATTTGTAGTTTTATATTTCGTTAAAGCCGTTACAACAGAAAGATTAAACACCATTTTTAAAAAAGAAATCCTCCCCAAATAAAGAAGTACTTATAGAAATTTGATTTGAGGAAAATTGATTTGATTATTATTTGAGTAGATTTCGAAAATAATACCACTGAAAATATTGTTTGTTGTTGCCGACTAAAAGGCATTTGACGAGACGTCCGTCGACGAGAAACCTTGTCAACGAAGAATCTTTTTTCGACGAAAAGCTTAGCAAATTTAATACAGTACTCAAACAGAGGGTAGATTTTGTAATATGAAGATGAGTTCAATCTCACTGGTTGATACAAATTAGAAAGTAAGTGAAGGTGGGTAATGACATGGAAAAAAAAGAGGGACAGCCAAAAAAAAAAAAAAAGAAAGAAAGACAGGAAGGAAGAAAGAACGGAAGAAAGAAAGAGAACGAAAAATGCAACGGTAAGTAAGAAAGAAAAAACAGAAAGAACCTTCCAGCGTAAAATAAAGGAATCCACCAATGACACACCAATATACTTCACGCGTTGGAACGAACGCTGATAGGAAGATTATTTTTCCGTGGTCAGAAGGCACTTTTGGTAATGAGAGACAAATGAGCAGAAGCTTTATGAGTGTTGTTGTTGTTGTTGTTGTTGTTGTTGTTGTTGTTGTTATTATTATTTGCAATCTCACACCAGTTGCCTGGTGGTAACCGCTGGAGTTTGAGTGACAGCAAGTCTCCTGAAGTCTCCAGCCCTCCTCCCCTAGTAATCATAGGTCGCAGTAATTCTACGATTTACAGTTTCACACCGGTTGCCCAGTGGTTATCGCTGAAGGCTGAGTGACAATAAGTCTCCTCAGGTCTTCAGCCAACATCTCTTCTCTCCTTTGCCTATCATGCCAGTGCTGTGGTTCACATTCCCGCTTTCATTTCCCAACTTTTGTTAGGTCACTGTTAACAATTAGTGTAGCAGTCTTTATGTTTCTTGCACTTTCCTCAGTATCCGCGCAGTTCCTAGCAGTGCTGTGGTTTGTGCAGTTTCAATCCTTCCCTCTATCCCAATCTCTCCCAGTCTTGCCTTCAGTGTCTTTGGGACAGTTCCTATTATTATTATTATTATTATTATTATTATTATTATTATTATTATTATTATTATTATTATTATTATTATTATTATTATTATTATTATTATTATCATCTGCATTTTCAAACCAGTTGCCCGTTGGTCATCGCTGGAAACAAAGTTACAGCAAGTCTCTTCAAATCTCAAGCCCTCCTCTCATTGCCAGTGTTGTGATATACAGTTTCACACCAGCTGCCTGGGGGTCATCGCTAAAGGCTATGACAGTAAGTCTCCTCAGTTTGTTACACTGCCTCGGGCATTTTTCATGATTTCTTCACAACTTGCTCGCAAATACTTTTCCAATAGTGTTTTTGGCCTTTTGAACACAGTCCTCTGTTGCTGAGTTCTCGGCCACTTTCATTCCTTCTCACATGCAGTCTGTGTCAACTCTGGGATATAAAATCTTCTTCATTGTCATAAGCTTCCTCGTTCGCGAGTCTATTGATTGGAGCTCTTCCTTTGTCCATCTAAGAAATCGGCTTGTGTATCTTACTACCGATACAGCCCGTGTGTTTATACCTTTTATCAGATTTCTGCTATTTAGATCGGTCTCTATTATTTTTTCTCATTCACCTAATATACTCTTTTTTATTTCCCCTTTCATTTCTTCACGTTTTATCGTGTCACATTCGAGAACTCATTCGCATTCATATCGGTCCAGCGCAGCCAATGCTATGATTTTGTTGTTGTGCGGTAAGTCGATTCCTCCCGCCGCTTTGAGCCGTCCTGTGTGCATTACCATTGGTGCACACTTTTCTGTTTTGAACTCCATCCCTGTGTCATCACTGTATTCTTTCACTTTGCTGAGCAATATTTCGAGCACTTCACCGTTCTTCGCAAACAGTTTCATGTCGTCCATGTACATGAAGTGGTTATTATTATTATTATTATTATTATTATTAAGCAACCACCATTTTGAGAGTATCGCCAGTTCAACAGAGATCTGGATTAAACAGTAATTAAGCAGCGCTGATGTTAACACACTATCTCACCCAGCGTAAAACATGAATCAATAGACATTATATTGCGTTGGTTCGAATTATAATGCTCTGGCTAAGATATCTCCTTTTGGATTGGAGCTCTGAGTTTTCCTTCGTGTGACTTGCAGGGGTTTTCGGAAGAGTAATTTTACAAACAGATGCCACACTCAGTTTAGAAATTCTGACATCCAGCATTACTAACGACACAAATATATGTACTTTCTCAAAATGTTATTTGAAAAGCTTCACACGTGTAATTAGTGAAAAGTGATAAAATGTTTCGAAGGAGGCATGACACAATGATCAACCTTTCGCCTGCAATTAGCATCAGCAGGAGTAAATCAGTTATTATCTTTGTTTACACTAATAGCAATAGTAGACATAATGGTCTTGAATTATCCGAACTTCTTAGAATGCTTGGAGGCATTGTCATCATTATCAATTCTTTACATTGTTATAAGCCCTTGATTAGTCCTGCTTTCATCTTATCTTTGTTGAATGTAACAGTATCATTATCTGTTCATCTATTTTTCCTTATTTTTTTCGTTGTATTTTCCTGTTTGCTTCTTTTAAAATTTTCGGACAGCTCAAGACCACTTTTACTAGGTATGAGAAAACGCTATGGCGTGGAGTGAAAATCAGTAAAATATGAGACGAAAAGAAAAACTAGTGAAAAGATCATTCACTCTTAACCCGCTTCGATTAAACAATGTGAGTTGCAAATATCTACATCGAAGAGGAACAGAATATCCGATTCTATTCTCTGTATTGCCGGAAAAAATACAATACAATATGTCTTGGGGATCCGTATATATGAATAAGTGATCTGCCAGAAAGTATCAGCTATTTTGACTACCCCCAGAACCTGTTGTGCAGTCTTAGTGTAAATTGGCAGTCAATCAGATCGGACCTTTCTGCGTATGCATGAACAGCCTCTCTCCCATTGAGGTTATTCAGTTGACAGCGGAATGCCATTGAGTTCACTGTGTATTTAGGCAGCATCCCTTCTCTTAAACAAGTGTTATTGAATAGTATATAGACATTTTTGTCTGTCTATTTTTCGAGCATTCTGATGAAAAAAAAATTGAGCGTTGGGGATGCGCGAAAAACGTTAAAAGTCAGTAGAATTTGGACAGCGTGTGCGTACTGAATGTAGTACAGACATTTGCCTAAACCCTTCGAAAATGGTACCTTTGATGAGCCAACGTGTCAACAGCGAACAACCGACTATTTCGAAGAAGACAGTGTGAAAAGGTGGTGTAGTTGTTTTTATATTTTTATTATGTAGTCAAATTCCACTCACAGACACACATAACATTCATTTGAGATTTGTGTTTTTATCAGTATTCAAGGCTAGGAATTTCGGGTCCAATTTCTTTCTATTTTCATGGCAGATCTCCATTTGTCCACACTCAAGACTAAGCTTATAATATACGTATATATATATATATATATATATATATATATATATATATATATGAGTGCACAGATGTGTGTGTGTGTGTGTGTGTGTGTGTGTGTGTGTGTGCGTGTGTGTGTGTGTGTGATTTAAATGAGAATATCAGATGGTATGCTGCAAGAAATGCTTCTTCAATTTGACAAAGCTCGGTTTTGGTAAAACGTCAAAACAAAAAGAACAATTTGCAACAGCAAGCCTTCTGATATTGTCATTTCATTTTCCGATCGTCGAATTAATCATAACCCACACCAATACATTGCCCATATCTATCTCACTCTCTCTGGGGGGTGGGAGAGCGAAATCCATATCTTGAGGCACAAGCATTAGAGTATATATATACGTACGTGTGTGTGTGTGTATTTGTGTATGTATTCAAACTCTGTAATCATTGGATGATGTCCCTCTTGGCTATGGTCCATCATCATCACCATCATAATTATCAATCGATATTCAATATATTTATTTCCGCCAAGACCAGTGGAATTCGCGTGCAGGGCTCTACCACAGCACCCTGTTCCACTTTGGACAATACCGCAGAGACGAAGCTTAATTGGTGAGTAGATGCCCGAGGCTTCTAAAAACAAACGCAGTGAATGTCAGTTATATGCACGACTTATTATCGTACATGATCCAGATGCAACCACCTAACTAAATAACACTAATTTGAGTTTAACAAAAAAAACAAAAACAAACAACAAACAAACAAACAAACAAACGAACGAACGAACGAACAGACCTGCGCTATAACCCATTCGATATTCACCCACTGCAACGCTCACAAATGCTGACAAAATCCTTGCGCATGTTCTTGATGAGCAAAACCCTTACCCTTCTCCTTTATGTGTATTTACGCATGCGCAATAGCTGTCCTGTTATGTCTTTTCTTTCCCCCTTCGGATTAAAGAGTGCAATATGAAGTTATCTAATATTACTAATAATATATAACTTTTTCTTTTTTTTTTTTTTTTTGCAAGGACCTTCATAAGAATTGTAATCAACGACCGTAGTTAATGTATTTCGTGTGTGTTCAGCCATCAACTTGCAGGCGGATCCAGATCCATAAATAGCTGTTCACTTCATTAATATAAGCTTTCGATAGTTTTTTTTTTGTTTTTTTGTTTGTTTGTTTTTTCTCTCCATGTAGACACCACTCTTTCTCTGTTACTTTCTAAGAAATTCAAAACTGTACGATTTGTTAAATTCAGGTAATTTGGCGTCAAGTCAGTCTGGAGATTTCTAAACATTGCAAGTCAATCAGTTCGAGTTGATATAAGTATTCAGCGGGGGGCGGGGTCCAAATCATCGTCTATCTTTGATAGTTGTGGGTATGTATCTACTAACCTTACCATACCGTGGCACAAGGCCGAGATAACAGAGGACAATGTGAATCAAATCCTATATCAGTGACTGGCCAGACTAACTCAATAGTCATCTCTCTCTCTCTCTCTCTCTCACACACACACACACAAACACACACATACAGTTCGGGGAGTTTGACAATGCATTACCGTTACACGGAGTTTCCGCTGATTCATTCTAAGTAAACCTCTTGAGTATGCATACGGCCATTTCAGAAAGAGCATTGCTTACAAGGAGCCACGCCAAAATAACGTATAATATCTGGTTCACATGAGCTGTTTGAATTACCCGAAGTTCGGTATGCACCTCCTATATATAGAGAGAAATTCGCAACTATCGAGTCCATTTGAAGGCCAGGTCATTGGATGCTGATTTTCCAAAATGACAAGCCAACATTCCTCATTTGAAAAAATGACACAGCAAAGCCTAGTATATTTTCAAGCTTCACTAAGCTAATTCTAGCACAATGCCAAGTATTGGAAATTGGTGATGAAAGATTGTGTTGCACTAATCTTCCTAGTGGGGATGTCCCACCAGCCTTGAAAATCAGTACCGAAATCTTGGCCGTTCCTCACTATTGGCACTGGTGGGATATGAGTGCCTGTCTAGTCCACAAACCAGGTCAGACCTGTTATAACTGTACATTAAATTATTATTTGACTTTTTGGGAGGAAGACAAAAATAAAGCCGATATGTTGTTATGCCAATCTCTCAAGTTAGGAAAGCTGTCTACATCAAAGTCCTGAGTTTTCACATACTGGAGCTTGAACGCCGACCTATAGTATTTGGTGGAGGAGAGATAAGTAACCAATTTAGCCACAAGGCATACCACCAATGTCTATTTTACTCGCATAATCCTTCGTTATCATTCCCTGTGCATAAAATAACTGTCTTACGTATCGTATTTTCCGGCAGTTAAGACGTAGATATTTTTTTTTTAATAAAAAAAGCGATGCCAATATTAGAATGCGTCTAATCCACTGGTATCATAATTCAAGGGAGGGGGTCTCCTGAATTCCGATATATCTTTATTAACTCAGCGTCTTATATGCATCAAACGAGGTGATAATCTCTTATTCATTTATCATGAGTCGCAGAATATGAAGGAAAGGCCAAGAAAATAACCATTCTATCTTTACAATTTGCAAATAAAATCGGCTGCCAGTAATATATTAGAATAACATAATCCAGGTATATTCTCGACGTTTCCATGCCTTGACTCTATGAACTTAGTTTTCATTCGCATTAGAAACCCAATCAATGTTGTCAATAGCCAATTCACGAGCAATTTGCCCACTGAAGTACGTTCATCTTGCTGAGTATATAAAAAGTATCAATTCCATTTTGCAACGGCAAAGCACACTTTTACGTCTTTGTGCCAGAATAATCTATCATATATGTGAGTGTGTGTGTGTGTGTAGATAGATAGATAGATAGATAGATGGATAGATAGATAGATATGTGCGTGTGTATTTTTATATATTGCATATACTAGTATATTTATGTATATACGTGCATATATGTATATGTATATATTCGTGTTTGTATATCAAAGCATGAATGTATGTGTGCGTAAATGCGTTTACGTATGAGCATAAGTATGCATATGTGTGCGTGTATTGAGAAAACTATGATATAACCAAATCTTAATCGCTTTAACATAAACATCTTAAGCATTTTCCAAAAGCCATTTCATGAAACAAAATCCTTGCCGGTAATAGAAGAAGACGTTACGTTAAACGCCAGAAATCTACATTTAACGGGTAATTTACTTAAACAAAAATACATTGCTCTAAACGAATGAGTAAACTTAGTCTCCAAAATCAGTGAAAACAAAAACTAAATATTTGACTTCAAAAAGTCTTCTCTCTTTTCCTGATGTGAACCTAATATCAAATCTAATGTGGTATTCAGTGTCTATCTTTGTAAATGCTTTCGTTTATATTGGCTATAAGGATTTAGCAGGTAAGGGGAAATTCATATGCATTATGCATATCTCATCATAGAAACTATTAAAAAAAACTCAAATAGCAATGGGCAGGCCATGTTGTAAGAATGAGAGATAACCGATGGATCATGGATCATGGATCCCCAGAGATCACATAAAAAAACCGAGGCCGACAGGACACAAGATGGACAGAAGAACTAGATAGATTCAGGAAATACTGGCTCCGCGACACCCAGGATAGAGAATTGTGGTGAATCCTGGGGAAGCTCTATGTCCAACAACGGATGTTGAAAGACTCATCATCATCATCATCATCATCATCATCATCATCATCATATTCAAGATATATTCACGTTAGTCTTCGTGCATATATTCTGTTATTTACGAAGGGCTGCAGATCAATTCGAAGAATTTGAAGAGACTGATCTTTATACTCATTGGTCAAGTTACTGAGTGTTCCCGTATCATGCAGGATATTTCACACATATCTCGAAATCGCTACACAAGGATATACGGAATTTTTCTCTCTATGTATCTTTCTTTGAAAAAAAAACGTATTGAGTCTCAAGTTCTGGTTCTGGGTATTGTGACATGTATATACGAGGCCTGTGCGGAAAGTATCCAGACATTTTTGGATACCACGAGAACCGGTTGTGCAGCCTTGAAATAACGTGTCAAGCAGCCAGAAGGGGACCTCAACACACATGCGGAAACAGACACTCGCCTGTTACTCAGTCGGCAGTGTGATGCCAGTGATTTTTTTTTTTTTTGACTTGCATTCAAAATAACCAAGTTTGTCTAGACATCATATTCTTGTGCAAGGTTTTATAGCAAAACATCACCTGATCCTTAAAATCCCCTACAGTTCAGATTCGGCTCACTACGACTTCTGGCTTTTGTAAAAGAGATTTCAGATCGTGGAAAAGATTAGGGAGAACGTCGCGAGGCAGCTAATGACGATTGGCAGACTTTTAAAAAGTGGAAGGTACGCTAGGATAAGCTGTGGGTGTTTAAACTCAGTTAACCGAATCCATTTTCTGTGTTTTTTTTACCACGGAGCTATTGATGGGCCCACTGACTTCCTTAGAATTAAATATATCTCTTAACAGCAGCTCACATATTAAGGCTTGAACGGTCTTGACACTAAGTTAACCGGAAGGAACTTTTGAGGTCAGCACCATATATCCTATGTTAATCGAAGGATCAAGTTACCCCAGTAGACAGTTTTGCTACCCCTGGGATGCAACCGCTTGGAAATCAATAAGACACATACACACAATACAGCAAACATTCACCGTCTGTACAGTAATATGTGTGCACGCGCGCGCACGTGTGTGTGTGTGTGTGTGTAATACATGCAATACAGCTAACATTCACAGTCTGAATAGTAATATATATATATACATATGTGTGTGTGTGGGTGTGTAATACATGCTATACAGCAAACATTCACCGTCTGTATAATAATATATATATATATATATATGTGTGTGTGTGTGTAATAAATGCAATACAGCAAATATTCACTGTCTGAATAGTAATTTACATATATATATATATATATATATATATATATATATATATATATATATAATGAAATAAAGGATACGCTACTCAAACACTTTTATGTTTCTACCCTGTTTGGACTTCTTCAGGCAAATGATTCGATCAATTTTTGGATCCCTATTTCGGACTTTTCTCATGGGGAGAAGGGATCTATTTTTCTGCGTGGAGAACCGACCTATTATTCTCCTTATCTATCTTTTTTCTTTTTTCATTTTTGTTGTTTAGTTTTGGTCACTGACTGTTGTTTTACATAGTGGAGATAAAATACTGTCTGGTAATTGTTCATTAGCAGGGGGTACTGCGGTCACTTTCTTTATCCGTGTGTTGTTATAACATCAACTCTTTATGTTATGTTTTCTTTCTGGAAGTATTTTATTCTTACTTTTTATTTTCATTTGTTCCCCAGTGTTGGGATTCACTTTTACATGACTTCAGTTGTTAGTTTAATTTCTTTATTCATTCTTGGTTCGGTTTATTTCTACTTATCTAAGACAATCGTGCAAAGGTGATTGAGTTGTTCTCAAAAGGCCGGGGGTATAAAATGATAATTGTGTTAATGCTAATCGTAATGCTGCTACTACTATTGTTGATAATATGAGAGGAATAAGATAGCTATAGTGGTTAATTTTAGTGTACACGTATGTGGGGTATGAAATTGTGCTTTTTTTTATATAGAATTTTTGAGCGGTGCCGGCATTTTAAGGCTACTTCATTTTCCCCATTTAATAATTCTGTTTTTTGTTTCGTTTTTTTTTTGTTCTATTTGCAAAGATGGGGATTTCTCAATAAGGCATAGGTAACTAAATTTGTGCAAGAACTGAATTATTTACGGTAGTAAACGAAACAAGGGCGGTGATCATCGCCGTTGTTTCGTGCACTACCGTTTCTGTGTTTTTAACCACAGAACTACTTATGAACACATTGACTTTCTTAGGGTCAAATATATCTTTAACCAACTGCTCACATATTCGGACTTGGAAGGTTTTGACACTAAATTGACCTGTATGGAACTCCGAAGTCGGCACCATATATCCTATGTTAATCGTGAGGTCAAATTACCCCTACAGAGAAATTTGCAACCCCTGAGATGCAACCGTGTGGGAATCAATAAGACGCATACATGCAATATAACAAACATTCACCGTCTCTCTCTATATATATATATATATTACAGAGAGAAAGAAAGAGAGAAAATATGAATAAGGAAAGACAGTTGAAGAAACTGAATTTTTGCACGAACCGAATTATTCTGAATAAATAATTTGGTTCGAACAAAAATGTAGTTTTTTAAAACCCATGCTTTATTTGCATTATCGGATACTGATATCCATTATTCATCATATATATATATATATATATATATATATATATATATATATATATATATATATATATATATATATATATATATATATATATAATAAAATACCACTTGCTGCAGCACAAATAACCTTTAAAACTATTTTGGAAATGTATATACCAACAACCAAACTATGCTCATGATAAAGTAACCACTGCCACCCCAACTTTGACAGATATAAGTCAATACAGACAAGTGTTGCAATTCTTCAGTGTCTCTTAGAAAACTGTGCGGTATGCAAAAATGCATGCAGCTGGAAGCTGGCGTCGACGAATGTAAAATAATAAACTGTATGATGTATGATGTGAAGTTATTTCGGCCTTTGCCATATCGGCAGGCAGCTAAGCAGTTCCTTTTTTCTCTAATTGTTTATTCTTTTTATGTTGTCTAAATTCAATGATATATTAACCGTGTAACGACGGGAAATCATTTCAGATGGGTTTCTATTTAGTGTAGCGCGATTTATGTTTCATATATATATATATAATATATTCCATTATATATACAAGCAAATCTTTGCTGGATAATATCTTTTATAACCTTTATTGTATTCGCATCACGAGAAAAACGAATTGATCAACTTGTATGTACTCACATTCAGGACATCTCTTTCTCTCTCTCTCTCTCTCTTTACCATTTTAGAAAAGTACTTTTCTATGTGAATGGACAAAATGTTTTGAGAGATTTTCGGTTTGAGTATGATCATATGGCTATTTTCGGATCTCTTTGTTTAAAGCTCATTCCAAGGCCAGAAAACCTCTTGTGTAATAGCCTCCAATATATTTTATTTTCAGCGATGTTTTTCTATATTCACTTTTCAGGATTTTTATTGGAAGACAGGACCATCGTATTTTTTTTTTTTTTCGAGGATTGTGAGATAAGTTTATTCACAAAATCTAATACTATGCCTTATTTCTCACGCCAAACTTTATAAGTTTTTTTTTTCTTATTTAATGCTGATTCTGTAGCCCTATCATTTCTAGCCCCATTCTATTTGGCTCTATTAAATATGCTGAGAAGTCAGAATTTCCGGAAGTTTATCAATTTTTTAAAACAAAATCTCTTTCTGTGTATAATGTTGTTCAACAGCATTCTATACAATGAGACTGTACTTAAGCGTATTACCATTCTTTGCACGCATCTCATTGGAGTTTAATCTGCATAAGATTTCTGTGCTGCCGTGACAGAGAATACAAAGGGGCAACAGCTACCCCCAAAAATTAAGGTTTGAGGAACATCGGGAAAATGTCCTTGGAGAGGCAGTGAAATCAGGTATAGCTGATTATGTGTGGAAAGGAGAGTAAAGCTATATGACTAAATTTGAGTGACTTCTGCTGATGGCCGTCCGCCGCCTGATCGGTGAGGCGCTGTCATGTTAGATGAAGCAGTCCAAATCTCGTTGTCTGACTAATTTCTGATTCCTGTTTCTGACTTGACAGTTTTGAATTGCTAAAAAGACATGACCATTCGGATGGGAAGCCACAAAAATAAGATGAAAGAAAAATCAGTAGAATATTGATAGAATATCAATAGTATTCTTTACAATATCGGTATGGAGTTTTGGTTTGTTTTTTTGGGGGGGTTTTTCATAGAAATTTCAATACATTAATTTGATAAAGAGATTTTAGAACTTACTCTCATCTGAATGGACCAGGGACTTGCATACACAGTCGAAAGGCAAGTAAACTCGCACTCGAACAAGGTCTGATAAGAGGCCAATATTCAAAGTAAAGATATCTTGACTTGAAAATCTGCATTCCAAATTTTCATTTCTATCAGGACTTGAACACCAGCGACAAGTGGCAAATATGAATACGCCACTATCTCGGCCACCGAGCAAACTGTTTGAATATTTCTCAGAAACATCATACCATATAAAGATAATTGCATCGATATTTATCAAACTTAGCCTAGTCTAGCACAAAATCGAAATCAGGGGATGATATAAAGGATGGGAAGATTGTGTTGTACCAATATTCTCAATAGTGAGGTTTGCTTACCTTGAAAGTCAGCATTCGAATTCAAAGCTTTTATCTGCGCTCGAACACTGTTATGGCCTGTTTCCTGACAAATCTCTGCTCCGTTCATTTCTGAAATACACACAATAGGTAGGTATGAACAGATTAAAAAAGAGTGTAACAAACTGTGCGTGTCCTAAAGCAAGAGAGAGAGAGAAAGATGATTCTAAGTTAGATTGATAGATAGTGAGTTACGGACTGAAACTGATATATTTATATATATATATATATATATATATATATATATATATATATATATATATATGAGAGAGAGAGAGAGATGGTGGGAGGAGAACCGATAACTGACTAAATAGACTGAAATAGATCAACAGGATATTAACAAAACGAGATAGACAGATAAATAGTCAATACTAACGTGCATGTAACAAGGCATCAGTTATTATTTTCCATTTGTTTGTCTCATTCCCAGCCTTTCCATTTCTTTTTACTATTTTCCAGATCAAAGGGAAAAGTTGGTCCAACCGGTCACAATATCACCCCGCAAAGCCCTTCCCCTATCTCCATTCCCACTGCCGTCCCGAATAGATAAAAGCCACATAAAATTTCATGCTGTATTTTCTCTGTGTTTATCGCCGTTACGTCCAATCGAATCTGTAACTCAATTTCATGTCCACTGATGTTGTAGTCGCCAATCCACTGGAGACACACACACACACACACACACTGTCCCCACCCTACCGACCCCGCCGCCTTATACATATCACTGTCACGCGGTTTGTTTACTGCTTTGCCACAAATTGCATATGTCTGTTTTTCTTTTCGTTTTGGTCTTTGTTGAATCTATAGCGACCCGTCCGCGACTTCTGACCGCTAACCATAGACGCACAACAACAAAGAACGCCACGCTATTCTAGTCGTTCGTTCACTTTAGCCGTTCCAACGTTTCTTACTTAACGTAATAGTGCAAGTAAGTATCAAAGTGATCTATGTTTACAGAAGATGGTATGGATTGGAAGTAATTGTGTCTGGCTTGTTTTCCTAGTCGGCGTGGATAAATGTTACCGGCTTTTGATATCGACTCGGCAAGGCTTGCGCGTTAAATGTCGATCGGTCCGCTCTGAATCGGACGCCTTGGATGTCGGCAGTTTTCGCTCTTCATCCGCGCAAGGCCCAAGGGAGGTGCCAGAGTGAATTTTTGACTTTTTCACTCCCCTGCCCCCCGCCCCCAATGGAGGAGAGAGCAGATGTAGCAAAGGAAGAAGAAAAAACAAAAACACAAAAAAGGTTTATAAACAACCCAAAGAATGGAGGGGGTCAGGAATGCGGGGGGGGAGGAAGAGGTTACGATAGCGGCGGGTAGAGTCGGTCTGTCGACAGACAGGCGACTTCTGCAACTCCTGACAAACAGAGACTTACGGGTGGATAGGCAGATGAAAGAACAAAGAGAGAAAATTAATTATTTCAATAAATTACAAACTTTTCGAAGGAGACGAAGTACCGATTCAAATCCGAATGTATTGCTTGGGGACAATTCGGCAAAAAAAAAAACAACTGTTTATTACCTTCGATTTCTGGAATGTCCGGTGGAGCCTGGATTTTTTTCCATGGCCGTCAAAACATAAATTACATTCATTTTTTTTCTTTTCTTATTATTCTCTCTCTCTTTTTTGTGAACTGACCAATCTATGTTGTTTCTTTAATTTCTGTTAACGACTTTTAAAATCTAGACCAATGAAGAAATAATCCTCGTTGAAAACCCGAAGAAAAAACAGCTGAATTCCTTATATATCTGATGGGTTTTGTGGGAATAGTCAAACTGGTGGTCAAGAATCAACGAGGAAACCATTTTTTTCGATATAGTTAAGGGGACAATAGTTGATGATATGCTAATTCAAAATGTTGATGATAACCAATTTCATATATAATTATACATGCACATTTAGATTTTATGATGATTATGTTATGATATATTGATTTTATTGGAATTATTATATCTAATCATATCATGCAATGATTTATGATTACATTATTCATATTTCAAGTTACTTCATTATATAATGACAAATTAATTATCGTATACGATCAAGTTATTTTCATTCAATATGATATTCAATCAACTCTCTCTCTCTCTCTTTATATATATCTACATAATTAATATTATCATTAGTATTATTATTATCGAGAGAAATAATTATGAATCGTGATGTATCATTTTGAAACGATCTTCCATTATTACACCGTGAATTTATTTCACGACTATTAGTTTCTTGCGTACGGCTGAAAACGGTTTGCATTCATAACTTAAGAACTACAGGACCGATTTTGACCAAAATTGGTATGGTAGCGTTGACACCGAGGTTCTACAATCCGTATGAGCTAGGTCTGTGTGCACTCTATACCAACCAAAGGGGATTCGAATTGACAAAATCCCCGAACTGAGATGACACCTTTTCCCCAAGCACACGACAGAAAGTAACAACATTTCCGCTTACACTTACTGCTCTCAAGCAGCATGTCCCGAGATACACTTCTAGGTCGAGGATAACCACTTGAAAACTATCTCAACTGATTCATCAAAATACCAGACGCCATCATTGAGATGGTCAGATGTCAAAGTAAAACATATTGCTCCTCACACAGATGTTCGGAGGAGCTACTCACCACAGGGCCATGACTCCCTGAATGTTGAAGACTTCCAGTATATTACATTTTCTATTGACAGTGATGATGAAAGTGAGGACAACGGAGATGAGCAGATAGATCTTCAGATATTACTGTTTGATTTTATTTACGTTTTGAGTATCGAATTCTGAAACATGCTTTTTTTTTTCTCATAAAAAAACACAAATGGTTTCTCATGTATTTTTTTAACATCTTTACCTGCGTGTAATCAGCACCAGTGGAATCCTTGGTGCTGAAGTGTTGATTTGGCCTCAAGAATCATGACCCTACGTAATATAAGCGTGAACACTATGAGGAACGTACACATGTTCAATTACGCATATTAAAAAAAGGTAAACGTCCACACTTGGGTCATTGGCAATATTGGCTTTATGTATTTGTTATTAATACTATTTGATCCTTGCCACCTAAAATAGAGATTTAGCTTTTGGAATCTTGATTCTCGGATATCTAGGAGTTGAGATATTGAAAAGCTAGTATTTGAAGGTCACCATTTTAAAAAATTCAAAATGGTTCCCATACTGGCTTGTGAGAAAATGGAATAAAAGATTTTCTGATTTCCTGATTTCAAAGTTATGGATCTTTCCTCCTTTCTCTATTTTCGCTCCTTTTTTTTTCTTTCTTCCTCCCTGTCTTGCTTCCTTTCTTACTTCCTATCTGTATTTCTTTTTCTTTCTTTTTTTCTTTCTTTCTTTCTTTCTTTCTTTCTTTCATATAACCAGACGACACGGCGTCTCTCAGTTCTTTCTTCCCCTTTACTTTGAAACAAAGGGCAGAAACTGATGCCCAGTTTTAAATTAAAGTCACTTTTTAAATGGAACCACCCCCTCGTAAAATCTGAGTAAAACGTTTTTTCGTAAAGTAAAAATTTTTAGAAAATACCTCGAGATATACTAAAATACACACCTTGTCTTAATTTGATGAGAATCTGTCGTAAATGGCACCCAGAGGACTGCCTACACACAAAGAAAAAAATTGAGTGATGTGACTTGAGATTTTTTACCGCGCGCTTAATAAATAACTGAATTATAATAAATCGATAAATAAAACTCTTCAAAGGCGTGAATGAGAATTTAAACTGTCTATTCTACTTGATGAGATATATACATATCCATTCACCCTGATTAGGCCTCTCACCAAGGGCAAGTAGAGTTGAAAGTTGGAACTTGATAATCAATAAACTATAATAGTACAATAGGATTGTTTCATGTAATCTCACCTTAATATTCACGTATTTAAAAAATGTATTACTATTCATTGATAGCAGGGTGGCTGCTAAGACATATTCCAAATATATCCCCCCCCCCAATCTTCTGGAAAAGTGACTGCAGGGGCCCATGTATATATATTCACTAAACCTTCAATTTGACGTACTTGTAGGAGATAAGATGCGTCCATAAATGCCGGAAGCCCTTTAAATCCGAAGAGGCTATTTTCGTACCACTTTCAAAGATATTTTTTAATGTAAAAAAACTTCATTAAAATATTAAGTACTGTACAATAAAAAAAATCATCGAATTACACGCCACACCAACTATTACGTGAATCGCCGTAGTATATCTGGTATCGCTGATACAATCATACAAGAATTGCAAAAGCTCCCCCCCCAACACACTTGTAATTTTGTTTTCGTAGGAAAAGAAGGGAAAAAAGGGATTTTGAAATATTTTTGCAATCAAGAAATTTTCATGAGACCCCTGGAGGTGTCCTAACCCTGACTTGGCAAAAACATACTTCATCTAATAGAAAATAAATTATCAATATTACCGTCAACTTTTTGAGTTGAATTTCCTGTAGGAAAGAAAAGAAATCAGAAAATGCCCAGTGGAGTACTCATGTGAATTTGCAAGGCTCTGCGCCAAATAGTTTGTCCAGAAACGCTGCCACGATTATTTTTTTCAGATGATTAAAAAAAAACCTCCAAGAGCCTAATAAATGACACAAGCGATGATAAAATATTTTTTAAAGTAAAAAGAAAATCCATTTTAAAAAGTGCCTACTAAGTGCATTCATGTACATTTGCAACATTCTGCCGCAAAAGGTGGGTCCGGTAGCCCTGACACGATTAAAAGTTTATAAAAATTAATTTTTTTTTAAATTTACTTTTTTTCCACAAATCCAAAATATCGATTTTAAAAGATGTTTACTTGAATACTCATGCGATTTTGCAAGGTCCTAGGCCAAATGAGGTGTCTGGTAGCACTGACACAATTTCCTTTTCAAATTTCAATAATAAGTCGTGTCTAGTAGCACTGACACGAGATTTTTTTAAAGTTTTTTTTTTTTTCAAATAATTCTAATCTAAAAATAATCTAAAGATTTTTTCACAAAAAACTGTTTAAAAAAAAAACGTCTAGTAGAATACTCATGCGAACTTACAAGTTTTTTTAGGCCAAATGATACATCCAGTTGCAATAACTCAACGAAAACCACTGAGAGAAAAGGGAAGAATACCTTACCACCTTGTTTGTTGTTTGGTCGGGTCGCTAATGTCAAAATAGGGAATATTTAATACTTACATTTTGTAGAGTCAGTTCAGTGTTTCTTACATATTTTTGGAGGCGTCCCAGATTCTGTCATGGAGACTTATATTCTAACTGAGTCGACGGGTTGGACTTGCAGACCCTGCAACCGCAGAGGGCGGAGTTCTGGTGCACAATATATCCGAGGAACCCTGAAAAGTCTGAAAAATAATCTTGAAAAATCTGAAGAGCAATGTTAAATAATCTTCTAAAAGTTTGCAGGGGTGCACAGTCGGACCTAGCGCAGCCTCTGGTTCTCATAAGTAAGATTTATTTTAGGCAATTATCTCTCCTATTCGTTTATTCATACGTAGATGTGCGATGGTGGACCAATAAGCCCGTAGCCTGGCACAGTTATTAGCTGGATTTTGAACTGGATTTTTTCACTGTATAATGTTCGAAAAATATGATTGATGAGGAGGCGTTGGATTGAGTGCATTGACATATAAAGACATTTTGTTGAAAAGTATATATTTGTCTGTATCATCATTTGGTTACGGACTTATTGCAGTTCCTAAATACATAGCCTTGTTCTGTCACTAACACTTGTTCCTGACCAATGACAATCCCCCTTTCCCTCACTTTTAATCAGCCAAATTTTATCTCTATCATTATAAAATTCGGTGCTTAATCAATATTTTCTCTGCTGCCAATAGCAATTGGTTTGTTTGTGTAGAAATGGTGAAAGGTAAGCGGCTGTGGAGTGGTGTAAAATTAATGGGAAACCCGAAAACCCTGCCTCTGTATGTATGGAATCAAATGCTGTTGGCACTAAAATACTACCAAGATTTTTATCAAACTTCAGAACTGGTGTTGATTTCATTTTTCTATCTTTACAAGAGCAAGTAAATGCGAAATTCACATTCCTTTGTCGTGATTTGAACTCACATCCTACTGATCGCCAAGACGTTGGCCTAATTTGACAATTCTTAGATAATAACGAAAACATATCAAATGGGCATATCTCATTCTTATAAGTAAATACATTTATACTATAATTTTATTTTGAAATATATTTTTTTGACCTTGCAGTCATCAGTCTAGTTTTCTTCCCTTTTAGACAGTTTCACTGAAATTGGTACGTAATCAATATTTTCTCAATAATTGCCAATAATATCTAGCTTGTTTGTGTAGTGAAATGGTGAAAGGCACACATCTGTGTAGTGGAGTTAAACCAGAAGGAAATGTCGAGAAAAGCCCAAATACCTTCGTGTATTGGAATTAGATGAAGTCGACACTAAAATACAACCGTTATCATTATTTCATTTTCCTTCTCATCAGCATTACCTGAGTTACAATATATGTTATCATGAAAAGTTTTGGTATACGAGAAAATCCTATTTTACGCGATGAATTCGTCGCGAGTTGACGTTAGACGAAATCGCGTTAAGCAATCAATAAGAATAATCAATGAGAATAATGATCATAATGAATCTCCATCTTTTCAGATCCAATAATACTTGGAAAAAACCTGTTTTAAACCCCACTTTCAGCTTCATATAAAGATAGAACTGTTAGGGTTGATAAAAATAATGATGATGTATTTTATTCTGATTTATTTCTCACTATAAAATTTCCCTTAGCTAGCGATCGCCTTTTCCAAAGAGTTTTCCTCAGATTTCAACGTTTCTGTCTGTTAAAATATATGACATTTACATAAAAAAAACTCATTCAAGGTTGAACCTTCCTTCAAGTTCTTTTATAGTGATTTCCTCAGCCGAATTTCTAACCGCTTCCACCTCTTTATCTGTATACTAAAGTACACATCTGTTATTCAATATGTAAATATGTGAATCAATGATGGGTTTATTTTTCAAAAGTGCTCGATACAAAAGCATTTAGTCAGAATAGAGCTTTAACTATGGTGAAATAAGGATTCGCTACACAAACACGTTTATATTCCTGCTTTTGGGGCTTCTTTAAGCGAATATTCCGCTCCAAAGGGCAAAAACATGAACGTGCTTGTGCAGATAATCCATTATTCCAACACACACACACACACACACATATATATATGTGTATATATATATATATATATATATATATATATATATATATATATATATATATATATATATGTGTGTGTGTGTGTATGAATGAATACTTATGAATTCGGGTAATAATGGCACAGGCCAAAAAGGTGTGGCAAAGTGGCAAAATAAGAAAAAAATGGCACAACTAAAGTGAATAGTTTATTAAAATCATTAACTGAAAATCTTGTAATAACATGGTTCGCCAGTAATCAAATTATCATTGTGGCAAGTTATTCCCGTAAATAGTATGAATTCTGATATATCCTTGTTTTAAAAGATTTTTTTCTTTTCTTGAAAACGTCCTTGAGGTGCAAATCACAATTATTGAACAGTGTCTGAAAGTTCAATTTTAATTTCATGATTTCATTTAAAAGGACCTAGATCTAGCTCCAAAATATCTAAACTGGCATCATTGTGGCCATTTCGATGTAAACCATGTTTGAAAATCTATTGATAATCACAATATGAATCTGATTCAATTATGTCTGAATAATGTTAATGCATGATTTTCAGTTGATATTCATTTTTTATAAACTGTTTATTTTTTTATGAGCAAAAATAAATCAACGATTTTAATCAATGATTCCGTGGCTTGTGGATAAAACAAGCAGGTAGTATAGCCTGATTAGGTCCATCTGTCAACGACTCCTTATTCTTTATAAGTTAAGCCTGAACCAGATCGACGCTATGATTTAGTCTTTGACTTTGAGCGTATAATTTCGTTCGATTCCCACCCTCTCCTTTTTTGACAAAAAAAGGGGGGAAAAATCGAACGGATGTCCAGGGAAAAGATTTTCAAAAATAGAAAGATGAATTGATGGAAATCAGATGGCATTTAATTGGGTTTTTTTTCTGATTAAGAATCACTGAGAGAAAAACAGAATTAAATCGACCAATTGAAATCATATTGCTATTGATTTTTTTCTACTATCTACCCTCATTTTAATGGTTGTTTCTTTTTATTGCAATTAAACTCAGGCTGGGCTCCCTTTAGCAGCTAGTAAATAAACCAGCAAAGCAAAAACAGCATACATCGGAATAAATACGTTTCAGGTGAGAAACAAACTGACGACTCTCTATACTTGAGATCGACTCGAACTCAGTGCGAAGCGCAAGTCCGATTCAAACCTTTCAACTGACATCCTGCAACCATCTTTTCTGCGTCTGAAGTATTATAAAAACAAATCATTATCATTTTTTTTGCTAAAATTTAGTTTCATCTTCATAGATAGAACTAGAGAGAGCTTTTAGATTAGAGGGTCGTCCGCCCGATTCCCATCTGAAACTTATTCTCTATTCCTATCCCAAGCTCTTAATTCATTTACTCACTGCTGAAGGGTACCCAACCTGAGTTTAATTACAATAAAAAGTAACAACAATCAAGATGGAAGTATCTTGTAGAAGAAAGATTGATAATGATAACAATATAATTCAAATTGTTGTATTAACGACTGTTTTTGTTAGTTTTTTTTTAATTAAATGCTATCCGATTCCCATCTATCGATCTTTTTTATTTTATAAGTTAATTTTCTGGACATTTAAGATGGGTATTTAGCCTAGCCCCGCAGAATGAATCAATTGTTATTATTTTGAATAAATCAAATTGTTGATTTTTATTATTTATGCGTCTTATTTTTTTTTAAATTGATTGGACGAGGGTGTGAAACCTTATAATCGGAAAGGTCGGTTATCTATAAAACTCTAAACAAATAGTAAATAACTAACACTTTTTGGAGATCAGATGCATCAAAAATAATTTACGTATATTGTAAGATTTGAAGAAATTTTATACAAAAATTCCTCACGTGACATTTACGAAATGTGACCATTCAGCAATTTTATATCAAGTTGATATTTCGATATTTTAAATTAAGTTAATATTAAGATACATGCAAGTTGTTTGGGTCAAATGTAATGATTTATTTATTTACTATAAATCTTTTCTTCAAACAAGTATTGTTATTAGCTATTCTCGTTTCAAATATTTTTGTATGCTTTCAATGTAAATAAATCTTTTCTTAAAAGAAACGATAAAATCTCATTCAAAGCAGAATTCGCTAATAAAAGCAAAAGCAAAATAAAGAAACACAGCTCTCAAACTCTTGAGATGGGCATAAGAGCAGGAGTTCTCAGGGAGGGGTTAGTGAGAGAAAGAATGTTGCCTGTATAGAAATTTTCTCATGTTTTCGGAGAGAGAAAGTGTCTCTCTAAACTAACTTATTTTCTCCCTTTCAGTCTCTCACAATCAAAGCACCAACCGCTCTTTGATCCTAGCCGGAAAATCCATCAGTCGAATCTTAGTGCCCAAGACACAAAAAGTACGTTCGTTTCAATTTAGATTTTCTATTGTGAATCGATCAAAGACCCCTGAAAACATTTCGGGTTAATTTTTAAAATCTAACTCACCCAAAATCTACTTACGACTCACATGAATGCTTACAGAAAGAATGTATGGGGTTATATCGAGTAGTTTTCAAAAAAGATCGTCACATAAGAATAGACGAACATACATTTGGTGAATTATGATAACATGTAGAAAGGTAGAAAAAAAAAACATTTTGAACGTAAACATTTAGCAACGTCTAACCCAGACACACTTATTTCCACTTATGTATTTTTAAAGTTCGTTTGAATTTAATGTTAAAAGCAAACAATTTTTATTGTTGCATGTTGATATGTACCATCCATCGATGCTTTTTTCCGCGTGGGCTTTTTTATGTGTAGGTTTTTTTCCGTGTGGGCTTTCCCCGTGTGAGCTTTTTCCGCGTGGGCTTTTTTCATTTGTGCTTCTTATTGTGGAGGATTTTCGTGAGGCCTTGTTTCATGAGCGCATCTTTTTAGCCACTATACGAATGAAACATGTTACTTGTAATAATAGCTTTCTTTTCAGTATCATAAGTGCATAAAATCCCGCGTTATTTGAAATTCAATTTTCCAGAATTTCCAGAAATATCCTGCTGTTACTGAATAATCACAGGTGAAAAACTGAAAATGATGGCAGTTTTCCAAATC
This sequence comes from Thysanoteuthis rhombus, assembly GCA_963457665.1. Lineage (NCBI taxonomy): Eukaryota > Metazoa > Mollusca > Cephalopoda > Oegopsida > Thysanoteuthidae > Thysanoteuthis > Thysanoteuthis major. The sequence goes on along the minus strand of OY735203.1, from coordinate 46,580,998 downwards.
AACTGGACTTTGGTGTGATTGAAGTAGCGTAGTCTGCCTGTATTTGTTCGATGAATCGAACCCATAATAACCCGAGTGATACAAAAAGGTAGTGTATATATATATATATATATATATATATATATATATATATATATATATATATATATATATATATAGGATGTGGATTCTCAGAGAGCACAAAAACATGAACTAGTTTGTGTAGAGAATCCACATCCTATCATATCTTTCGAGCTCTTCTCTAGAACAACTTGACTTTTGAAGTATAAAGTTGAATGTATCGAGCACTCTATGAAGTAAATCCATCACATATCATACGTTGCTTTATATCATACTATATTGCTAACCCGATCTGTACTATATGTATTATACGTATATATATAATAATGCAAACACATTCGAAAAGTACAGGTTTTATATATATAAATATATATAGAGAGAGAGAGGGGGGAGAAAGAGAGAGAGAGGAAGAGATGAGATCAAATTCAAAGATAAGTTCTTATCAGCATTTGTAGCGTTTGTTTCTTCACTACAGTGTATTTTCATTCCTAGACTTCGAGTTGCGTAAAGATAATTGGTATTTGCAGGAATATTCAGAATAATTATGTAACGAGAGTTTTTAATTATGAATAATGAAATGTAACTAGAGTTTTTTTTCATCTGTATGACTCGATCTCATTCAATGATTTCATAAATACAAACTTCGACTCGGTTACACTTTAGTACCTCGCCATAATAAACAGTAAACACCTTAATTGATATTTGTCTATTTTGGGGGCGGGGAGATGGTGTTAATTTGTCTTTATGTTCAGTTACAGTAAGATTACGACTAAAGACTAATAACACTGTTTAAGGGGTCGCGAAAAAAAACTTTCCTATCGATAGCGAAAAAAAGTTTGAGAAGCCCTGCTGTGAACTTCCATTATTTATTTCTTACTACTTTATTTAACTACATTTTATTTTTTTGTTAATTTTCAGGTTATGATTGTTTTTACCAGTAAAAGCAAGAAAACTATTTAAAAAATTATTTTACGAAGAATTCGTTTGTGCTTCCAATCAGTAACTCCTCAGTTAACTTTGAATAAGTATCAGTGGAAAAGAGAAATAATTTTGATTCGGGGGAACAATTTACGATGTAATTATAATGCTGAACTGGATATTTAATTTCCATCTATAATACGACCATCTAAAATCATTTTCAAAACTCAACACTTTTTTTTTTCTAAATATATTTAAAAATGAAAAAAATCCCTGAAATGATTTATTTTTCATCGACAGTGCTATAAATATATCAAAGCCGTACTTTTATACTACTGACATGATAGTTAGAACGTGAATGTTATCCCCACATCACTCCCAAAACTAAACAGTGGTCTCCTTCAAAACCTTTTCAAAACGTGCGTGGGTCTTACTGATTTTAAGCACCACAAATCTCTTCTGAATAAAAACAAAAAACAAATCTTATACAAATTTCCGGTTTTAGTTAACCACATATATTAAACTTTTTAATCACAATTTAATTCAGGTCATGATTTTACATCCTTCTGTGAGCAACTTAGGTAGTGATTTTCCCCATGATTTTTTATGTAGTACAAATCAGGTTTGCAATATAACAAAATATGATATAAAGCAATGTCTGATGTGCGATAAATTTATGTCATACAATACATACATTTTTTGTATACCAGATGATTTTTCTATTTCTTTTTTTTTTTTTTTCTTTGTTGTTTTGTCTATGGTTCTTGCTATAAGATTTCATTTTTTTACACTTCCAAGACATTACTTTTAATTTAAATAACAACACTAATGAAACATATGGAAAAGAAATCTCTGTGATTAAGTTCATCAACACTAGCTGAAACCATCCAAATAAAATCATTAAAAAGATCCCCTGATCTTTGAAAACTAGATTGATATATAACTCCTCAAATAAAACAATATTTAACAAAGTTTAAAATGACTCTATCAAAGCCCTAAAAAAAGTGGTCTTACTAAAACCAATTTTAATCATGACTAAAAGTGAAATCCAATAGCAAGAAACATAGAAACAAAAAAAAAACAGAAATAGAAAAATCATCTTGTATACATTACCATTCGACCAGCCAGTAAAAAATAACTTGAATAAAATATTCATTCAATTGATAGAAAAACACTTGCCCCAAACCACCCGCCAAGTAAAAATATTTAACAAAAACAAACTGAAAATCATCTCTAGTTGTATCGAAATATTCAAATTCACTTATCACGAAACATTACTATTTGAAAAAATACCAATAAGGAAAACAAACACATAGAAACAAAACTACTATTGGACCAACAAAAATTGTTGCCCTCCGCAAAACAAATCCCTCAGATCAAATATACTATACCAAGCCGAAATATCAACCCAAGAAAAACCTCTAGAAGTAAAATATTATACCGGAATATCTAAAACGTCATTTAAACTTAGATTAGCGAACCACATATCATCTTTTACGAATGAAAAATATAAAAAATAATATATCGGTATCTACATATTACTGGATAATGTACAAAATGAATTATACACCATCTGTAAAATGGAAGATATTGAAACAAACCTGCATCTGCCAAAATATTGAAAATGTATGTCACATCTGTCTAAATGAGAAATTCGAGATACTCAGTTTGGCTATAAAAGAAAAAAAGATCTTTCAAAGATTTATTAAACAGGAAAAATAAAGTAGCATTAAAATGCCGGCATCGCTCAAAAAAGCTATTAACCAATATAACTCAATAACCATACATTAGTGCACTTCCCCTAAGCAAATTAAAAACAATACAATCCACCATGGTCATAAAGGACCCTAACATAGGTAATAAATCTAATGATCTCTATGTAAAAACTAAGACATCCCCATACAGCACAAACAGCCGAGCATCCACTTACAGATAGCCCCAACACTCAGACCATACCCCTTGACATATAATCTATAACCACCAGCAAAACGTACATACAAAAAGCTTGACAAACAAAATAGCAATAAAACGAAAGAAAAACTCCTCCCATCTTGCAACACCCACAAAAATTTCCCCCAAGTCCCTAAAACATACATAATCATTTGCCTGAAAAGGCCCAACCAGGGCAGAAACATAATCGTGTCTGCGTAGCAAATCTACTTTTACAATATATATATATATATATATATATATATATATATATATATATATGCATTATGTACACGTGCAAGCATATGTATGCATGCATATACACACATACACACAACTGCGCGCAAGTATTATGAATCTTTAGAATGCCAATGTATGTGGATGAACACACTTACATAATCGATTGCCTATAGTATAGCAATAGTTAACATTGTAAAGCTAATGATTTTGATCCTCAATGAGCGCTCCATTGTCTTGGCCTTGGACCTGATCAGGCTAAGCTTCGTAATTATTCACGTATTTACTTAACCATTATCATAACGGCCTCGTGCAAGTTAGTCACGCAATCTATTACAAGTTTGTTCAATTCTCAATAGGTGATCCTTTGCCAGACTAAGTAAAGCCAAATGAATATTTACACTGTGACCTATTTTGTGGCTAAGATAGTACCGGATTCCCCCTGACGCCAATCATCAAACTTCAAGGCCAATCAAGACTTGGATTTTGAAAGCTGATTTTAAAGGTAGACTTTCGGTTATAAGGGGATTGACACAACATCATCTTCCAAACTATTACCCGAATTTGACTTTGTGCCGCGTTGAGTTAAACTTGATGAATGTCTATAGACTGTCTAATGTACATATCTAATGATTGCAATATCGAAATAGCTTCTAAATTCATTAAAATGGTCGAATGGTTCTGAATTAACCAAATAATCAGAGAAAAAAATGTTACGCCCCTGTCAAATTGATTGGGTGTGTCTTACTGATTTTTTTTCCTTTTCATAAATATTGCAGAGCAACTCGTTATAATTACCCTTGATTTGAAATGCCCAGTCTGTGTGAAATAGTATCATTTTAACGAATTCCCATTAAGAGATTAGCATCTGAAGACCTTTTAGTTCTTACTGAATCGGAGTTGATAGTAACAGAAGTATTGATTATCCTATTGCCGATTACTCTGCTACATTATTGACCTACAAGTACTAAATTAAGAGGACCTTAAAAATTATTGAAGCCGTCAGTAAAATATGCGCGTCTCTTGAGACAAGTCTTGAATACTGCCCCGTATCGACTACTTTAAAGATGTTCAGTAAAACTGAGTATTTACTTGCTTATGAATGAATGTAAGCCAACCCCATTAGACAAATAAATTAATTGATCAATTAATCAATGCTATTCATGAATTTTATGATATTATTTACATCATTAACATAAAAAAGTCAAATGGATAATGGTACTATTTTGATCTGTTTTTGTTTTAGTGTTATAAGTCACAGTGGTTGGTTTGTATCGCAAACCATTACTAATGAATACGGACCTCACTGGATATCTTGGCCACGGATCAAATAGGAACCTTGATAGAATAAAAACTTTTTACCCTCATTGATTACATCGTTCCAATCGGCATGCAGTCAACAGTTTTATTGCAGGAGGAAAAAAGATCAAAACAAAAAGGGAAAAATATGTGTACCCAACGACCATACAAGTGCAGCTCATAGAAGGAAACAACAAACAAAACACTGGCCATTACAGTCAATAATTGAACCGCCGTCAAAATTTGAAGAAGTGTGAATAAAAATACCATTAAAGAATAGATATGGTCAAAATAAATTCTATTTATGACATCATGGACGTTTACCACTAAAAAACGTCTAGAATAGAGCAAAAAAAAGCATGTAGAAACATGTGGTAAATCTAGATATTAATGACGTATACTCCCCCCCAAAATAAGACCCCTCTTCTTTTCCCAAAAAATCAAACATTTTTGAATGGTGTCAGGAGCACTGATGTTAATTTTCAAGTCTCTATACAAAACAGTGTAGCCAGGAGCTCTGCATCACTTTAACACATGCACATACAAAAAGGGGTACAACCCTTCGCCACTTGGCAATTGCAGTTGTTCAACGACTGATATATATATATATATACTGAAAATTCAGTACTTCATGGTGATTCGAGTTTCATTCAAATGCAATCGTCAGACCATCTGCTGTTCCTGTTAACGCACTCCCTATATCAGGCTTTTGGGATACGTTACACGTCGTTTAGCCTAGATGATTGTTTGTGTTGTTTACGATTTTTTAATTAAAGTTAAGTGTTGTTTTTTTAAGGAGGTTTTATTTATTTTTTTCAAAAGAAAAAAGATTATTGGGTTATTGTTAGATTTAGGACTAATGGCTGATTTTTTTTGATTTTTTTATTTTCGTTTTGGAGGGGTTGCTTGTTTGTTGAATCATTTTTAGGGAGAGTTTCATTTTCTTATGTTTTCTTATGTTTGTGACGTTGTTCATTATTATTATTATTATTATTATTTACTGCTACTACTACTACTACTACTACTACTACTACTACTACTACTACTACTACTACTACTTCTTCTTGCTCAATAAGAAGAAAACTTACTTCCTGTACCCGACTGGATAAAGCAATAGTCTAGAAGAGAAAGAAATAGACAATAGCAGCAAACAAATTGAACAATGGATTGAAAACTCTGTACACAGGTATACCATGATTAGTGCAATTAGTTCGTTCCCAATATTTTCCTTACTGCTTAAAACTGCTCTGCAAAGTCGAAAGTCCTATAATCATTATATTGATGTGGGATATTTTTTAGTCCTTACTTAGTTGCATTAACTTGTACAGCAATATCATAACCGTACTAATTCAAAACCCACACTAATCAAAATCGCACTATTCAGTATATTTCTCTAATAATACAAACCACTTCCACCAAGATGTGTGCAGAGGAAAGTCCAAGATTTTCAAAAGAGGATGATGACCAAATGCTCTTATGCTGAAATAAGCGATTATCAATAACTTCCATATTTTCTTAACAGTATCACTGTTGAACTCTTGATAATTTTATCTCCTAATGACTCTCTTGATATGAAGCCTTATGTCAGAGAAGACTTAGTTGAAGTCTGTGGAGAGAAAAGTTGAAGCGTTCCCCCCTGAGTCACCATTTAGCAAAACAGCCTCACAGACTCATTACTGCAGTAGGTGTGCCAGACTTCTGGCCATGTGACATACTAAGGTAAGATTACTTGTGATTTGTCTCGTGGCTGAAATAGTTGCATATCTTCCCTATCCTCCCCCTATTTGGCTTAATAATCATCATGTCTTTTATCGTCCGTTGTTGAACATGGACCTTCCCCAGGTTTCGCCACACATCTCTATCGTGAGTGTCACAGGGCCATTACTTTCTTGACCAGTCCAGTTCGTCTCGCCATCTCATATTCTGTCGACCTCAGTTCTGCATTTGATCTTTGGGGATCCATGTTGTGAGTCGTGATGTCCATCGATTGTCTGCCATTCTTACAACATGACTAGCCCATTGCCATTTCAGTTTCCTAATGGTTTCTATGATGTTTTGGACTCCTGTTTTTTCCTCAATAAACTGTGCCGTCCCGTGGTCTCTCCACGTGATGTTGAGCAAGATTCTCTCATATGCATGTTGCATGATTCTCAGTTTGTGGGTCAATCTCTTAGTTAGGTTCCATGTTTCAGCTCCATAAGTGACTATCGGGAGGATACATTGGTTGTGTACCCTTCTTTTTAGAACTAATGAGATTTTCTTGTTCTTGAAGGTTGAGCTACTTTACCGAAGGCTTGCCATCCAAGTGTGATTCTTCACTACGTAGTAACATCAATTAGTCCGTGGCCTATTGGTGATCAAATAATTTATTTTGGACAACAAATGAGTATTTTTCAATGTAAACTCTTTCTTTGCCGATGCATTTAATCCAGATGTGAATATCAATCACATAAATCAAACATTATACGGTGGAAATGTCGGATCGAAATTCAGCAAATAACTACGAGCCAGGATTATTGGTCCATCCTTTTAAACAAATTTTCATTGTACGAACCATAGGGAGTATTGGGCCATGCCCTGCCTATGGTTTGTACAATGAAAATTTGTTTTAACGGTACTTAAAAGGATGGACCAATAATTCTGACTCGTATTTATTTGCTGAATTTCGATCTGATGCCCATGATAGGGAATTGTGGCTAATCCTCGAGAATGTCTATGTCCAACGATGGACGTTCAAAGAATGATGATGATGATGATGATGATGATGAAAACAAATTTAACATATTTACATTTTGCGTTAGACTTGGTGTGTAGAACATTTCTACGAAAGTGAGTTCGAAATCCACCCTGTTACCACCCATACAGCTTTGTTCCAGATTAAACTAACCTTAATAAATATCTATATATATTTTATGCGTGTATATTTTGTGCATATATATTTTTGTATTATACACGGTAATATTCAATGCATTTTAATTTCTTGCAATGCTTCAAGAATGCAAAACTATTTTTTGGTATTAGTGCATACACCGTACAAAAATAACAATATTTGCTTGTCAATCAAATATTGATTATCTTCAAGGAATTATTAATTAGCATTACTATCATCTTTTACATATTTGAGTTTGTGTGCCGAAGGGAGTAAAGCTTGACTACCTGAGATTTAAAATACATCTAAAAAAATAAAAGACTTTTTTTTCAAAATACAATAAGAGTATGTCTAACTCACAGACTGGACCTTATTACAGGAAAATAAGGTTACATTTTCACTGAACTTAAAAAGCTTATATCTCAAATGATTTTTATGTATATATTTCCATTAGACATCAAAGCAAGCTCTGCCTTCAAAAACAAGACGATCCAAATAATCCTAAAAAGAAGAGTATACAACCAATGCATCCTCCTGATAGTCACTTATGGAGCTGAAACACGTGTGCATGAGAGAATCATGCTCAACATCACATGGAGATTTCACTAGACAGCACAATATATCAGAAAAAACTGGGGTCAGAGACATCATGAAATTCATTAGAAAACTCAAATGGCAATGGGCTAGTCATGTTACGAGAATGAAAGACAATCTGTGGACATCATGACTTACAACATGAATCCCAGAGACCACATGCGAAACCGAGGCCGACAAAAAACAAGATGGAGAGATGAACTAGATAAATTCAGAAAATACTGGCTCTGCGACCCCCATGATAGAGAAATGTGGTGGATCCTGGGGAAGGTCTATGTCTAACGACGGACGTTAAAAGACTGATGATGATGATGATTTCCATATAATAAACTTAAGAGCACTTTTTTGGCATTCTTGCTTTCATCCAACTAACGATTTAGATTCAAAGGAATAATTTCACCTCAACGCTCACTTCTTATGAATTTCCAATCCGGATATATATAAAAGACGTTTTGCTGCACTCTGAAATTAGATTCAACTGTATCGAGGGTATCATTTGGTGCGAACTTCAGCAGAATCCCAAACATATTAAACAAAATCACTTAATCTCCGATTCGTTCTGCAAAACACGGATCCTAGCCTTCGATTATAAAACCAACACACAGATATCTGATTACATGTTATTTTTGTCGTATTATATCAACCTAACCAAGAAACCAGTTTTGCGTTGAGATGAAACTTTCTCTCCTTTCATCATTTATTCTCTTATCACTGCATGAATCTAGATATTTACGAAGTTTTGGCACAAAGCCAGATAGGGGAAAGTGAAATAGGTTGAGTAATATTGTGCTAACTTAATTTTACAACGAGAGAAAACCCGCCTACTGGGAAAAGAACACCGTTTAAAATCATAGCTTTTAACTAGGTTTGAACACTGACCTCTACTACCGGAAAGAATTACGTCACCAAATAATTTTTACTCACTGCCAGAAATATTTAGTGTGTCTAGGAAGAGAATTACGAAAAATATACACGGGATTGGTGGAGTAGCTGTAAAGACAGTAGACAATGAAGACAACATTGAAATACAACCGTAATTATTATTACAGCCACAATCAACCGTGTCACTATAGGCTTAATCTAATGGTTCCATATATAGTAACACCAGTGACTGAAAGTCCTGACGTATTTGCTTAATAAATCCTACCTGTGATATCACAAGTTGCACCAATAGATAGTAATAAACATTACTCCGAAAAGAGTATTGGTAAGTATGCAATTTTGGTTCAGTTCGACCTTTTAATGAATTTGATATAAAAACAATCCAAGGAAACCTTTTTTGCTCTGATACAAAATTTTCTTCTCTTTCTAACACAACTATGTTGTAGACCTCCGTCACTGTGGCTTCCAGCATCGTGTGCCTTAAAAGTAGACAATTTGCTACTTTATACAGTAAACTCTAATTCTAACGGCAATCTAATGGCACTATTAAATGATACACGCTTCTAACGATACTTTTGTTTTTTCGCAAGACTATTGTCGGAGATTAGCTTGCAGCAACAGCAAAGAGAGATCTCAGTGCATTATTGTAAAAAGCTTTTGGTTCATTTATTTTATTTGCAGACCTATAACCCTTATATAGAACATTTGCCTGTGAATGGGTAATAAAGACCCATTATCGTCTGTTCTTTTTTTGATTTCTCATTATCAACACACTTCGTATAAAATTCACCCGTTATAACAGCAAATTCCTTATAACGGCACTTAAATTTCCCAGGCTACCGAATTGAAGGAAGTTATGATGTATAGGCTTTTATTAAGAGAAACTTGAATTTGTTCACTAATATCACGATGAAATTTATTCGGTTGATGATAATTTTTCATCACAAATATTTTTCTCACATCATTTCTGTTGCTTTTTATCATAACTCTTAAGTCGCTTCGACAACCGTTAAGTAAGCGACATAAAGACAAAGTTTCCGGCATTATTTGAATACGGATAAAGGATGCGAGTCCAAATCCCACCCGAAGCTCATTCATTATTTTCAATCATTGCTACTTACTTAATGGTCGTTGAATAACTGGAGAACGACCTGGAAGTTGTGATAAAAACAATGGAGTTGATATGAAAAAAAGATCAAATTAAAAATTGATGATAATAACAACTAAAGACTATTACATGAAATACTAGTGGAGGTAAACGTCAAACAAAATGGCGTGGTAGTGGACCAGAGCTACATAACCAGTTTTAACAAGGTTTGCTAGTTAAGATTTCGAAGCTTAATGGGTAAGGCACTGACCTCGTAAGACAGGCTCCCAAGTTCATATTAGAAGCTTATTCTTTTTTCCGATCCTCGTTACTCAACAGGCGTAGAATAATTGAGAAACGATCTGAGTGATGCAATAAAAAGGAACTAAATAAGGTCCAGGAAGAACTAGTCGAAAAATAAACATTAATGACAATGATTCATATAAGAAATTCGGAAAACTTAATAATTCTACTTAGTTATGATTAGACTAGCAAAATAAATAACCAATATCCTGATGCATTTTTCATATCTTCGTGTTGATAATATATAGTGGAGAGTTGATCAATTCATTCATTTTACTTATGAATAATTCTCTCAAATGTCAGCATTTTTTATTCCTTGAAACAATCACTCGTTCCAGCTAAGAAATGCCTAGTCAGACAAAGAAAAATCAATTATTGATTAGTCTGTTATTGATCGGTAAGTCTTTGTGTTTTCTATGTCACTTTAATACTTATATATCTACTGCACCACTGACTGACTTCTGTTCATTTGGAAATCTGTGCAATAATTCTTCGAGAATTCTCGGACTGAAATTCAGTTGCTGACTCTCGATAGCGTATGGTATAGGACAAGAGATCAAGCTGCGCTAATCTATTCGTCTTTCTCTCACTCCGTCTTGCTGAATGAATGTGTGACTAGTTCAAATGAAAAATGCATGTGCTGTGTGGACAGTGACTATTCGTACGGTATGAAAAACCGAACGTTTCATTTAATAACCACTGTCATAAATGTTCCACTACGTTCGAATTATGACACAAGTAAGATACAACGAAAGCAATGACACACAAAAAATATGGAGTAAATACTTTTATTATTAAAATAGTTCATTTAACAATATTTGAAAAAATACACGAACAAAAGGTATCAGTATAGTTGATATAGTGACGTGAAAAGTCTTCCTCTAGTTGGTGAACCTCGGAAAATTTCACCAAGACTCGTAAATACTTACGGCTCCCATTGTAGGTATGCAGCCAGAGATGGTAAAAGGCACTGACACACTGTAATACTCTTCCATAACTACAAACAAAACTCTTAAAATAACACCGACGTCCTTTTAAAATAACCGACAAATACACCTAATCGAATGCAACTGCAGTCATTAAAAGGCCATTCAAATAGCCAATTGAGTTGTCATATTTTTATCAAAATGTTCTGTGTTCATTCACTATGAAAGTAACGTGTAAAAAATACAAGGAAAAATTCATGAAAAATCATCATTCTCTCAACCAAATTTCTTTCCGATGTTTCGGTGTTTATTCACATGCTCTTCATAAAGGGAATTGTGTGCGGAAAAGTTGGGAACAGTGACATCTATTTGGACGTGTAAAGGGCAATCATTTCCCGAATGAATCTTGATATATATCTACAGAAAAAGAACAGAATAGAACCTAGTGAATAACTGAGATGATTTTAGCGATTTATATACCAGTCTCACTCTCTCTCTCCCTCTCTCGCTCTCTCTCTCTCTCCCTCACTCTCTCTCTCTCTCTCCTTTGTTCTTTATCTTTTTCTTTCTCTCTCTTTATCATGCATACTCTCTCTCTCTCTCACACACACATACTCATATATACATGTATGCAATTTATATACCGACATCTCTCTCTCTCTCTCTCTCTCTCTCTCTTCCTCGCTCTTTCTCTCTGTCTCTTTCTCACACACACTCACACACATATATGTGTGTGTATGTGTGTGCGCGCTAGGTAGCATTACGGTATCAGCACGGATATCTTAATCAGCAAACCGAGCTCGGATTTCAGCTGAGGCTGTTTATATTTACTTAACACTAATACCCTTGGGAAAGGTATGATTTCACATCTCTGCGCTTTTTTCTGATCATCAGATATCTCAATCAAAATATCTCACTAGCATGTCACGATTGTTGAAGAAAAAAAAGTGGGTAAATGAGCACTTTGGCCAACCACTCTCCTATACCTATGGCCCAGGTAGTAATAAATAATAATAAAGCGTGTGCAAAAAATCCCAACAGAAAACTAGTTTTCATCTGTGTATTCAGTTTCTGTTTTGACCAAAGGCGCTGGGAACATTTGAACACTACTGATTCTGAACAGGTTCACATCAGCTCTAACAAATTTCATTGTGAATATCCAGCAGAATTTATGCTTTTCGGTATGAATCTCTGGTAACACCCACTCAACCATCCCTGTTGCTTGATGTTACGTGGTATTCGTATCAAGGTCCACAACAAGAAGCGGATATTAACTATCTGTGACTCAGCTGGGACACCTTGGCACTACATTTACTGCCACAAAGTTGCATTTTATTGGTAATGATAACCAACAGATAGAGACTATATAACTAGGAAATGAAAGAGTACGTATATATATATATATATATATATATATATATATATATATATATATATATATATATATATATATATATATATATATATATATATATATATGACCATATTGAAATAATAACAGAAATTATAGAATATATTAACAAGAGTATAAAATTGAAGAAATGAAGAAAGTGATGTATATTAAAATGAACCAATTTGCGTTTTGTTAAGGGAATTCGATAATCAGAAGAGATAGATCCAGTCTTCGTTAGAATGAAAGATCATCGTATCGTCTGGAATCAACGAAAGGGGTAAAACATTTGGCTCTGGCTCATTTTTCTGACTGATAGGTTGTTCGGCTGGGCGGGAGATCGAACTTGGAATACCAAGTAACAAATTGTCCAAATATATCAAAGGAATAGCCCATGGAGGTGTTACTGCCTGCTAGGAAGTGGTTTAGTTCCATTTCAACCATGTATATAAAGATACTTTATTTGATGAATTAAAGGGGAAAAAAGCAAATCAATCAAAGTAAGATGGTATACGACGTACAGAAATCACTTGAAAGTTAGTAAAAAAAAAATAGTCAAATTCTTTGGTTGAATTTTTGGTAGAGAATCAAATTGAAGAAGTTTTTCTGTGTAATTAGTATTCTGAAAGATGATATCATAAGTTGGTTTGCATGTAGTCTGAGATTAACTCCGACACAACGGATTTAATATTCACATGGGTGAACACCCAAAAGAAAAGACACGAACAGCAAGTCACCTCTGTTAGACTTACCGATTCTTCAACGTTAAAAAGGTTCCGGTTCCCTCCGTGAGTAAGCCCTGTTCCAAAAAATTAAATGATGTGTAGCATGAAATAATAACCATATACAATACATCATGATAATAACTTATATGAAATAACAAACTACATGAAATAAGCTATATATCAAAATCATAGCTGAAAGAAGGTAGCGTTTGATTAACAATGCTAGGGTGCCACGTTAGTATAACTGTTTTGTTTATAAAATCCTCAAAACGGTTACATGGTAAACAACTGATGATTCAAACAATAGAGAATTTACACATAGTTCCATATTAACCGAGTGTATGTGAAGCAGGGAAAAACACTGAAAAAACTACTTTGATTACATCAACAGATTTTCGGAAGTGACTGAAGTGACACAAAAAAAATTAAAAAGTGCTTAATGTTTAATGTATAAAGCTGTAACGCTTTCTAGACTCTCTCCCTCTGTTTCTTTCTCTCTCTATTTCTCTCTCTCTCTCTCTCTCTCTCTCTCTCTCTACATATATATATATATATTGACTGCACTTAATAACTGCCCCATGAACCATTTTTTAATGGAAATGTTCGTTATTTTCTGAATTACTTTTTATTTTGAAGCTTGAACACTCTTACATAATGTAGAGTGATCAAGCTTCAAAACAAGGAAAAAACTGAGTATCGTATCTGTGGAAATAGTGATAACAACTTTTTAGAAATTGTGCGTCGAAGGTTATTCAACAGAGGTCAAAACTGCTCATTTCTATTCAATTCTCGAAGGTTTTGGCAATATCTTCGCACCTATGATACTGAAATTTGGCAGAGGGTGAATCTTTTCTTGGCCAGGGTCGTGGGCAATGCGATATTGACCTCAGAAGTCCTTTGAGGTCACCTGATGTCATTTCTGTTTATTTCTAGCCAATTTTCTAAGTTGTTAGCCACAATTTTGCATCCATGAATCTGAAATTTGGCATAGAGACGAATTATTTCACGAGCAAAGTATTTAGAAATGTGATTTTAACATCGGAAGTCATTCCAGGTCACCTTATGTCATTTCTAGCAAATTTTCTACGCTATTGGCCTAGATACATTGGTTGTCATGGTATTTGATCCTCAATCAATCTCTTCATACTGGTACCCAATGGGAGAAACACATATGTATTGTTTCCAGAAGTCTCATCGAACAAACAGACGATATCATTCGTTCTTTTTCATGCATTAGAATATGTCTTCCTTTACAGCTACTTTCTCTTGTATACATATAAATAATTGTTTCTTCATTTGTTGTGCTGTGAAAGAAGAAATATCTCTGCTAGTATATGTTTATATTTATGATGAAATATTCAATGGATCAATTGTGAAGAAATTGAATATTCAATAAGAAAATTCTGCAAACGTATTAAATTTGATTTTTATCATTGTTTATTTTTTCTTTACTACGCGTGTTTCAGCTCTTGAAAAACTTCAGGTAAATAAAAAAAAATCAGCTTCGTTGGTCCGCATTTGTAGGTTGAATTAACATGAGTTAATTTGTGTGTATGTGTGAATGCTTTTGCAGGACTTTCATATTCGTGAAGGTTCGTCGTTACTTTGCTCTCAGTCGATAAATGTTTGTTTATTGTGACTGGCGTTGGTTTGCTATAGTAGTGCTTATAGTCTCATAGTTGTATCGAGGAGGTGAGATCATATTCTTAGACCAGTCTGGATTTGTCTTCTTATCATCTTGTAGGATTATGATGTAGCTTCGATATGTTTATATACACACAATTTTTTCATTCGGACATCTTAAAAGGAAGATTTTTGAATAAAATTTAATTGATTTTAATGTTTATAGTTGAATAACAGAACAAAGAATTTTTTGATTAATTTTTTTTCTCTTTTAGTCTTTTTAATTAGATTTGTTTCCTTCACTCTTAGTACCGTATAGTCATCTGTTTGATAAATTGGCATTGTCCTAAAATGTACATAACTGCATTGGAAAGAATGTATTAAACATATAAGTTCCTGTTTTCAAAGATTTTTATGTTGCTTTTATGCAGTGATGCTCTGTTATTCAATGACTGTGTACAGCTTATATAAAATTCATCGTACATTCAATTACATAGAAAACACTTTTTGAATTGCATGTTAAGTTTCTCTTCATTTCGAAAGGCTTCATTGAGTTCTTAAATAAATGAGATTTTCTTCAATAATTATATTGCAAATACCAGATTTTTTGTTTCTACATTTCGTAATTCCTTGCGCACTACAATCTCCAAAATGAGCAAATTTTAGAATTTGTTTAAAATTTTTAGGTTAACTTTTACTTTTAATTAGTTTTGTTTCTAAGTATGTTTTTCATCTTATCATTACTTTCGAATCGATTTGAATTTCGGTGTATTTCGAGAAATAATGCATTTTTTATAAATTATAAATATAGTTAAATAGTTGAATATATATATATATATATATATATATATATATATATATGCGTGTGTGTGTGTATGTGTAAGATATTTCTCTCTTTATATGTGCGCTCACTTATCTAGCAGTTTGGTTGACGGAGGATTATTGCTTAGTTCGGTCCCCCTGGCTGTTCAGTTCGGCTCAGGGCAGGGGTAAAATGTCTGCTCTGGGTCTGAAGCGAAGATTTCGATCCTACCTCATGGTACTGCATGGATAATGGATAGTCTATTGCCACACTGAAGAGTTGTAAAAAGACGAAACAGCTGTCTGTAGATGACACAATCATATATATATATATATATGTGTGTGTGTGTGTGTGTGTGTGCGTGCGTGTGTGTGTGTGTGTGTGAGTGTACATTAAGGCCTGCTGTTTTTTTAATTAAAACTTCAAGTATAGACGAATTTACAATGTCTAATGGTCAACTAAATACCGACAGTTTTCTCCCTAGCCGCATCGATGTCTTTATTAGAATCCTCATACTTGTTACTATCACACTTTAGAAGATTTTATTTGTCTATTGATTATCTCAATCTTGAATAACCGAGGCTCACACAATCGCTGTACAAGCTCTCCGTGTTGGCATATAATCGTGTTATGCTGGTCAGATAGCCGGGAGCACAACTGAAAAGGCCATTAGAAATGTCTAAAAGGCTTTGCTGCTCTTTGCATTGATCTGTTCTCGAACCCTTTGGATTTCCCCGTTATTTTATGAAGATATGCTCACAGCAGCCAAATGACGAATCATTGGCCGAGCGATAAAAACAGTTGATTTATCTCTTCATGTTTTCTGACTCATTCGTTCAACTCCGATATATTCATAAATAAACATGCTCTGGGATTCTGTATTGGCTAGGGGACTAACTTATCGGTAAATGTCAACTGAATTCTTTCTCTCCTATTTACACACACACACACACACACTCACACACACACACACACACACACACACACACATATATATATATATATATATATATATATATATATATAAGCAGTGATACCCGGCGTTGCCCCCAGGGGGGAGGATAATTTAAAATATAACCAAACAGGAAAAATATGTTCTTTGACATATTTCACTTTACAAAACACAACGAATGAAAAAACGATTATTTGCTTTACGTATACATGAAAAAGTAGCTATAACGGGAGAAATATTCTGATGCCCGAAAAAGAATAAACGATGTTTTAGCTTAGTTTGACGGGGTTTCTGGATGCCCTAAGTATTTCTCCCATTGGGTGTCAGGATCCAACCCTAGAACAGCCAAAATGGAGCTATCCATGAGAAAACATGGGAAACTCAGGTAAAGTCCGGTGATCTAGTGAGGTGTGTTTGTGCCTTGTTATAATTTTCAGAAATTACCTCCAGATTCAGCCAAAGTTTGCC
Organism: Thysanoteuthis rhombus; assembly: GCA_963457665.1. Taxonomy (NCBI): domain Eukaryota; kingdom Metazoa; phylum Mollusca; class Cephalopoda; order Oegopsida; family Thysanoteuthidae; genus Thysanoteuthis; species Thysanoteuthis major. Next base: position 46,563,934 of record OY735203.1, on the reverse strand, counting down.
TATAACTTTTACCTTCTAAAGATGTATCCCTCGGCAAAAATCTCAGTATCCTAGGTGTAATATTACAACCAAAAAACTAGAAATAACCAGAAATAACATACAGTGACTTCCAATAACAAAATTACATTTCTAAATACATTGATCGTCGAGGAATATACCTCTATGCCGAATTTCAGTTTCATAGGTGCAAAATTATGGCTAGCAACTTAGAAAATTGGCTAGTATTGACTAAAAAATGATCTTAGATGAGATCAAATCAATTCTGAAGTCAATATCGCATTGCATTTGACCTCCACCAAGAAAAAATTCACCCCTATGCCAAATTTCAGTATAATAAATGCGAAATTATAGCCCCCAAAATTGAGAATTGTGTAGAAATTACTAGAATTTACCTCTAGTAACCTTTAATGACCTTTCAGGTCAACTTCGCTTAGACTGTTACCTTTGATGAGATAAGATGTACTCATATGCCTAATAGTAACATCCTTGGTGCGAATTTGTGGCAAAAAATGACCAACTCAGCATTGTATATAACCTTCGCCAAGGAATATGTACCTCTAAGCCTAATTTCAATTTCATGGGTGCTAAATTGTGGCCCAAAACCTGGAGAATCGTTCAAGATAATCACGCAGTGATGGGAGTAGAGATTGTGTGCGTCTATTCTGTTTCAGCACTATTTTAGGCGAATTGTTCCTATTACATAACATGTTTCATAAATCTGTTGTACACCTCCTACGTGTCTGGTCAGAGCTCAAAGAAAACGCTATACCCGGATGCATACCAAAAGAATTCTTGCGACCATTTCAACACTTATTTACAAAGAGATTCTTGTAATCATAAATCCTTTTTCTCTCTTTGGACTGAAGAAAATCAACTATTTTTGTGACTAGACTAACAAACTGCCCTAACGAGTGAAATAAATCGCTGTCATCAAAACGAAATCAGATGGATGGAAATCAGATGACTTTTAATTCAATTCGCTTTTAAAACTGATTTAATATCACTTTTTCTTCACGCTATTAGGAAATAAAAGTTGGTTGATATTGGAAAAGGGTTGACTAACGTTAAGGAAGGGTGTTCGTCTAATACAAAAAAGAAGGTTGGGATAATGTTGATGTTAAGAAAAAGGGGGACTAATGTTGGAAAACGAGACAAATAGTAAAAAGGTGGAATTTGTGGGGTTAATGTTCACTCAACTGAGGCTAACACTACGTATAAAGTTTCCTCCTCGATTTTGACCAATAAAAGAGAAAAAAAGTCACTCTTCGATTTTGATCCCTTAAAAGGGGAAGAAAATTTGATCTCTAAAAGAGGAAAATTCACTCTCGAGTTTGACACTGGAAAGTGAAAATAAAATCTCGATTTCAACCCCTAAAAGTAAAACAAAAAACCCTTGATTAAAAATAAAAAAATTACCTTTTGATTTTAGCCCCTGAAAGTGAATAAACAATCCCTCTCGATTGTTACCGTAAAATGTCCCCTCCAGATTTTGGCTCCTAAAAAAGAAAATATCTCCCACCTCAATTTTGAACTCTAAAAATGGAAAAACATCTCCCTCTGCGAATTTGACCCTGAAAAGCCATAGAAAATTTTCGCGTTCGATTCTGATACCTAAGAATGAAAATTCCCCCAAAATTGAAAAAAAAAATCTATCCCTCAATTTTGTACCCCTGACACTATGAAAAAAAAATGCTTTCGATTCATTTATCTCTTTACATGATCATGGTGCCGTTCGATATGCTACAGGATAACACCGGGGCCGAACAAAAATATAATTCCAACTAATATGTAATTCCTTTATATATATATATATACATATATATATATATATATATATATATATATATATATATATATATATATATATATATATATATATATATATATATATATATATATAAGTGTGTGTGTGTGTGTGTGTGTATAAATATATATATTTCACGCTACGTACATTTGTTTATAGTGACCAAACTGGTAGCGAGGCCGCTCTTATCAAATGTATCGGTCACAGAACTGACTCAGATTACTAAAATAAAATGAATTATTAGAGATAGAGGTATATGTTACTTTTTTGTTTTGTTTTTTTTGTTTTTGTTTTTTTTGCTTCTCAGTGGCATCTTTTTGAAGATTAGTTTACTCTACAAAAACGACTCGGTCCGGTCCGGCCCGGCCCTGGCTAGCTCGGCCCATTTGTCACGCTTTTTAGAGCTTGATAACTAAGAAACTAATGAAGATATAAGCATGGGATTTTCACCAATCGATATAAGTTGGAGAATTCAAGTAAGTTTTTATAAGTTTCCCCTTGTTTATACGGATGTAAAATATGGTTACCTTCTTCCATCATTAAAATCATTTTTGCCTTTATTTCACCTTGGAAATATACCAGTGTTAATTTGAAAAGAAGAAAATGTGAAAAGTAACTTTTTCTTATATCATATTTAAAGGACAAAACTTGATTGAAAGAAAGAACCCAAACGCATTTTTGTCAAACTTCAGTCCAAGGTGAAGTTTATTTTTTTTCCTCCATAACAAGAACAAGAACAAGTCTCACCCAATTCAGGATAGTAAACCCTTCACTGTTTGTACGATGTATGAAAGTAGCACTTCCATGTCGTGCTATGAAATCACGACCAAGCGATGACTAGGTGGTTCTCTTACCAAAGCTGCAGTAATCCTCTTCAGTCAGAATAGAAATAAGAGTGGAGTTTGATCCTGCGGCAACCAGGATTATTACATATATATATATATATATATATATATATATATATATATATATATATATATATATATATATATATATATATTCATTTATATACACACACGGTATATGTGGTACAAATCAGGCGAGCAGTATAACATAATATAATAATATATCAATAATATAAAACCACTTCCGATATGTAATGGATTTTTTCATTGAGTGCTCGATACATACAACTTTTTACTCTTGAAGTTATTTGTTTTAGAGTAGAGCTGGAAATAAATTAGTAGAATGTGGATTCGCTACACAAACTAGCTCATGTTTTCTGAACAGGGCAGAAACATGAGCTAGTTTGTGTAGCAAATCCACATTCTACTATATATATTACTATATATATGTGTGTGTGTGTGTCATAGTAGTAGTAGTAGTAGTAGTAGTAGTAGTAGTAGTAGTAGCTATTTTGAACGTATTCATCTCAAAAGAAAGAAGGAACAAAAATCCATTCTTTATAATCCTTCAAAAACATATAGAGAATTGGATTCTATGCGAATAGAATCCTATGACTCTTAAAACTACCCGATGAAAATAAGATCCAGCATTTAATAACAAGTATTTTAAGGTTATTTACATTCAGTAATTGAAGCATAATAGAAAATTGGGAAATTTCTTATTTTACGTACATCAAAAAAGTTCTCATTGAGATTTTACGAAAGTGGTTCTATTTACAATGTAACTATAATGCAAAATTTGGCACTTTCTGTCATTTGAACGGATATACGGACTTAGTACAGCTTAAACGACTCCATGTTGAAAATAGCACAAGCCATATGATATTAAAAATGGAAAGAAATAAGACAATTCATACAAAATGAAATCAGATCAAAGAGAAGATAATACATATGAGCCGTACTTTTTTACTTTTTCGTAAAAATGGCGGATATTGAGTCCCCAGTTTACCATTATTGTAGATATATGGTAAATAGATCGCACTATCCCACCTCAGAAAAACTTATCAAAAATCTTCTAAAAGATGACAAAATTTCCGGCTTGTTCTAAGGTCTCATGGATTGGAAAAACCTAAAATTGAAAGTAAAAAATTCTTGTATGAGAAATGTTTTTTTTGCACTTGAAAGAGAAAATCATTTAACATTTCGAATGGAATAATGATATACATTAATGCTGGATAAATGAAAGTTGAACAAAAACAGTAACAAAAAAATATAATACCCAGGTGCACTGTGGTCAATACCAGTTTGTTTGTTGTTGTTTTTTTATAATTCGTTTTTGGCAGACTTCCCAAAAGACTGAGGTCCGTAAATTTATTGAGTTTACCTAGAAGTTTGAGTTCTCGGGCAGGGTTCTTAGCTCTTTGAGAGGGGGGGGGGTCCCTGATATTGTTATTTCATTATGTTTGTAGAAATGCAGTAAGTGAACTTTTATTCATAAATCCCTCCATTGATATAAAATCGCACTGTGCCCCCATCCCCCGTGCAGGCCTGAAGGCATCGCGTGCGGGTAATGTCAGCGGTTGGGTGTTTAGAATAGAATATATGGATTCCAATAAACCCCATTTATCAGGTCAAAACCTCCACAAAGTAAAAACATGAAGCATATAAAAGTAAGTAAAATCATACCGTGTATAAACTGTAAATTGATAGAAAATTGATTTCTATGAATTACCGACAAAACATTTATTTCATTTGGGGGCTAATTCTAAGCAAAATCTGCTACTTTTTAAAAACCTTCCAGCTATTCGATTCAGTTTGTTTGTAGCAACCTCTGGAACGATGGGGCATTATATTTTCACTCTCAGAGAGTATATCCTTACTAGTTATTCATTATATTATTAGTATTGTACGTGTAAAAAAATGACGGCTTTATTTGCGAATGGATCGGTACTTCGACCGGAGATCGAAATATCGCTCACTCTAAACCTATCTGAAAAGATGTAATATATTCTTCCATCTACCTTTTTTTTACAGATTGATTCTATCATGTATAGAACTGAAGTTACGAAAATTTCAAACTGTAAATGGATTTTATAGTGACCAGATGTGTTTCTTGTTTTTTCATATATGTGTATGTGAGCGTGTGTGTGAGTTTGTGGAGTTTTGTGTGTATGTGTGTGTGTTTGTACAAGTGCATGTTTGTATAAAACACACAAATAATTAAGACAGAGATCACTAATGAAAGACTGCATCCTATTTTATGATTGTTTTGCTTACAAAACCACTGAAAGCCCCCGTTTTTAAATGTCTCAATAATCAGGTAAAATTTGTTTTCTATAAATTTATCATAATTTGTAATTAGCGTGTCAAGTTTTTTGAATTATGGAGTGATGATAATTATCAAAACTCTATCAATTTTATGGTTATCGGCCTTTGTGTCCACAGTTGACCAGATTGGATTCGAGCAAAGGATAAGGTGATTTACTTTTTATAAGCAATTATTATATATCAAGGTGCCTAGAAAAAAAAGAACTTTATAGTATCTGGCAAACGACAGAAGTTTGTCATTGCTTCGTGATTTAGCTGCAATAAAAAGACAAGAAAACACTAAAGTCATTGGTTGGATACACAGTTATTTGGGGAAAAACATGGCCACCTTTCAGTTTCTCTTCATTCGTTCATTATTTGATAACGCAATGGTGATTTTACCGCGAAATATCAAATGCCCTTCAGTCCCAAGGTGACATTAATTTCAATAATAATAACCGGCGACATGAAAGACTTAATTGCTTGGGAGAAAATTGCTTTGGAGGATGGCCGAATTCGTCAAGTACTTTTTGATGGTCCAGGGACATTTTTATGTTATTTTTACTTTTTATCTTTTAGGGAAAGATGGGGTTCTTCGTAATAACGTGAGCAAAGACTATAAAATCGTAATGAATTTTGCGGGGCTACTTTTTTGTTGTTGACTTTATAGAAAAATTCGTCGCCGATGCTACTATTTATGATGAAATAATTAGACTGTATTTGGGGAGGTAAATACCGTTCATCACGTCATGATTGACTGGTTCGTTGTTAATCATAGAGCTTCAGGGGAATATTTTATATTCTTTGTATAAGTTTTGGCCAGCACCAATTCATCCGTTTTTCATAGTGTTAGTCACAATTCATGTTTTGTTTTTTTTATGAATACATTAAGCTAATTTCGTTCTTTTTTATTTCAATTAAAAACTATTCCTGAAGTTTAGTTTAGATTCTTAGCACGCCCATTTAAATATTTTCGGAAAAGTTTTACTTCCCCATCAAAAGGGTGGGAAATTAGAATTTTAAACAGTCAATGATACTTCATTTTAAGGATATTTTTTAATTATATTAGAGATAATTATTAACAGATCGGTAAAGATAGATCTAAAAAGATATAGATCAATATAGATTAATCGTATTAAACTCAGATAAATAAGCATATTGATTGTGAATATATCAATATACATATATTATATATCTTATATATTTTCATCCGGTTTGTATAAAAGGCTTACTCTGTTGGTAACTACTACAGAAAAGGGCTATATGTGTTCCAACATTGTATGAATATCAATTAAATGATATCAATCATACACACTTATGGTTCTAGAGTCATGGAGTTTCGGACAAATATACAACGACTGTTTATGTAGAATATCAAAATATCTTAGATCTTATTTTAACATAGGATTTCATTTATGTTGGAATTTACAAAATATGATTATTCAAGACATTCAAATTCATGTATGGAGCTGAAACATGGAACCTAACCGAGAAATTTACTCTTACACTGAGAACCATGCAAAGTGCACATGAGAGAATCGTGCTCAGCCTTACATGGAGGGATCATAAGACAGCACAATATATCAGAGGAAAAAAGTCAGGAGTCTGAGTCATCATAGAAACTGTAAAAAAAAACTCAAATAGCCATGGGCTAGACATGTTGCAAGAATTTCAGACAACAGCTGGACATCCCCAGAGATCAGGCGCGAGGCTGTAGACGACAGAAAGTGAGATGGCGTGACGAGTTGGATAAATTCAGGAAGTATTGGCTCCGTGATGCCCATGATAGAGAGGTCTGGCGAATCTTTGGGAAGATCTATGTCCAACGACGGATGCTAATAGGACGATGATGATGATGATGATGATGATGATGATGATGATGATGATGATGATGATGATGATGAACCACCTCAAAAGAATACATCTGAAATGATTGGTGAATAAAAATAAACGGGAAAGATCAAACAACAATGATTTATTCAAAGAAATGACATTACAAAGCAATCTCAAATTTGGTCAAATAACACTGTAAAAAAAAAAAAGATTATTTGTCGGTACAATTTCTATTTTTTTTTTCCGAATGACTTCCAACTGACTACTGTCCACAAAAGTTAAATTCAAAATCTCTTCAAAGGTGATGGAGTTACAAAGTTAATATTGCTTCTCAAGGTTCATTCTTGGAGGAAAATTTTTTCCCCATCTTCAAAAAGGCACCTTTCAACGATTCTCCAAAGATTTTTGATAAGGTTCAGACCTGGCACACTACATGAGTTGGTCATTCTTTAAAAACCAATTTAGCCAAGTATTCAACGGTTAAAATAGGAGTATGAGCTCAAGCAATGGCGCGCATAAATACTAATCTCTGTTTGAATATCAGTGTCTTCTTCTTGAGTTATGTGTGAAGGTAAGTCTTTACATCGACCTCCTAAAAATTGGTCTATATCTTTATATGTATCTAACATGTTATATACTTTCTTTCAAGTTAGTATAAAAAGCTTACTTTGTAGTAAACTACAGCGAAAATGAGCAATCAATAGCAGTATTCGAGTCATCATTGATTCCTTCACCCAGCTGTAGAGGTGCAAGGTAGCGTAACGGTTATAAGCACAGACAACGAAATCAGCATGTGTGTGTGGATGGCTTGGCTTTGCGAAAGAAGGTTTCGGGGAGAATTTTCTACTACTATATGACCTTATATATATATATATATATATATATATATATATATATATATATATATATGTATATGAGAGAGAGAGATACTATAAATTGGGTTATTTTATTTTTAAAGTCTTTTTGAAATTATCTCCCGATATTACACGGTGGGTGTATCATTTGGCCCATACAATGTAAGTAGAATAAACAATTAACGAAAATAGTGCTGCTATTGATTGAACCTGTGAGTGAGCGGGTAGCCGCTTTAATGTAGCGTTGCTCTTACCATTGAGCTAAACAGCCGCCGGTGATAACAGCGTCCCGTTTCATAATAATACAATTGTCCGCATTGAAAGAAACAAACGGAGCAGATATAGACAATGAATGAATAAGATGAGAATTTGGAGTTGTCCGCTGTGTTGAAGCAGCTACGTTATTGGTCGGTGGTTCGATTCCTGCAGCAGCAATTTATGTTGTCTGGGCCAAATGATACATTAACCGCATAATAACGGTAGAACATTTGGATCATGTATCCATTTCTCAATAATAATATAGGTATATGTCGTAGAATAGGGATTTGCTACACAAACTCTTCACGTTCCTGTCCTGTCTGGGCTTCCAGAAAGCCCAAACAGGGAAGAAACATGAACGTGTTTGTGAAGCGAATCCTCCTTCTACTACATCTCCAGCTCTACTCAAAACCAACTTGACATTTAAAGTTGAACGTATCAAGCATACATGCAATAAACCCATCATACATCAAATATTGCTCCATACAACACTATATTATACAATGAACGTTATGAAAATAGCAAAAATATTCCGTGAATAGTTTTCGATCAGGAATAATCTTCATTCAGTCCTCTTTTCTCATTTTTGTAAGGTTAGCACGTACACATTTCTATGGTTTGTAATGCCTGACAGTTCACTTCCAGCACAAATGATTAAACCAAGACTGGGGGACTCAGACCTGTCTTGGTTGTTTTGTTTTTTCTAACTTTAAATTTTAATGAAATACACTTTTTTCCATACATTACATTTTCTCTTGTTCTTTATTGCTCAAATCTGTAGAGAAGCAACCGGAAACGATTTTTTTTTCTTCTAACAGTATTTAGAACTTGACAAATCTGTCCGATCCATCTTGCAGAAAAAAGTACTAATTTTGACAGCCCTGCAGGTTGACGTTTTGTGATCTAGGTTGTCTTACAGTTGCGTTGTTAGTGAACTATCTTTCAACAGCGATGAATGAAGAGTCATCATAAGAAAAGAGAAGAAGATGGTATATACCAGCTATCAAAAAGTGAGTGGTTGCAGGAATCTAAATTAAAGAATTTAAAAAAACTGGCTAGAAAGAATAGCGCTGATGAAAACATCAGCTAATATCAATTGTGAATATAGTAGCTGACTTAAAAATATTTTTTCGTGAAAATAAATTAAATGAACTTGATCATAAGTGAAATGCCAATGGAGTTCTACAACATTCCTGAAAACATGAAAATTCTAGAATTCTGGTATGAATTACTGGACATCAAAAATGGTTTTGATCAGCCAAAATATCAATGATTATCAGATGTTATGACCAGCTTGACAGACTTCTTACCAAGCAAGCAATAGCAAAAAATGATACATACATAACTTGTATTTAGGACGGTATTCCCTAAAACTCAAAACAGCTAAGAATTATGACGAAATGGTCTCAAATTATGAGGATTTCAATGAATAGTAATAAAACCAAATGTCAATAGCATTTATTTTTAACACTATGCAGTAGATAACCAATTTTGTTTTTATTTGTTAAGTCTGGATTTATTTGGATACCGGATCTATTATCTTTAAGGGAAGCTGCTGGCATCGCAGTTTTTGACGTTATTCCATGTATAATTCAGTCTTTTGTCGCCATTGCTATTGTTTTTAACATAGAATTTCAGCTTATGCACTGTTTGCCCCCACCCCCACCCCGGCATATGTTGTGTACGGTCATTAGAATTCGATGAATTCCATTTTCAATATTTTTTTCTTTCGTCTTTTCAACTGAAACGTGCCAAGAAAATTACATCTCCGGATGTTAAGGTAAGTAGTGAGAACGAGAGGAAGCTTGGACACGTATTTCGCAGCAGTGGGAATTAAAAAATGTCTTTAACTAAGAATTACTAGAGGCAGATTCCAATATCATGCTATTCTCATTACTAACCCAAGAACTTAACACTTAGTCATGCGATTTTGTTAGATTGGTATGTTCATGTAAAACAGATGAAAAAGTGGAAAAAATGAGAGAAATCGCAGGTATTAAAAACTGAATGCAATATATACCTAAGGAAGGCCATAGAATGAATCGACTGAACAATCATATTCATAACAAAAAAGACGAAGACAGTATACGAAATAATGAGAATACTCCATATGAGCAGCTCATATAATAGAGCAAGTTTGAAGAATTTATCGACCAAAACGTTGGATGCATGACAACAAAGAATAAGACAGAAGTCTCGATAATAAATGGAATAATGAAAATATTCCATGTCAAAATTTTCAAAAACAAAAACGTTTGCGGTCCAACCCCGCAGCAAGGCTCCCAGAAAGCCAAGAATGATAACCAAGTACAGAAGATGCTCGTTCACTCAAAACAAATAAAGTCTCACATTACTATTGTTTGGTCTGCGTGTTTAGGCACGGGTGGGTTTGTCGTCCATGATCGATATGACCTTGTCACTGGTGCAAATTTTCTGTCTATAATCGGTGACAACGAGTGAGAGAGGTGATAGATAGCAGAGAATGCCACGCAAGAGTGATCTGCTTCGCCTTGAAAACTGACGCACTGTTTGTCACGGAGACGTTGGGAGTCGGCTAGCCAGGACTGCAGAACAATGGAAGAAGAATGGTGCGGACGGCAAGTTACAAGAAATTCTGGCCACAGACTCTTCTCCTCGTCTTTAAGTAAATTCTAATTAGCACACTTGCTTGGGCTGATAAATGGGAAAGTTTCTTAGTTTTGCCATAGATGAAGACAGTCCTTTATCGAATTTTCTCATTTTTTTTTTTCCCTTTTTCTCCTTTTTGTAAGGTAGGGTCACGAGCATGGAATAGAATCATGTTACACGTTTAGAGATGCGCCCCAAATGTTTACGTATACAACTATCGGACATAGACATAAGACAAATATTATGAATAACGTAATTATTATAATTGATTTAATGTTAAGAAATATTGTTTGCCAGTGGGGTTGTCCTAAGGAGATAGTTGATGGGACATTAAAGATCTCCCAAGCAACCCTTCGGGGCTTTATTCATTTATATATCTGAATATAAGTTGGAGAGACCGGGGCTAGCTGGAAACAGGGGCATTTTGAATCTCTTGCTTTAATTTTTTTATTTTTTGTTTCAGCCACTGGATGGCACCACTGTTAGTCTCATTTTTTAGCAGAAAAACTTGGGACACGTTTCTAATATTGTTAGCACGAAAAGTTTCGTATGAAAAAGTTTTTACTGTGGTTAGTAATTTTTTCACTTTGACACTTGTTCATGCTGTATTGTGAGGTTGGTGATAGCGTAGTCTATGTTAATGAAAAGTGTCAATAAACAGCATATATACTATATTTCCTCTGTCAGAACTTTTTTTGCAATAGAATGTATAAAAGTACATGTTTTGGTTTGCTTGGTACATATTTCGTGGCTTGATTCGATATGATGTAATTGTAAGCAATAGAGACAGAGGAATAAAAGCCTGCAAAATAACAAAACAAGCTTCGAACTAGTCATAAAGTATTCAGGGGAAAAAGGAAAGTTGAAAATAGCCCGAAACAAAAGAAAAAAAAAATCCTGATAACACTGATGAATCCATGGGGTCATTACATTCCTAAAATCTTCCTTTTTACTCAAAAACATTTTTTATTGCTGTTGATACTTCTTCCTGGGGGAAAATTATACATTTCTCAATCATAACAATATATATATATATCACATCTGTACCGACTAGCAAGAAAACTATCTTGCCCTATCAGATTGTGCAACTATCCCCAATTTAAAAAAAATGTTTAAATGATACTAATACAAATTTTGCTAATGTTTTAGATTCAAACAACCCATCCAAAGGAAATCTCTCTTTCATAATAACTTATGATCATATTTGCGTTTCAATGAATTTATTTCCCAGGAAGTTACAGACATCTTAGTAGAAATAAACCAACTCGCCCGGTCTCCCTCATGTATATATGATACATGTAAACATGATTTTAGAGTGTATGTGTGACATGTGTGTAGCATAATCTGTATGCTCATTGGTGTATGGTATAGTTATTTACAGAGCTTTGTTTAGTTTAGAACATGGTCAGAATAATAATGAAAGATGCCTCTTGAATAGGGCAAAGTCTATCATCACGTCTGAGCCATTAACAACGGTATCGGTACAAAAATGAAAAAAAAGAAAAAAAACGACAGACATTTAGTTGCACACTAATAGCTAGATATCCCTCTTACTCAGGCTCTCGTGGATATTTCCTGGGTATATATTGGTCATACACCCGGCTACAAAGGTAGGGCACCTATTAGGAATCAGACTCGCAACATGAGCGAAACATTCTGCGAGATTAGCTTCCTAAACATCGTTCTACAGCAAGTGCCCAAGTTTATTTATATATATATATATATATATATATATATATATATATATATATATATATATATATATATATATATATATATCGTTTTGTGTTCCCATGGCCTTCCGAGTGTGTTTATGTGCGAATGCAAATGCCCCCATGAGAATACATGCGTGATCATTTGCATTGCTGTATTTAAATAATAGCATGCGTGTGACTGTCTCCTTGCAAAAATCCACAAAATTCGAACCCTCAACTTCTTAGAGTCGGTATCCCAGCCCCTGCTTATCCACCCGGCTAGCTAATCACGCAGAAAGAAGTTGGATTCCAAGAAATATCCCATTGTAAATTCCCAGAGCGGAAAGGAGAGCAGTTTTGGTTCAAATTCAATTATGCATAAGCACCTTTTTTTTTTTCTTCCTTTCGCCATGAAAATGCATGAGCAATCTGTTGAACCCCCCCGAAACTTGAGCACCCAGCGTTCGCAGCGGCCAAAACCCCAACTATATTATCGATGGTTTAACGATTGCCTGTCTTGCCTAATACACGGTCAGATGTTTTGCAGGAATCTTTGGCCATCCCTATCCCGGGAGTTTTCAAATGTCTTGGAGAAGCAAGCTCAGAGTGGGTTGCGTAGACGTTTCAGTAATGGATTCACGAAGCTATCTTCTTTGAGTTCTGATGAGAGGCCGAACGGGAGTTTGTAGGGGGTGGGGGGTTGAAGATTGGTAAACAGTTGGAAAGGATCAAGTTCAAGTCATGCTGGCTGCACCGATTCTCGTCTGATCACAGAAGTGAAGCAGTGTTCAACATGGTAATTACTCATTTACTAAGCGTGGCTTAATTTTGGCACAAGGACACAGGTTCACCTAATAAAAGTAGTAAAATAAAACCAGCATGTTGACCATTACACAACGACGAGACACCAGATCTGGTTCGTAATTCATTATGATATTTACTTTTTGATTAGTTCTTTAGAATAGAAATATGAAATAGACGCGTCAAAATTTCTTCCTCGATAATGAATCGGGCAGGCACGTTTTATCGCTCTGTCCTTTAAAGGCTGATTTTTTATACAAATCAATGACTTTAATTTTGTGATAACTTTTGTAAAATTCAACCAATTTAGATAAATTGTATATGATCTTGTAGGGACCTTTATTGAGATCAACTTTAATTACGCCGAGTCAGGAAAATTGCTCTGAAGAAAATTGATACAAATTTTTGGGGAAATTTTACATCAGATTTAACGTAATGATCACCTAAACTGTAGGAACGAAGTACTCAAAATTTTCCATATATACTTAATTTGACCCTTCAAAGGTTCTTGTTTCAGAAATAAAGCAGGATTCTCTTATTTGTAATATAACAACATTTTTACTGTTGCAAATTAGAAAATTAGAAAAAATTTTGAAAGTCTGGCACAAATGATTTATATTCAAAAATGCATTGTACCCAGCAAATATGTCTCGGTGTTAGTGTGTTCATTTTAATTGTAATCGAGAGATGGTGGTTAGAGTCCACGGGGAGTAGTTATGGTTGAGGGCGTCATGTGTACATATGAATATATATAAAAAAATAAAAAAAACAGTAAGAAAAATGAGTACCTGCACAATTTAAGCATACAATTATTAAAACTTTTTTTTTAAACTTTAAAAAATACAGAACAAGAATATTTCAACATAAAATGGACAAAAAATTATCAATGCTGCGGCAAAACTGAACAATTTTATTTTACAAAGTTTTATTACATTTGGGAATGTGCCACTACAAATAGCTATTTTTTGCCACGAATATTTTTTCATCAATTTTGAGTCAAAATATTCCTGTTCTGTAAATTTTAAGTTTTCACAATCAACACACTGTGCAGGTACACATTTGCTAATATATATATATATATATATATATATATATATATATATATATATATGACGTTAGAGGCAGAGGGGAATAGTGAAAAAGTAACCCCGATTGTATTTTAGAGTCGATTCTATTTAAATCAGAGATACATAAGCAATGTTTTGGCTTTCATCATCGCTACCCACTGACATAATAGCTACTCCACAAATCTGCCAAAGAATTACGAAGGATGAGGCTCTAACTTTATCATAATAGTCATGCCTAAATGGTAAAGCGTCGTCATATGAAATGCCGAGATCTCTAGTAAAAAGATGCGAGATCTTGTTTGTCTTGAAGCTATTTCTTTGTCTCGAATTCTCATCGACTTATTTCACAGCTTATGAATAGATCGACTAAAAACATAATGAAAGGCCACGAAAAAACTCGTTGATAACTCTAATAAAAATATATCATAATAGATCTATCTAATTATTAGGTTGATGTTCCAAGTCCCAAGAGCTAACCTTGGTACAATGTCAGGGAAGTCTTAAAACTCTCAAGGAAATCTACTCAAATCTTCATTAAATCGAACAGTTAACCGTCGTACTCCGTTTAGAAGCCTTATAAAGCTCGGAAAATGGGTTCCATATGAAAAGATTTATCACTAATAGCCAATAAAAGAAAATTGAGGCCAAATCTAGCGCAACTTTGACATCCCAAGCTAGAAGGAAACTACTGAGAAGAAAATTACCTTCTGTCTTTAGTGTGATTCAAAGGGAATTATTAATGAGAAATTAATGGAATTTAGAAAAAAACTTTTTCTGTGCAACGATAGAGTGAGACATTGGCTCATTCGAACGATACGTATGGAGAGAAAACACCTTCTGTCCTGGCCAGGAAGTCGATCAGCTGCAGAACAGTCTCTCTCGTCAATTTATAAGGATACAAAATGCAGGAAACTTTTCCATCAACTTAATATATGAGGTTTCCCCACAATCCGAAAGTGCAGCATTCCTATTTGAAGAAAAAGAAAAATATGTTGGCCAAAATTGCATAAAGCGAAAAAGCAATTACCATTAATTTATACGAAAAAAAAATGATTTTGGTAAAGATGGTATGTTGAGCTGAATTATCAGAGGTTGTGATAAGGGAAGTAGAGGAGATTGGGTGTACGCACGAGAGAGGGAGAGAGAAGGGGGTTAATGAGAGGGTTACGCTGCCTCTGTAATGGCTCACTCCAAAAACACTAATGAAAAAGTTGCATAAAAACTACTTTCAAAAACCAGGGGACACCTGTGTACGAATTGTGGAAATCTGAACAAATAGATCAAGTCTGTTAAGTTACACATCGTTCTCCGCAGACATTTCCCACGTTTCTTGAAGTCACTTCACTAAGAAATAAAGAACCTCGTTTTCAATCATTTTTTTCTTTCTTTGAGGAAGCCAATTCACGCCTACGTTTTGCCGAATTTATAGGTGGCACTTCGAATGCCCAATTTTTGTTCCCCTGTTATTATTGTTTATTTCTCTGTCATTAACAAATAGAACTTCAAACGTTTGAGTAATTTTGTTTTTTGCAAACTCTGTTACGCACAACCGCTCTCCAAAGGAATCCCTTTATTTATTCTACAGACTCTCTGGGGGACTTGGGTATATAACCGATTTTTGTCACTCACCGATTTATTTTCTTGATGGGAGGATAAATTAGATACGGCAGCTTGAGGAAGACGAAATATAGACTGTTTGATAAACAAGTGTATAATATTTGTGGAAAATGTGAAAAAATGACTAACAAATATTTTTTTAAAAACGTTATGATAAACTGCAACAGAAAGCAGGGTTTATAGATTGGATCAATTTAGCAAAAAATGACTCTCAAACAAAGACCATAAGTTTAGTTTTACGACTGTTTTCAATTGTGGTAGTAGCACAGTTTTATGCCCTGTGAATATCATGCTTATCGCAAGGAAAACTTCATGAAACCAGCTTCAAGTGCGTAATTGAGAGTTTGCACAAAGCGTTATCTCGGATGAAACTTCACAACAGTCAGCAGTTCGTTCATTAAACAAAATTCCACAATGACAATATTATGTCGTATCTTGTACGATTAGCTCGTCGATTATTTCTTCGGGTGTGATAACAGCATTTTCCCATGCAATACTTCCCTCCCACGGTTGAGATTTAATTCCATAAGTAGAGTATCGGCTGGTTGGTAGTGAGGTCTATGACTAAGACTTAAATTCGAAGTTGATATCCGGTTTGTGGCTATTTTGTGTAAGCTTTTAGAGTATAGGTAAAATATATGTGCCATTTAATTGAAGCAACATTCCAAACTCCCCAAAATGCGATGTGACAAACAATAAAGCAATGAAGCATGCCGAAAGATTACGACGTTGTTTATACGAGAAGATAATGAAGGCAATCCGTTATCATCACCTGATATTTGCTCTGATTCTATTTACATGCAGTCAAGAGAATTTGCTAGACGAATTCTCCAGATATCAATAAATATCAAGGATTAAAATAGAAGAAATCAAGCGAAGAATCACTCTAGGATGGCAAGCCTTCGGTAGAGAAAACTCAATTTTCAAAAACAAGAAAATCTGATTAATCTTGAAAACGAGGATATACGACCAATGCATCTTCCCGATAGTCATTTACAGAGCTGAAACAAGAATCTAACCAAGAGACAGTCCTGCAAAGTGAGAACCATGCAACATATCATGCTCAACCTCACATGGAGAGATCACATGTCAGCACAATATTTCTGGGTGAAAACAGGAGTGCAGGACATTATAGAATCTATTAGAAAACTGGAATAGCAATGGGCTGGTCATGTTGCAAGAATGGCTGACAATTGATGGATATCACAACTCACAACTAGGATCCCAAGAGACCACATACGCAACCGAGGCCGGTAGAATACTCAATGGAGAGACGAACTTGACAAGTTCAGAAAGTATTGGCACCGCGATATAGAGGTGTGGCGAAACCTTGGGGAGGTATATGTCCAACGACGGACGTTAAAAGACTCGTATTTATATTGCTACCTAATTGATCGAATTGCTTTGTGCCCGTCAACAGCAATCTGCATTCTATATCTGTCTATATCTTTTCCCGAGTATGATAAAAATTACAGTAAACAAATATAAAAAAAACTACAGCATGCAAATAAAAGACTAATACAAGCTAATCAAAAACTACTACGAGAAAATTAAAATCTACGGCGAGCAAATTAAAGAGTACAGCAAGCAAATTCAAAGAATACAGCGAGAAAATTGAAAGCAACGGCATGAAAACTGAATCGATGACATTGAATCATAAAATAATTTCGGTTTGGTTGGAAGTAACGAGAAATCCCTGGAACACTTTTTTTTCTAATTCAAACCTTTACCAGCATTAGTCTCTCCTTCGGGAAATGCTGAAAAATCTGACGACATGATTGATCTTGAACTCAACTTAAAAGATATGCAAGACTGTTCTTTCTCCAGAACGGTCAGTCCTGTAATCTGGAACCCAACTAAAAAAGATGTACGGATTAGGGGTTACAGTTAGGAAAAGGATGTTAGTTTTCGTGGTGAGAACCAGCCATAAAGACCCAGAGTTTGTGGTCTTGGGGGGGGGGGCGAGAAAAAAATGCAATTTAATTTTGAGGATGCGGCGGCCATACTTTAGAATTATTGGCGTTAGCTTTTGGTGGGGACTAAAGAGAAAGTCCCACGAATTTTATCGACTGGTTTCAACTAATCTATCTAAAAGAAATAACATTAGCAGCGATTGAAACAGGAACAGCAATTATTTAATAATCCGATGTAATCAATTCAGTTTCGTTGAAGCTGTCTACTGGCTGGACTTCTTCAATTTGCTCATCGTATTTTTTAATTTGCTCGGCTTATTTTCCAACTTCTCACAGGAGTTATTTTTTTCATTTGCTTGTAGTGATTTTTAATCTACAAGCCGTAATCTTTCATTTGATATCAACGCTAGTGATCAGTTTTAGAGATCAAATAAAACCGTGAATTTCAAATGCTGATACTCCAAAGCAGGTCGGCCTTCCTTATTTGTAAGGCTGACCCAACACAACTGTCCTACTGCCACTAACATTTTTGCTCCTGTGCAGGAATGAACTAATCTATTTATCTATATACGCAAGCATGTATACAGATTTAACATTGTGCTCACACATTTGTGTATATGTTGTGTGTGTGTGTGTGTGTGTGTGTATACATGAGTGTTTGCATATGTGAGCGTGTCGGTCTATGCGCACGGTGCCAGCGATTCGATTATTGACTCTGTAAAAATAAACTGGCCTGGTTTTATCATCTTGGCTGTCTCACGTTACGTCTTATTGT
The DNA here is from genome assembly GCA_963457665.1 of Thysanoteuthis rhombus. NCBI lineage: Eukaryota > Metazoa > Mollusca > Cephalopoda > Oegopsida > Thysanoteuthidae > Thysanoteuthis > Thysanoteuthis major. The sequence continues at coordinate 46,545,538 of OY735203.1, read as the reverse complement.
TTTGTCAATAAAGACAACTTCACACGACCGATGAGTACACTGGAAAATATCGCTTCCAACAAGTGCAAGATATATCTACTCCCTTGGTGCGTATTCTCCACCAAAACCACCACCCCCTTTGCTCCGATCTATGGGGATTTTTATTAGTGCACATAGAAGGCCGTAACCTAAAAGCGTATTTGGCTCCCTAGGTGCGAGAGCTGAGGTGCCAGGGTGAACAAGGCCGTTGGATGGAAGGAGAGCCAGGGACGATTGATGATCGTCTTGAATTTCTGGATTCTCCTCTCCAGGGAAATTTCCAAAGGTTCGGAAGGCTGTCGTGGCTAAGTTCTTGTATTGCAGAGACGGCTCGTGGGAGTGACGTCTAAGGCCCAGGCTCGCTTTGGAGGGTGGGAGTCTCCCCCAGTACGAGGAGAATAGGATGAGTTACTGTGGTTGGGGAAGGGCGGGGATGCTGATCTGGGGAGGGAGAGGCGGAGGGGAAGTCTGTTAGGTCAGGAGTTGTGTTGATAGCAATGACTCTAGAGGAGAGGATGATGGTCAGAGGGTTAGCCAGGAAATGGTGGAGAGGAGAGGAGAGGAGAGGCGAAACTGGAGAGGGGGTGGGGAACAACGATACACTTTAGTGCAGCCGTAAACAAACATTGTTAAAGTTTATTTCGTTCAAATCGTTTACGTTAAGATTGGAAAAATCGTTCGATCGATTCGTTCCAACGATGAGCCAAGAGCGTTGGAGGATTTGCGTTTATCCCAGAACACCAACGTGAAGAAAAGCATCGTTCGATGACCTCTTATCAATGCTCATGCTCTACATACTATAACCGGCAGACTGGGCAATCTTGGAACAAACGTCCACATAAAAACGACTTACTTAAAGGAGGAAGTCTATAGACTAATTTCCTCATCCTTTTTCTCATTTCATCCCACTCTTTCAATCTATTATCTCTCTCTCTCTCTCTCTCTCTCTCTCTCTCTCTCTCTCTCTCTCTCTCTCTGACCTCAAGTGATATCTTCCAGACGAATCATCATCGTCAGTCTGTTAGCGTCTGTCGTTGGACATGGACCTTCCCCATGATTCGCCAGACCTCTCTATCATCTTTCAAAGGAATAATCGTTTCCAAAATCGGCTCCGCCCTGAACCGGGACAAATGAGAAGAGGTTGAAGTAGGAAGGCGACGTGTCAATTTTCCAAATGGGCAAAGACTGCTTAACTTGAAAATCAGCAACCGAAATTTTCGTTTTTACTTGAACGCTGACTTTTGGCACCGTCAGGAAATATGCAACTAATTCAGGTACTAACCATATACATCTTTCCCGTACTTTTCTGAAGTATACGCACAAGTAAAGGATGGCTCGTTATCACTGTCATGTTCGACACATCATTAGATATATAGATTGATGCCATATTTATTTCGTATCCAATGAGAAGTGAAAATACCAACCCCTCCTTGCAAGAAGGTAATACTCATTATTTCTCTTAGACATACGCACTTCATAAGCTATTTTCAAAAGGACAATATCCTTAAGAACGGTCTAATTAATTTTAATCGATTTTATATGTTATTATCAAGAATTGGTAACGCAAACATACGGACTCTCCTAGCATAAATCAAGTTCAAGCAGGGTTTTGTATGAGATTGCACAATGATCACTGACAACAAACCCTATAAAATTGAGCCCTCCAAGTAGACCACTCTACTAACAAGAGGTGATTTACTAGGCGTTTCCGATCCTTTACCGCCCGGACATGTATGTTTGAATCGCGATCTAGAAAATAACAAATTTGATTAATTCGAAAAAACATAATTTTACTTAAAACTAAATAAACATAGAAAAGAAGATGACTTCTATAAATTTTTATCTCTTCCTAATCTCCCCAATTTGAAATCTTTTTTTCGGCAAAACAAAAATTAGGCTAACATCGTTATTTTCAGCTGCCATTTTGTTCTTCTGTACATCAAAACTGCAAACATTTCCTGGAAAAAACTTTCTTATTAATTTTAGATATACTCGAATTGGAAAAAATGAATAATTATTTTTTTTTCTGTCTTTCGAACTAACCATACTTGAAACACAAGGACACAAAATATGTTTTTATTATTATATATTGATCTTTAGGGACTAATCTCAATATTGTATTTATTGTCTCTAACACCAACCAACAATCAGTTTTCGTGTCCAAATGAAATCAAAGTTTCATTGAGATATTTTCAAAACTCGAGGTCATATTTGTGGGACTACCACTACCCAATAGTGACAGTCTGTGGGACTTGTCCGCTAACCACTTCCCACGATGCCAAGTTTTATGCTGACAGCTCCCAAACAACGAAGAAAGTTAGCCTTAACCTTTTCTTATTAAGTTGCCTAACGTCTGAAGTTTTGAAAGGGCACTAAAAGCTAAAAATGTGTTATTTTTTTAACAGCTAAAGGAATTGATTATTTTATCAAATCAATCATTTTTAGTATTTCGAAGAACCAAGATCATGATGGGATACATTTTCTGTTTAGTCATGAAAAGCAAACCGTATTCTGGGTAGGTTTCAAACTATGATGATGTCATCGCCTGCGGTAGTAAAAGCTCGGAAAATCTCCTTTAGTTTATTTTTTACTGGGTATATGATATCATAAGTTGGTTTTGTGATTAAAACCGACACCACAGGTTTAATATTCTCATAGGTGAATAATCAATAGAACTGACACGAACAGCGAGTCACGTCTGTTGTTATACTTACTGATCCCTCATCATTAGATATACTTTTGGAGGTAAACTACGTAAGTAAGCCGTGTTTAAAAAAATCAAATGATGTAGCATGATGTCCAAATATAATACACATGATAATACCCTATATAAAACAGCAAACTATACTTATGACATAAGCTATATATTAAAACATGACTAAAAAGTAGGTGATGTATGATCAACACTGCTGGGGTTCCAAGTAGACATAACTGTTTTGTTTTTTAAATCCCCAAAACGATTACGTGGTAAACAACTGATGACCCCAATAAGAGAAAATTTACATACTGTACCATAATAACAAAGAATATATAAAACGTGGAAAATCACGGAAGAAAATTTTATAAATTACGTTGACTGATATTGAGAAATAAGTGACAGAAGCGACACGAACAAATTCATTTTTATGTTTCTTAATGTTTCACGTTCAAAACTGTAAAGCTTTCTAGACTATAAATATATATATGTGTGTGTATATATATATATATATATATATATATATATATATATATATATATATATATATGGAATGAGGACTCGCTATACAAACATGTCTATGTTTTTGCCCTGTCTGGACTTCCTCAAGCGAACCTGATCCGCCTGAAGAAGCCCTAACAGGGCAGAAACGTAAACATGTTTATGTAGCGAATCCTCATTCCATTATATCTTAAGCTCTACTCTGAACCAACTAAATATTCAAAGTTGAATGTATCGAGTACTCTATGAAATCTACCCATCATACATCGGATATTGCATCATATTATATTGCATCCCTGATTTGTAATATATATATATATATATATATATATATATATGTATATATATATATATATATATATATATATATACCAGCATTCATAGAAAACTCGGCATTTATGCTTTATACTGGCGAGAGGGATCAGTTTTGAAGCTCAGGTATGAACGGAAATTTCGATTGCTGATTTTCAAACGAGACGGACTCTTTCTCCTTGGAATGATGTTGCTAAGCTTTGTAAATATCACTGGCCCTACAGCATTTCTACGCTTTGCTTAAATTTCGCCTTTTCTGTTCATTTGAATTTCACTTCTTAGCTTAAGTTTTAAAAACAACTTCTTTCCTGCGCGCAGGAGATTATCTGTGGCAAAACAGAACATCAGCTATAAGCAGACGAGAAGTACTCAAATCTTGAATGACTTGAAGTAAGTTTAATGTTAAAACTTCATTGAGAATCACCATGTCAACTTTGATATTTCCAGAAAGGATTTACATTTATTATACTGGTCTTCATAAATCTTCCAATCGTCATTCGTGTTCTCATCCGGTTTTATGGCGTCTATTTTCCCTTCACGTAAGCTTTCGATGGATGCAAGCAGAATGCCCGGCTTCAAGTTTGATTCTCAGGATGTATAAATGTGCCTGGCAAAACATCAACTTTCGGTCAGAATAATCGCTTACATCTATTTCCATTCTGACTCTTCTCTTCATTGATGTAATTCCAATTTAAGCTAAGGGTGAAATTCAGGCATAAGTTTACCCAAGCATGATATTTTGGACATGTCACATAAGTTCCATTATTTTCTTTTGCTTAGTTTGATTACCTGCCTAATACGAATTTTGGACTGAAGATTTACTGTAATGATCCTATCTTGGAATGCTCGCCATCGCTAGAATGAAACAATTTAGCTTCCTCTGGCGGTTTATTTTAATCGTTAAGTTGCCTGATTTTGTGATATACTACGAGGCTAACCTATCTTGTTATAATGAATAAGCTTTCAAGTTGAACCTCGGATACGGTTGTTTTAAAGAGGTTGTTAGTTCATTCAAAGATTATATTTTGGATGGATCTAAGTAATGTAATGTAGGCCCTTAAAGGAACTAATACTGGGTACTTAGCTACATTGCAAAAAGAACCTTACTCTGACAACTGATATAAATCCTTTTTAAAGTTACGTATTCATCCCAACTGCTTTTTTTCATCTTAATACGTGGATCAGTAACTATAGATTAGCATATTACGCATCAAAGAAAATGGATTAAAAGCTTAAGTTCAATTAGTGTTAAGGTTTATCCCCATATCATTTAAAAATAAGGAAAGTTTCATTTAAATTTCTCATTTCGATCTGCTCCTTCCTTTAAAATTAGGATAAGGCTTACATTTGATCAATCGCCTAATAATCCACAAAGAAGAGTATACAACCAATGCATTCTCCTGATAGTCACTTATGGAGCTGAAACATGGAACCTAACCAAGAGACAGGCCTACAGACTGAGAAGTATGCAACGTGCCCGTCAGAGAATCATGCTCAGCCTTACATGGAGAGATCACAAGACAGCACAGTATATAAAGAAGAAAACGAGTGTCTACGACATCATAAAAAACTATTTTAAAAAACTTTTGAATGGCAATGGGCAGGCCATGTTGCAAGAATGAAAGACAACCGATGGACATCATGACTAACAACATGGATCCCCACAGATCACATAAGAAACCGAGGCCGACTGAACACAAGATGGAGAGATGAACTAGACAGATTCAGGAGATACTGACTCTGCGACGCCCATGATAGAGAATTGTGGTGAATCCTGGGAAAGGTCTATGTCCAACGACGGACATTAGAAGACTGATGATGATCATCATCATGATGATGATGGTGATGATACAACCTCCATGTCACACCAAATCGTACACTCAATGGGCCCAGTTGGTCGCACATGACGTCAGTAACAGCCATGAGCCGAGTTACGGAAGGTTGCAGAGCCTCCCTCCCTCAAAACGCCCGAAAAGTATGGAAGCGCAAAACATCGAGATGAACGTTTACTTGTCGCTTTATATTCGTGTGTCCCCACCAAATCCACACCAGCATCTGGTTATTTGGAGTTGGTCTTGTGATTCTGCAGTGTATTCTGCCTTCCCTTTTTCAACATGTATGTGTCGTACTATTGAATACGAGAAAAAATTTCCTTTGATCTCACCAGACATGACCGTCTTAGATCACACCACGTTGCTGAATAAAACCCAGTATAACAGAGTTCGTTTGCTTTCTTATTTATATCTCGATTGCTCTCAAATTCGAGTATTTTCTATCGTTAGAAATAAGATCCGAAGTTTATATCAAAGATTTTCGTGGTTACAGTTTAAAGAGATCTGTTAACGCCCACTCGGAAGAAGAAAGAAAGTGCGAAGTGCTGACATTGTATTTTCGAGTCCACTACTATTGCTCAATCCCAGTTTGATTTCAATATTACAAAAGCAGATGATAATGGCTTTGCTATTAAAACGAAAGTTCACCGTTTTCTGGTCCTCTTTTCGAGTTTCCATTTCATCTTGAAGATCTGGTAATAGGGATATTTCATTCGGAATTTTTTTTTTTCATTTTTACATCAACTGTTTCTATTCTGTGCACGAATCAAAATAATTTTCTCCAAAGATGAATAATTGAATTTCTCTTTTACTTACACTCGTCACATTATCTGATCTTTTCCTTAACCTGATTGGCTCGACTGGTTTTTAATTGAATTCTCCTTTTAACAGAAAACGTGCAGATGAAATTAATTAAATCGTTACAGAAAAAAAAACAATATTCTGCATCAAATAATTATAAAACACGCTTGTTCCCACCGCAAAAATCTTATGTGAATAATGTATATTGCATGCTTTGCTAACAAATGTCGATAAAACCCATGTGCTTATATATATATATATATATATATATATATATATATATATATATATATATATATATATATATATATATATATATATATTGTGAAATAGGTTACTGTTGTGATACAAAAAATGTTTTTTGAAATGGATATATATAATCCGATACAATGGTTATGAATTGCATTATATTATATTGAAACTCATTTTTTAAATGTTCTTCCGTTATTACGCGGTGAATGTATGACTTGGCCTAGACAACGTAAATAGGATAGACAATTCTGCAGCTGCCCTTTTAATTGTTTATTCTATTTACGTTGTCTAGGCCAAGTGATGAATTCACCAAGCAATGACGGAAGATCATTTAAAAAATGAGTTTCAATCTGATATAATACAATTCATCATTTCAAATAAAAGATTCAATATAATATAACACTGTTTATACTTATATATATATATATATATATATATATATATATATATATATATATATATATATATATATATGAGGTTTAATGAATAATTGTCTAGGGGTTGATTGTTTCCTGTATATACACATAAAATACGTGCTCATTTACACATGGATACGCACATAGATAAATAGATAGATAGATAGATTGATAGATAGATAAATAATTTCAGTTACTAGTATTAATATATATATTTGTTTCATTTGCATTGAAGTTACGCTTTTATCTGTAATACGAAAATACGATCCCACAATCTATTTTTCATTTATCTCCTTTTAAACAGATTATCGGCGAACCTAAATCAAGTATCCATTAACACACATAAAAACAAGTAACATCAACAACAATATCGAGGAGACACTCTAGGCTCATGACCGTCATCCTATCCCCGCAAATATATCTATCTGCTTTAGATTTCCAATAAATATTCGATTGCTTTTATCAAAGTATAAGAGTTGGACGCACTGACTATTGACTTTTAAAATTTTCTATTAAATTATCCATCAATCGGGAAAAGGCCACGAACTGAATTTCCTTTCTGACTATCAAATAATAGAATGATTTATTCATTGGCGAATGGAAATAATGAATCACTTCGGATCTGTGACTTTGTTGTTTGCTGGTTTTATGGTCAGGAAAACACATATACAAACAGCGGTATTCATAATTTACAATTAGGATAACGTTCTTCATCAGAATAGCTCTGAATTGCTCTAAATTATTATTGTTATTATTATTATTATTATTATTTCGGAATCTCACACCAGTTGCCTGGTGGTAACCGCTGGAGTTTGAGTGACAGCAAGTCTCCTCAAGTCTCCAGCCCTCCTCTCCTCGTACTCATAGATCGCAGTAATTCTGCAATTTACAGTTTCACACCGGTTGCCCAGTGGTTATCGCTGAAGGCTGAGTGACAATAAGTCTCCCCAGGTCTTCAGCTAACGTCTCCTCTCTCTTTCGCATATCATGATAGAGCTACGCTTCGTTGCAGTCCTTATATCTCTAGCACCTTCCTCAGTATCCGTCCAGTGCCCAGCAGTGCTGTGGTCTGTACGGTCTCTATCCTCCCCCTAATCCCGATCTCCTCCAGTCTCTCCCTCAGCGTTTTGGGGACAGTTCCTAGTGCGCCCACTATGACCGGTACTACCCTGGTTTTCATGTTCCACATTTTCTTTAACTCCCTTGCTAGGTCCTGGTATTTTTCCCTTTTCTCACCCTCCTTCTTTTTTACTCTATGGTCTGCAGGTACAGCAACGTCTACTATTTGGCAGGCCCTCCTTTTTTTGTCTACTATTACTAAGTCCGGCCTTCTTGCCTGGATGAGGTGGTCAGTTTGGATGTCGAAGTCCCACAGTAGTTTGTGGTTGTCATTCTCCAAAACTGCCTCTGGCTTGTGCTGATACCACTTTTCCCCATGGTTGAATCCCATTTGTTTACTTAGTTCCCAGTGTATCATCGTTGCTACTCTATCGTGTCTATGCTTATACTCCTTCTGGGCGAGTTGGCTACATTCACTAGTTATGTGGTTTACTGTCTCATCTCTTTCACCGCACATGCGGCATTTGCTGTTTGTCTGTGTTCTGTCGATTTTTGCTTTTATGTAGTTTGTCCTTATGCTTTTGTTTTGGGCTGCCATGATGAGCGATTCTGTTTCTCTCTTAAGGTTTCCCTTTCGTAACCACGTCCATGATTTCTCGTCTGCTATTTCTTTTATCTGTCTTTTAAACTCGCCGTACAATTTTTTCCCTTCCCACTTTTCTTTTCTAGTTTGCTGTACTGTTCCATTGTTTTCTACTTTATTGTTTGTCGCACTATCCCTCGCGCTCTTTATGATTTCTTCACTATTTGTTTGCACATATCTATCTAGGACTACTTTAGCTCTCTGGACACAATCTTCTATGCTGATGAGCCCCCTACCACCTTCTTTTCTCTTAACGTATAGCCTATCTGTATCATCCCTAGGATGTAATGCTTTATGCATCGTCATAAGTTTCCTTGTTCGCCTATCCATTGATTGGAGCTCTTCCTTTGTCCATCCTAGGAATGGTCCTGTATACCTAATTACTGACACAGCCCAGGTGTTCATTCCTTTTATTAGATTTCTGCTATTTAATTTGGTTTCTAATATTTTCCTTATCCTTCTGAGGTATTCTCTCTTAATTTTCTCCTTCATCTCTTCCCGTTTTATCGTGTCACATTCAAGGACACCTAGGTACTTGTATCGGTCTTGTGCAGTCAATGCCCTAATCTTGTTGTTGTCCGGAAGTTCAATTCCCTCAGTCATTGAAAGCCTTCCTTTATGCATCACCATGATTGCACATTTTTCTATCCCAAACTCCATTCCTATGTCCTCACTATATTCCCTTACTTCGTTGAACAGAGTCTCAAGCTCTCCCCTGTTTTTTGCAAACAATTTAATATCGTCCATGTACATTAAGTGGTTGACCTTACCTTTTGTTTTAGAGAAGTGGTATCCTTTGCTGTTTCTCAGGATTCTGTTAAGCGGTATCATTGTTAGAACAAATAATAGTGGGGACAACGAGTCTCCTTGGAAGATTCCCCTTTTTATCCCTACCTCGGCTAGTTTGTCCCCTGCGGCTGTCAAATCTACTTTCCAGTTTTTCATCGAATTACCAATGAATTTAACCACCGGTTCGCTAATTTTGAACATTCTAAGGCATTCGAGTATCCAGCTATGTGGAATCATATCGTATGCCTTTTTGTAATCTATCCATCCCATTGCGATATTCTTTCTCCTTTTCCTTACTTCTTTTAAGATCATCTGGTCTATGTAGAGTAAATCGTTTGCCCCTTTGGTTCCTATCCTACACCCTTTCTGTTCTTCTGGTAGTAGCCCCCTTCTATCCATTGACATGTATATTCTCTCTGCTATTTGCCCGGTCAGGATTTTCCACATAAGTGGTAGGCAAGTGATTGGTCTATAGTTGCTTGCTATGTTCCCCTTCCCCAGGTCTTTTTGGATGAGGGTGGTTCTGCCTTTAGTCATCCATTCTGGTGCTTTGCCTTCATTTAGACAGTTTTGGAGTAGGTGGGTGAGTCTACCGTGTAACGTGGTGAACTTTTTGAACCAATACCCATGGATCCCGTCGGGCCCCGGTGCTTTCCAGTTAGCTACTTTCCTAAGAGTATGTTTCAATGTGGTCTCATTCAGTACTATTGGTTCTCCCTTGTCTATATCTTTTAGTTCTTTTCTCATGTTTCCTAGCCATTGCGGTGTTACATTGTGTCTTTTTGGGTGCCCCCATATGCTATTCCAATAGTTCTTGGCCTCTGTGGCATCTGGTTTTATGTCCTGCCTTCTTTCCCCATTTAAATCTTGGTAAAACTTTTTCTCATTGTTTTGGAATGTGCGGTTTTGTGTGTATTGGGCCGATCTTAATCTGTATCTTTTTAGTCTTGCCTCTTTAGCTAGTCTTTTCTGGTGTAACTCTTCGACTACAGTTGCGATGCCTTTTTGCGCTACCTTATATTTGTTATAAAGTCTTACTCGTGGTCTGTCTGTGTGTGGTGTATTTCTAAGCAGTACTTCGTCTCTCTGTAGTTGGGAGATCTGCCTTTGTAACCTTCTCTCCCAGTTAGGTTTCCCTTCCCTATTATTGCTCAGGTTCCTATCTTGTGTTGTGAAACTTTGTGCTACCATTTTCGCCCCTGCATAAATTAGGTTGTTGAGTTCTAGGAGGGTGTCTGTTTCTATGTGCTGTAAGAGGCAGTTGACCTGTTCGGTCACTTCTCCGACTTTCTTTCTGTCTTTGTCTCTTAGGGAGGGGAGTGTTGTTTTCTCTCCTCGCATGATCTCTTTCAAAGCTTGTATTTTTCTTTTCTCTTCTTCCGTTGGTGCCTCGTCATCACCCTCTGGTGCATAGCTTACTGTGGGGGTCTCATGGGGGATTATTCTAGTTTTGTTATTGGTACTAGTTGTGCTGGGGGGGCATTTTTCAGATGTGTCACCTGAATCTCTCTCTACATTAATGCGAATCTCTAGTAGTTCAGTCTCAGACAACCATTTCTTCTTTTGAATTTGCTTTACTTGGTCAGCAAGGCGTTGGTTCGATACTTCCACAGCAGATTTTCCCCTCCATATTTGGAGCATACGTTCTCTATAAGATCGCACTGAAGGCTTGCTTTTATAGTAACAGTACATAACTAGTCTATTCTCTTCCCTTGTCCATCTCTTTCTCTTTATAGCAGTCGCCCCATGAGGACTGCGCTTCCCCTGGATATCGCTAGTGGTATACGAGTTTTGGCCAACAGTAGCTGTGTGACGACTGTGTCCCTCCTGAAGGCCATTAAGGGTACACGAGCCGAGATTTTGGCCAGCAGTCACAGGATGACGACCGGGTCCCTCCTGGTGGCTAACAAGGGAACACCTGCCGGTTACGACACACAGGTCTTGGATCTGTGCCCCGTTTTTTGCGGTAAAATGGTTTGGTTGTACTGTCATGATTGGGGTTTTTGGTTCTTTGGAGGTAGTACCAGACCTTGGTGGGTTGGTTAAGACCGATGTGAGTCGGAAATAGCCCAAGAGCCCCACCGGCCCTTTTGGTTCTTTTAAGGTAGCGCCATACCTTGGTGGATTCATTGAGACCTATGTGCACAGTGGTAATCAAAGAGCCCCACCAGCTCCTACCACCCAGGGTATGGCCTCACAAGGACAAGCCATTCAGGCTTGCAGAGATATCTATCTAGTGATATGATATTTGCCTGATTGTTGAACTAAAGAAATAACACTAAGCCTTTTTCTTGGGGAGGGGGGGGGTTGCATACATAAAAGATCATGTGTCTCCCTTAAATGTTATAAGTCTTGACTTAGTATAAGTTTCGATATGAGTTGTTTTTTTTTCTTCTTCTTCTTCCAATGCCCGCTGGGTACATGGCCAAGCGACGACCACCGCCAATTTATACTATACTAATCTCGGGGGCGGGGGGGGGAGGAGGTTGCAAGTGGAAAAGTTCATTCACACACACATATATATATATATACTCGCCCCTCGCTTTTCTATACTTCTATGGGACAACTCATTTTGAATTATAAATATAATAATTTTAAATTTAATTTTAATTCCACTTACCCACGTGCAGGTCTAAAAAAACAACTTTTTTCAACTCGGCAGTGGCCTTCTCATTGCAAGAGAAAATTCCTCAGACTCACAAAGAAAACCATCTCAGAGGTACAAAGATACCATCAAAATATCAAGAATAATCAACCAAAGTAAAATATTATTACAATGTTCAAAGATAATCAGAGTTCATCTCAAAGCCAAACGTTAGGTATCATTAGAATCTAAAGAAAACTTCTTTAACTAAGCCCAGAACAAAATCATCAGGGGCAGCCTGTAGTCAAAATAGCATTATTATTAATAAGACATTCAATAAGAACCATCAAAATATCAGGAATAATCAACCAAAGTAAAATATCATTAAAATGTTCAAAGATAATCAGAGTTCATCTCAAAGCCAAACGTTAGGTATCATTAGAATCTAAAGAAAACTTCTTTAACTAAGCCCAGAACAAAATCATCAGGGGCAGCCTGTAGTCAAAGTAGCATTGTTATTATTATCATTATTATTATTATTATTATTGTTAATAATAAGACATTCAATCACAGAGTAAATTTTAAAATCTAGCCTGAGTTAGTTAGGTCTTCAAAGTAAGTCACCAGAATTCATCTTGAAAAAGGAGGCCCTTTGCCGAAAAATGGGGGAGGCTGTCTTCGATATGAGTTGTTTTTTTTCTTCTTCTTCTTCTTCTTCTTCCAATGCCCGCTGGGTACATGGCCAAGCGACGACCACCGCCAATTTATACTATACTAATCTCGGGGGCGGGGGGGGGGAGGAGGTTGCAAGTGGAAAAGTTCATTCACACACACATATATATATATATACTCGCCCCTCGCTTTTCTATACTTCTATGGGACAACTCATTTTGAATTATAAATATAATAATTTTAAATTTAATTTTAATTCCACTTACCCACGTGCAGGTCTAAAAAAACAACTTTTTTCAACTCGGCAGTGGCCTTCTCATTGCAAGAGAAAATTCCTCAGACTCACAAAGAAAACCATCTCAGAGGTACAAAGATACCATCAAAATATCAAGAATAATCAACCAAAGTAAAATATTATTACAATGTTCAAAGATAATCAGAGTTCATCTCAAAGCCAAACGTTAGGTATCATTAGAATCTAAAGAAAACTTCTTTAACTAAGCCCAGAACAAAATCATCAGGGGCAGCCTGTAGTCAAAGTAGCATTGTTATTATTATCATTATTATTATTATTATTATTGTTAATAATAAGACATTCAATCACAGAGTAAATTTTAAAATCTAGCCTGAGTTAGTTAGGTCTTCAAAGTAAGTCACCAGAATTCATCTTGAAAAAGGAGGCCCTTTGCCGAAAAATGGGGGAGGCTGTCTTCGATATGAGTTGTTTTTTTTTCTTCTTCTTCTTCTTCTTCTTCCAATGCCCGCTGGGTACATGGCCAAGCGACGACCACCGCCAATTTATACTATACTAATCTCGGGGGCGGGGGGGGGAGGAGGTTGCAAGTGGAAAAGTTCATTCACACACACATATATATATATATACTCGCCCCTCGCTTTTCTATACTTCTATGGGACAACTCATTTTGAATTATAAATATAATAATTTTAAATTTAATTTTAATTCCACTTACCCACGTGCAGGTCTAAAAAAACAACTTTTTTCAACTCGGCAGTGGCCTTCTCATTGCAAGAGAAAATTCCTCAGACTCACAAAGAAAACCATCTCAGAGGTACAAAGATACCATCAAAATATCAAGAATAATCAACCAAAGTAAAATTATTATTATTATTATTATTATTATTTGGAATCTCACACCAGTTGCCTTGTGGTAACCGCTGGAGTTTGAGTGACAGCAAGTCTCCTCAAGTCTCCAGCCCTACTCTCCTAGTTCTCATTGGCCAAAGTAATACTGCAGTTTACAGTTTCACACCGGTTGCCCAGTGGTCATCGCTGAAGGCTGAGTGACAATAAGTCTCCTCAGGTCTTCAGCTAACGTCTCCTCTCTCTTTTGCATATCATGACAGAGCTACAATTCGTTGCAGTACTTATATCTCTAGCACCTTCCTCAGTATCCGTGCAGTTCCCAGTAGTGCTGTGGTCTGTACGGTCTCTATCCTCCCCCTAATCCCGATCTTGCAATCTCACACCAGTTGCCTGGTGGTAGCCGCTGGAGTTAGAGTGACAGCAAGTCTCCTCAAGTCTCCAGCCCTTCTCTCATAGTACTCATTGGCCAAAGTAATACTGCAGTTTACAGTTTCACACCGGTTGCCCAGTGGTCATCGCTGAAGGCTGAGTGACAATAAGTCTCCTCAGGTCTTCAGCCAGCATCGCTTCTCTCTTTCGCCTATCATGTCAGTGCTACAATTTGCATTTCCGCTTTCATTTCCCCTCCCCTGTTGGGTCACAATTGACAGTTAACGTTGTAGTCTTTATATTTCTTGCACTTTCCTCAGCATCCGTGCATATTATTATTATTATTATTATTATTATTATTATTATTATTATTATTATTATTAATAATAATAATAATAATAATAATAATAATAATAATTTTCACACTAGTTGCCTTGTGGTCACTGCTGGAGGGTGAGTGACAACAAGTCTCCTTAGGTTTTTAGCCTTCCTCTCCACACTTTCACGGTCTGCAGCGGTGTGGTGGTTTACAGTTTCACACCAGTTGCCCGGTGGTTATCGCTGATGGCTGAGTGATAGTAAATCTCCTCTTGTCTTCAGACTTCCTCTTATCTTTCCGTCACCTATCACAGCAGTGCTGAGATTTGAACCTCCACCATCACGTCTGTGTGTGTATGAAAGAGAGAGTGTGTGTGTGTGTGTGTGTGTGTGTGTGTGTCCGTCCGTCCGTCTGTCTGTCTGTCTGTCTGTGTGTGTGCTGTTTTTCCCCCTCTCTTAGGCCACTGCTAACAGCTAGGATTGTAGATCTCATGCTTCTAACACTTTTCTCAGTATTCGCGCAGTCCCTAGCAGTGCTGTGGTCTACACTGTCTCAATCCTTCCTTTCACCCGTAGTTCCTCAAATCTCGCCCAAAGTGTCTTTGACATTATTATTATTATTATTATTATTATTATTATTATTATTATTATTATTATTATTATTATTATTATTATTATTGCTGTTGTTGTTCTTGGTGCTGCTTTTCAGC
>OY735203.1:46402962-46525462 GCA_963457665.1 Thysanoteuthis rhombus | reverse complement strand
AAGGAAAAATTCAAATTATTGGGACATGGGTTCTATGGGAACTTGCTGAATGGAACATGGGTTAGTGTTTAAGCAATGTTTTCCTTTTTTTGCTCGACACAGAAAAGAGTCATTTGGTATAAGATAGATACTACCGATTAAATATGAATTATTCAAAAAGCCAAAATAAATAGAATTGTTTCTATTGATATTCGGACCATCCTCGTCTCAGATGATACCTGACGAAGGCCGTAGAGTACAACGGCCGAAACGTTTTATGAAAAGATGAGGATGGTCCGAATATCAATAGAAATAATAATAATACCTCATCACAAAAATTCCGAGATATACTAAATAGAATTGTGTCGAAAACCAGGACAAATTTCGACCAGAATAGAATATGCTGATAGCGATGAACAGTTGTCTGAGTTTGATTAGATTCGATGGAAACTCTTTATCACGAATCGCTGGATCCTAGACAAATTGTTACTGCACATCACTACAGTGAGCAATAGTTCCTCGAAAACCTCATCGAGCCAAAACCGTAATCGTTGTTTTATGATGGAATACGCAATTTAAGGTTACGTAAGGTCTTGCAAAGCCAGGGGAATATTTTGATGACTGAATGATGATGCTATGAATTCATATGTAAAAAAAAAGATTCAGTCAAAATATGCTGGAAACCTTTGCATCGACCTGATTGATTACACAATTTCGCTGAAAGGTAGCATCATAGAATACGTTGATGACTGAATAATGATGCTATGAATTTTAAGGAATAAAAGTAATCGAAAAAGTTTCCGGAAACTTTTGCACCAACCTAACATATATATATATATATGTATATATATATATATATATATATATATATATATATATATATATATATATATATAGAGAGAGAGAGAGAGAGAGAGAGAGAGAGAGAGAGAGATAATATGTATGTGTCCGTGTGCGTGTGTGTATATATGTGTACGAATGCATGCACGTCCTAGATTGTGATTGATTGTCGAGAAGAGCAGTATAATCTTCTCACATTTTCGATTTTTTTGTCGTTCTAAACTAAGTTTAGTGGAGATAAAATTCCAAGTGAGCGTCGTGCCAACTAAATTCGTGTACATTGTTGGGAGAGGCAATACTTGGCATTCTTGTCGAAAAAGATAATCTGAGATTATGCCGATTGCAAAGTCTTGATAATAATGATTGAATGGCTCTTATTCTATCTCGACAGTCATTTCATCGCCAACCCCCGGTCGCATGCCTGGACGAAGCGTAGGGAGTCAGTCGTCAGAATGCTGATAACGATACGCCTGGTATCATACTGTCTGCAGGGGCTACCGGAAAGGCATCAAATTGGACGTTAAACGATCGTAAGGGAGGTATACTCCCTGGTTTTGAATCAGAGCTGTCCTTCTCCTAGATTCATTGTCTCCCCAAGGCTAGAGAGCCCAATCTGGCTACTATTTTAGAACAGATACAAGTCCATTAGTGTGAAGTGAGCACAACCAGCCCAAACGGAAGTTTGAACCTGGGTTGGCGATTCCGCTGTCCACGCCGTTACAGACAACGCAATTCCTTGACAATAAAAGCACTAAATTAATTGCTTAAATTAACACAAGCGATTGAGTTGGCAAAGTGGTTAACATTTTGATCTCGAAAAGTATAGAGAATAATCGGAATTCTCTAGGGAGCTCTAGAAATGTGGCCTTGCATTCAAACTGGCAAATGCATGATACAAAAAATTCTACAATGGAAATAACAACTTTTAATTATGGGAGAGTGGTTATCTAAATGCTCACTCACCCACTTTTTTCTCTGTCAACATTCGTGGCATGCCAGAGACAATATTTTCAAGATATCTGTCGATTTGGCAGAGTTCAGGGAGACGTGGGTTCTTACTTGGAGATAGTGCTAAACGGACATAAACACCGTAAGTCTAAATCTAAACTTGTTAATTCTATATTCCATGCCACCCTACTCATATCTCAATCAGAGTGCACCTCTTCTCTTTTTCTGGTGTACACGAGGTTTCTGTATCACTTTTTAAAACATGGAACCTAACCAACAAAGGGATCCACTAATTGAGAACCATTCAACGTGCACATGGAAGAATTATGCTGGGCCTTATATGGAGAGACCATAAGACAGCACAGTACATCCGGGAAAAGACAAGAGTCAGGAACATCACAGAATCCATTAAAAATCTCAAATGGTAGTGGGCTGGTCATGTTGCAAGAATGGCGGACAACTGATGGACATTGCGACTCACGGCATGGATTCCCCAAAATCACATGCGCAACCGAGGCCGGCAGAATATTAGATGGAGGGACGCACTAGACAAATTCAAAAAGTACTGGCTCCTCGACGCCCGTGATAGAGAAATGTGGAAAATCCTTGGGAAGGTCTATGTCTAACGACAGACGTTAAAAGAATGACAATGATGATGATGATGCTGATGATGCTGATGATGATGATGATGATGATGCTGATGATGATGATGATGACTCAAATTCTTGAAAGTTATTTTACGGTTGTAGGTGCAATTGAAGATTTTCTTTCAATTTTGTGTGAACATCTGAAAACCGCATTGGTGACTTTTGATCTCCTTTTTGCATGTTCTGGCTATTCAATATGATACGATTCGCCAGTTATATTTCATCCTGTAGGACTTTGAAAATCGAAGGAAGAAATGGCAGAACGAGAAAAGGTAAAGAAGAGCAGAAAAAGCGATAACGTCTGGTCATTGTACTATATAAGACGTAGAATCAGATACACTCTGACGTCTGCAAAAATGACCGTGGCAGTCGAGCTATTCTGGAATGGTCATCGATACACTCTGATATCTGTGATCACGTCCGTCGAGGAAACCCTGCTATTTTTGATGACCATGGCTACACTGTGATTTCTGCGATAATAACCAAGAGAGGGAACCGGGCTATTTTTGGAGGGTCATGGTACAGAGATATCTGTGACAGTGAACGAGAGAATCAGGCTATTTTTGGACGGCCATGGGAATACTTTGATGTCTGCAATGATGACCGAGGGAGCCACGCTATTTTTGGACGGTCATGGATATACTGGTGTCTGCAACGACCCAGGTAGGTGGCCTATTTTTAGAGGTCATTGATTCACTCTGCTGTATGCAAAATTGCCAAGGAACTGAGCTATTTTTGAAAGGTCATGGATTTACTCCGATGTCTTCAACAATGGCCGAACCAGGCTATTTTGGATGGCGGTGGACACGCTTTTATATCTGCAATGAAGACCAAGGAAACCCATTTAATTTTGGATGATTAAGGATACACCGATATTGTTGACTTGGGGAACTGGTACATTTTTGGGGCATATATAGGTACACTGATATCTGTGACAATAACCGCAGGAAGCAAACTATTTTGAATGGTTCTGGGTACACATAGATATGTATATGATGGTGGTTGGCAAATGAATATCAACATCTGATTATTCTCTTATGGAAAATTCTACTTAACTTTTCATAGTAGAGAGTATCTTTATCAAATATAAGTATCATAAATAAGAAACACCAAAAGTATATACTCTGTAAGAATGGATCCACTAACCAAACGACTAATAAACCTATTTTATACAATACTGATGAGGACTTACTCGGTAATTCTCTCAATTCGAATGCAAAGTTCACTTTGAGCGACAAAATATCATTATAAACAGAAATTCTAAGTATAAAGTTCCAGTGTTCCTTGCTATCGCCACAGTATCTTTTAAATTTCTCCGACGTAATGATATGAAAACATATCTCATGAAAGTTAGTGAATAATTATCCTGGTTATATGAAAGACTCATGTACTGGAAAGGCATTTAAATGAGTATTTTCTATTCATCTAAGTACTTTTCCTGCAATAATGGTGAGAAATTTATTCTGTTAGTCCATGGAGAAAACTAAGGGAAAAAGTAACCGATGTTCTAAGGTAGCAATGTTGGACCATGGAAAGAAGTGACGGGACGATTAATCGGAATCAGAATCTAGAATCATTAGAATCGATTGTTCTTCAGAAATCGGAATCGTCGTCGGTAGGTAATTATTTGAATGAGTCACCAAAATTATTTTTTTCAAATAAATTTCTTCTTCTAATCCGAACATCAAATCTATTACTAACCCTGTGTCTGAGGGTTTAAACTCTTCTGGATATATCAACAAATGATGATAAGATTGATGCTGAAAGTGGTTTTAAATTCAGTTTTAAGAGTTGTTTTCCAGAGTTTAAACAGAAAAAGAAATCAGCGAAACAAAGAATTTAACTCCAATATTCGGACAAAATGGACTCTTTACATGAAATATATTAGAGATGTCATGAAAGCAGAAATGATTCGATAACAAGATTAAAATGATTGAGAATGTAGAAAATACATTACAGTTGTGGTTAGCCAATAAATATAGTCTCCCAAATATGGCAGATTTTGTGGAGATAGTGAAAGACTATTCAATGTTGGAGGCACAATTAATTCTCCAAAATGAAATAGACTCAGTGCAGAAATTTTTACATTATGATTTAAGGCTATAGGGTTTGATTATGAATAAACATAACTTGGTTCTCGTTATTCAATTATTTTTGAAGTTTCTAAAATTGATTTGGATATCGGATATTTGTTCAAATATTTCAAGAATTACACAATGACTAACTTAAAAGGAATAAATGATTACAAATCATTGTTCCACTGTAATTATTGATGGAAAAATTAAATATTTCTAAATAATATTAAATCTAACAGATAATTTGTTTCTCATTTCAACAGTGAGATTAAAAGGTGATATTACCATACTATTACTGAATATATATATATATATATATATATATATATATATATATATATATATATATATATATATATATATATATATATATATATATACATATATACATTATTACAAATAAATAATAAGATAAGACTGCATAGGCATAGTTAGCAGAAGAGCACCAAGTGAAATCTTATGTTAAAAAAAATGAGAATTGGAATCGGAGTCAGGGCTTTTTTTTACTGTCATCGCAATCAGGATAGGCAGCTATTGAAATTTGGATATTGTCCCATCGATAGTTGAAAGTTAAATAAAAATCCCTTTATTAGGTCTTTTTTTGTCCCCCCCCCCCAAAAAAAAAAAGTTTCAAGGATTAGGGTTTGGTTTTCGTCTTCGTGGTTTGAACTAACAAAAGAGACCCAGCTTTTTGCAAAAACGAAAATGCAACTGAACTTTTTTTTTCCTTTTCTTTTCAGGCTTCCGTTGATCGAAGTCATAGATGTCACCTTTTGGTTGAGACTAACAGAAATACTCGCTTTCTATAACATCAAGTGTCAAGTGTTCTGATTATGCAAAGATTAAATCCGGTAATCAAATTCGAGCAAGATATACAGTTCCTTCATTCCGATTAAGTCTCACTATTCATGAAGAAAAAAAAATGATGGTATGACAAGAGAGAATACAAAATGAATCCCTCCGCCGCTGTCATTTCGTGCTCGTCAACACCTGTGAGCGCACGTGTTTCATAACGCTGTTTACTGCCAATTACATACACAATGTATGCCTTATATCGACAGAGTGGATTGCTAAACTATATCCCGGCTTCATATATATATATATTATGTCCTTCAAAAGGCAATCCTTCGAGAATTCACTTGTGAACTTGAGTTTAATTTTGTTGCTGGAAAAAAAAAACAAAAGAGAAAGAGAATGAATCTTTGCCAGATGAAAATATATTAACCGAACCTTTTTTTTCTTCTCTGTTTTATCTTCTAGCCCTAGAAAAAAAAACGAAAAAGGGAATCGAAGAGGAGAGAAAAAAAAATTAAAATTTTAGCAATATTTCAATCTGATCAACAACGTACGTATGGAATCGTTGAGTAGAACGTCAAACCCGTCACAAGGTAGTTGCAGGGTGTATTCAGAAAGTGATGCCATCTAAGTCCGCATATTTTCGTAAGAATGAGAGAGAAAGGGTTTTTGGAACAAAAAAAAAGATTAGAATTAAAAAAGCAGTGAGCATAAGTTGTTGGAGATTGGACTGGAGCGTACAGGTAGCGTTGGGAGAGAGAGAGAGAGAGAGAGAGAGAGAGAGAGAGAGAGAGAGAGAGAGAGAAACCTGCTCATGAAATTCTTAAAAAGTAGGTAAAAAAAAAAAATTTTAATAATAATAATAATGATGATGATGATAATGATGATGATGATGATGATGATAATAATGATAATGATAATGATGATAATAATAATGATAATGATGATGATAATAATAATAATGATAATAATGATAATAATGATAATGATAATAATAATAATAATAATGATAATGATAATAATAATAATAATGATAATAATAATAATGATAATAATAGTGATAATAGTAATAATGATAACAATTATAAGGATAATAATAATAATGATAATAAGAATAATTCTTCAATCTTTGATCATGAATTCTCCATTGCAAGTTCTTTGTTATTTTTTAAACATTTCCACCTCCTGTCCCCCCATTCATTCGTACAATATCCTTCCTATCTATCTATTTATCTATCTGTATGTATATCTGTCTCAGTTTGTTCCCATCGATCTCACTGTTTCTATTTATCTATTTATCTGATCGGCTCTCAATCGATAACAGCAAGCTGAATTTTATTCATTCTGTAAATAATTGCAGATACGTCACTCAACCGAAAAAGGCACAGGATCTTTGCTAATCTATCCTACTCTGAAATATTTCAGTTCGTGGCGTGTTTGCCCTGCATTTTTCGTTACAATGCCTTCAGTACACTCAAATATGTTTGAATGACAGCTAAATAGATTCATGAAACTATATACAGTCCAACAAACAATCTAGCCCAGCCTGGTGAACAGGTTGGAATTATTTTAATACGAAAATTTATAGTCGAACTTTGAGTTTTCGATATTCTTCGTTGAGTTGTTTTTGAGAGAATTAATCGATTTGAAGTAAATAGTCTCTTCTACAGAGAGCACTCCATGGTTTGGTCACTCAAGTGGAGAAGAGATTCTTTCTTAGCCCTGTAGATGTCTGTGCCTGGAGTTTTTGACCATGTCCTCGGGTTTAGTGTATAATGTTGCGGCAAGTATGTGCTTATTGGGATACCAACAGCAATGATAGTTTTTGCCTAAGGTATGGATATTACTTTGAATACGATAAGCCTCCAACAGATCAGCTTGGCTATGGCGGAATTAAAACACCTCTAAATTGAGTTTACTCAGCTTCTCTGCATATGCCGTCTCCAATTAAATGGATAATCTCGGTAGTTTTTCTTTGGACTCTGTCTATTGCATCAGTGTTATATCTAAAGTGAGGCAATCAAATACATGATTCAAACTTTAGATATGGGCAGACCATAGCTCTGTAGAGGAGCAGTAAGTTTTCTTCATCTATTTATTTAAAGGTGTATCGTATATTATTCCACTCACAAAAATTCGGTTATTCATTTTCGTCATCCACTCTATTGACCTACACTGTTATCCATAAAGTATGGACAATCAAAATATATAGAGAGAAAAGTTTGTCTGAATTTCTCAGATAAAGCGTTTACGCTATTTGTTGTTGGTAGCTCTTCCATCTTATTTTTGTTGCTTCTTATCGAAACGCAGAAGTCGATTGTTACATTCTATGAGAGTTAAGTACGCAGCCGGAATTAGAAATACAGAATAAGCTTTCGCGTGTATTTGAACTCACATACCGTTATTTCATCTCTGGATGAACGACCCCTGATTTGGCCACAAAGACTCACCAGTGAGCGAAATTCAAAAGAGTGTACCTACGTGAATGAATTTGAATTTAGTCTTTTAATGAATCACCGTGACCAAATCGGCAAGGTTTCACTCGTGTCAGAGAGGCTCTTAATGATACGAGATGCCAGTCCAATTATCGACGGAGAATACTTCCCTAGCTCCGTTGCATACTACTTATTCAACGAAGGTATGGTGTAAAATGTCTTGATGGAATAATTAAAGAAATAAGATGAAAGAACAACTAGTTAAAAATCAATTGGGAAACAGTTCTTAAAGAAAAAAAATAATTGCAAGCTTATAACGAATTGGTTATCCCCCTATTTCGACTATATTTTTTATAATAGACTTTTCTGTGGCTATCCAGTTTATTTTCCCTTCGTTTCCTTCTTTCCTCTCGTTCTTTTTTTTTTCTTTTTTTTTTCACACATGCGCTCTCTTTCTCTGAATTGTATCGTGTTTGTTTGTATCCCAGTGAATGTGGCTCCTCTACTTATAAACTGTCTCGGACTGGGCAAAGCACTCAGAAATATATACCTCCGATACATCACTCTTTATTTCTTTGTTTTTCTTCCTCTATTTCCCTTCCTTCCTTTCTCCCTTCCTTCTTTCCGTTGGAGCGCTCTTCTTTTCAATCTGCCGGTTTCGCTCAACAACTCTTCCATGTTAAATATAAATATATTAGAAATGCAAATATACAACATACAGCTTTGACCGCCAACGTATCTTCCTTGCCGCCATCAAGAAAATCTATTTGCTCGCCGAAATGCCTACAAGTGGACTTCCTCATCATATCTTCCCGACGCCCTCCATCTTAATCTCACCCTAAAAGATGATACTTAACCATGTTCCTTGTGGCTCTCCATTTCTAAGAAGTAAACTCGTCAGTCATTAACGGATCGTTTCATTACAAATTCGCTGACCATCTGTTCTCAACATTTCTTGTTAGACGCACACTGACACTTCTCTGATGTAAACCAACGCCATCGTGTATCAGTCGTGTCCCTCTTTTCAGTTTTCTGTTGACAAATTCGAAGTACATACAATTTGGCCACATCCGGCGTTTGTGTTTACCTATACCGAAACCAATGTTGAAATGGGGAGATGAGCTTCGGTGATGTTGTGTTCGAAGCCAGGCTTAATTTTGATATCGAAAACTGAAAATAGAGCGATGAAAAAGAATAAGAAAGAAAAAAAGAAATAAAGGAAATGGAAAGGGAATGAGAAGATAACGAAAGGGAAGAAAAAGAAACGAAAAAAAAGTTATTACTCTCACCTTTTGTTGGGCAATGATCATTAAAAAATCTCTCAAAGTTTGAATTCTGCTGGAAGTGAGGAATTTAGCATAAAATTACATAACAAACTGACTCCCCCACGCAACTAAAAACTTATCCAAGAGAGGAATTTTTTTTTTTAAGTTTTTTCTTTAGATATATGGTGTAAATGTTTCAATTTTCAATTTTCAGCCTTCTGGTTCTGTTGGTGCGACCAATGCGATACAAAGATACAAAGCCAGACCACCAGTCAGTCAGCCAGAGTAACCTGAAAAATGAAGAAACCTATATTGGTAATTTTTGTTTGACGATTTCTGAAAAGAGCAAAAATTCGGAAAACCGTACCAAAAATTAGAAGTGGATAAACGAGATAGACTATTTATGTTATCATATTTTAAGACATTGGATCCCATTAGAATAAAAACACTGTCCCACTTTTGAAGAATTATTTTTTATCACCACAAGTTATATTAAATGGACTTACCCACCTTTCAGGTCAACTTCTTTGATTATTTTTGAGGCATTGCCCAGCATAGGGAGTGACGACTGCTTCTTGTGTAATCGGTATAGCTCTACAAAAGGATAAAAGAGTAAGAGAGATAGAGGGGAAAAAAACAGACAGATATTTGAAATAAACAGACAGCTATTGGTTATATGCATAAGTGGCCTGAAAGATTTTGTAAATATACGAATGTACTAACGAAACCGCCTCGTGGAAAAAAGGGGGTCAGGGGTCAGCGAGTTTGTGTATAAAATCCGAACACCCAACAGACATCTAAGATTTCATGGAAGAGAGTAAGTGTTTCACATCTGGAATTAATAACGTGTTATAGACTGATTGACTTGCACGGTACAATATCAGATATCTGAGAAATTCGGAGCGGTCATTGTTCCGTTATTTTGACGATTTTGAAAGTACACTTTGGAGCTTAGGAATCAAAATCATGATAGGAAATGTATCAATAATGATGCAACACTGTTTCAAATTAAGTGGACGGGTTTATACTCTAATTGAGTTGAAGAGGGCTTGGTTTTAGACGCTTAGATAAATAGATGGATAGATAGATAGATTGATAGATAGGAGGGGTCCCTGCATTCGTGACGAAATCGTCTATTCGTATAAATTTACAGCATCATGATTCATGAAAATATCTCAGGATAGACATTGTCATGCAACAGAATCGTCAGATGACTCCTTTGCTTGCTAAATGGGGCTTTCCACCAATGTGTCATTCAAATAAGCCAATTGCTCCCAATGACGTTGCACTTGGTTTGGGTTCCAATGATTCTTAATCAGAAAAAAAATTCTTTCTTCTCTTATGAATAACTATTTTCAAAAAGTTGGAATAATAGGCAAACCTTGCGTAAGAAAGAAGAAGCTATGATACAAATGGCACTCTTGGAACTATCTTAAACTTTAAGTGGCAAGTTTAGAGTTCCCATCATAATGAGTGCCGATGAGTGTCCTGTAGATTTGAAGAGACTTGCTATCGCTCTATTACAACTAACAAGCAGCAGTCACCTCTGACGTGATGAGGCAAATGTAGGAAATAATAATAACAGATTATTATTAATGAACGTGGCTAATTAGCACAAAAAAGAGTATGAAATAGATATTCCTAGATGATTCACAGGGAATTATGCAAACAACTTTGATTGAACCAACGTTATACGGACTGATCAGAAGTTGTTCAAGAAATCAATAAAGAATGAAATTGTTCAGGGTTTCGAAATTCAAACGGATCACCCAATCCAGGTGAAGAGATCAGATTGATCTATCGTAAACAGAGTGAGGAAGATCTGTCCGGAAGTGAATATCACCGTTCCGGCGTATCAAGTGTTGAAGTACGGGGAAAAATTATCAGGACATTGCCAGGTGAATAAGAAAAATGATCGCAGATGAAAGGGGACAACTGTAACAATCGAACAATCAATATAAGCGCTGTCGGAACTTCCTGGTGATTCTTGCAAAGGAGTTGAAAGAATTGCACATCCGAGGAAGAATCCAGACGGCAGCGTAACTCAAAATCAGTTCGAATATTGAGAAGTGTGCTAGAGTATTGAGGAAACCTGGCATCAATTAATCCCTTGTAAAAGCCACCAGTAACTACCCGAGTTTCAGAAACTCAGTAAGTACAAAAAAAATGAAAAAAAATATTATTATTATTATTATTATTATTATTATAATAATAATAATAATAATAATAATAATAATAATAATAATAATAATAATAATAACAATAATAATAATAATAATAATAATAATAATAATAATAATAATAATAATAATAATTGGTAATTTTTCATGTAAAATGGATAGCCAGTTTTTTTTAACTGAGAACGTAATAAAATCCTAATCATTAAATCGCTGTTCGCTGATCAAAGAAATATTATGCCAGGGCTAATTATCACGGTTAAGAGATCAGAAGCCTAGGCGTAAATGAAAAGTTATATTCTTATTAATTACTGCAGAACTGATTACATGAATATTTTCAACCGATCTAT
Source organism: Thysanoteuthis rhombus (assembly GCA_963457665.1). Classification (NCBI taxonomy): domain Eukaryota; kingdom Metazoa; phylum Mollusca; class Cephalopoda; order Oegopsida; family Thysanoteuthidae; genus Thysanoteuthis; species Thysanoteuthis major. The sequence continues at coordinate 46,513,951 of OY735203.1, read as the reverse complement.
GCCTATAGGACTATATACAGTCCACCATAGAAAAAAAATTGCCCAAGAAAATATACTCATAAGAGAGAGTGAATTACATACGAACAATTTCAGGAAGATAAGAAAGATGCTTTCAGTCTCATTAAGTGGTGAAGGTTTGTCGTGAAGCGCTGACAAAAATTGGAGAACTTCAGGAGTTCTTTTTACAATCATCTTATGTACTTCAGATAATTATATTGTGGTATGTACATCTTTTCATTGTTTCTCTCTTTTATGAATATATTCATCCCAATGCTCTATACTCATGGGTATCAAAGTTTCAAGTCAAATAGATAACGCGCTTGTGTAATATGATGAAGAAACTTAGTCCTATATTTAGGTCGCCAGGCACCAGGTTGCTATATAGCATGGTAGTTCTGAAATTCTAAAATACCTGGAAATATAAAGATATCAGATAGACAAACAAGTCATCGTAGTATGAAGAGAGGTAAAAAAAAAAAACGCCCAATGTCCAGCTCTTCCTCCCCCAGTAGTGGTAGCCCCCTCTTCCCGACCTTCAAGTCAATTCGTTTTGGTTTTAAGTTTTGGTGCTGTACGGGTATCAAGTTTAGTTCCAGCCTTATCAAGGTAAACGCGTCTCAGATCAAACGGGAGAATTGGATGTTGGATTAGGATCAGGGAGAGATCTTGATATAAGATTTGGCCGGAACCCTTTCAAAGCGCCATCCACGATCAATTGTGCTTTGTTAACTTTCTTTACCAGAGTAAAATTAATGACAGCATCGAAGGAGAATGTCAGTAAAGGCAACCGGAAGAATTCGTAACAACAGACCAGAAAAAATGTCCATTACAAAAAAAATAGATGCCATGAGGAAAAGTATCAGGGGCTCATTTGACCATGTGTGCAAGGAAATGTTGATATGCAGATGGAATGATCACAGTGTTGGGAGTATTTGTTCAAATGCAGTAGGTATTGGACCTGTCGTTTGGGCTTCTCGCATTTTATCAACAAGAAAGAGCCGGGTTCAAATTCAACAGACAGATTTATGATGAACACACGCGTCGAGTTGAGGAAGTAGACAAAATTGACCGGAATATCTCAAAATGAAGAACTGGAATCCGATGCAAGAAATGGTATTCATCGTTAGTCACCTACTTGATTGATATAGCTATAAGTAATGCATGTCAGCTGCATAAGATGTGCCGAGGAAAGGATGCTATGAATCCTCTAGCCTTTCGCAGAAACGAAGTTCATTTTTATTTGGATAGGTATTGCAATCCAACTGAGAAGCATACAACGCGCACATGAGAGAATCATGCTCAACCTCACATGGAGAGATCACAAGACAGCACAGTATATCAGGGAAAAAACTGGAGTTCGAAATATCATGAAATGTATCAGGAAACTTAAATGGCAATGGGCAGGCCATGTTGCAAGAATGACACTACGGCTCACAACATGGATCCCCAGAGATCACACACGAAACTGACGCCGACAGAATACAAGATGGAGAGATGAACAGGACACATTTTTAAAAAATACTGGCTCTGCGACGCCCATGATAGAGAAGTGTGGCGAATCCAGGGAAAGGTCAATGTGTGAAGACGGACGTCAAGAGACTACTGATGATGATGATGATGATGATTATGATGATGATGATGATGATTATGATGATGATAATGATGATGATGATGATGATGATGATTGCAATCTACAATAAAAAGGACAGAAAAGAAGATCTATAAGAGAGCAAGTTTGTATATGCATGGCCACCGGGTTATTCCCGAAGGAAAAACAAACTTGCCATGCTTATTGTAACACCGAAACAACAGGAAGGTATCCACGTAAAAAGTCATGTCACATGGAATAGATACACATTCACAAATTGTGATTTTGTATCGTACATTTTCCTAGCGTCTCAAATATAGGATGCCGCAAATGCTCACGACAAAATAGTTTTTTTCACAGATAATTTTGCATTATCTAATGATATACTTTCATTTGCTCTTAATGTCAAATAATACCAAAAATTCCGACTTTAGAACCAATATAGACATTCGTAGACATGTTACTGTGTTAATATGCGCAAGGGTTTCGGTTTATATGCTCACCAATGCTTACTTATTAGTCAAGAATTGACGTATACGAAAGCACACCAGGAGTGCATTATTATACAATGGGTATGTGTTATGTAAAAAAATTGCCTTTTCTATCACTGGGCTACGTACTTATTGATGTACCTACGTGAATATATGTATGTGTGTGTGGGAGCGTATGACGTCAGTCCAAATAGTATGAATAAACATAGAAAAATGAATAACTGAATCAGAATAGAAAATAAACACTTTCTTCCGAAATTCCAATTTTGTCCAAGTCACAAACTTTGGAAATTGGAATGACAAGAGAGGACGTAAGAAAGAAACAATCAACAAATAGACTCCTGTCCCAACATCCAAGCGCACCAAACCATATTATATATATATATATATATATATATATATATATATATATGTGTGTGTGTGTGTGTGTGTGTGTGTGTGCCTCTGTGTGTGTGTGTGCCTCTGTGTGTGTGTGTGCGTGAGTATTTTTGTTCCAATATGTTGTTTTTATGTTTGTGCGGGGGTTTAGTAGTTTGATAGCAGTCTAAACGCTGTCTAAACACCCGCACAAAAACAGAAAAGTACATACAGAAACAAAAACAAACAAAAACAGAAAACCAACAACATACAAGTCAACAAATTATATATATATATATATATATATATATATATATATATATATATATATATATATATATATATATATATATATATATATATATATGTGTGTGTGTATATATATATATGTGTGTGTGTGTGTGTCTAATTGTGTCATGCACAGACAGCAGTTTAGTTGTATTACAACTCTTCAGTGTGGCTCTAGACAATCCATTATCCCATCCAGTATCACGAGGTAGGATCGAAACCTTTGCTTCAGGCCCGGTGGATGGTATCCTACCGCTGTGCCACGGAACTGTACGGTCAGCTGACGGAACTGGACGGTAGCGCAGAATTTTAGCGATATATATATATATATATATATATATATATATATATATATAGAGAGAGAGAGAGAGAGAGAGAGAGAGAGAGAGAGACAGACAGACAGACAGACAAACAAACAAACAAAGACAGACAAAGACAGAGAGAGACAGAGAGGGAGATCACTCAAGCCAAATATATCCTTAACCGCATGACTACAAAAACTACCGTTTTCAGCTCAACTTGCGCTTTGGGGTTCATAGTTGGTCTCTATTTGACTCCTGGCCAATGGCCACAGGAGATTAACTTGCGACTGTTTTTCACACCGAACATTTTTATAGCGAAACAGATTTTGCACGAGAAAGCGATTTCAAAGAGGAAATAATTTGTGACCAACATCAAAAAAGTTTTTTAAAAAATCCTTTATCTTTTTTCTTGAATATGTCACATTTCTTTTTGCTAATTCATTGCACCATCCGACAAGAAATTACCTGCAGGCGACAAAATTAAGTCGAATTACTCATTGAAATTGAAGTAAAACGGAAGTGTTGTAATTGCTAAAATGCTTCGTGTTTTACATCAGCGAGAATTCTCTGCGGAGATATCATCGTTGTGTGGTCGGGTCGCATGGCAGGAAACCACTTCCTCATAGAAACAAAAATCTACAGCTGAACAACAAAAAAAACTATGGTAAATGTTGTGACTGCTTTGTTTAGAATACACATGCGAAAAAAACGTCATTTGAAAGCGAAAGTTTCTTTTATGTATTACGAAAACATTTCGTTCATTGACCCCTTGTCAAGTTTGCCGACGGGACTAACAGCTTATTACTAACACTGCTAGGGTAGGTAAAGTAGTTATGGGAGAGTGGTCCGTCCAAGTTCTCACTCACCTCCTCTCTCCTCCTTCAACTATCGTGTTATTTTAGTGATTACAGTTTTTGTCAAGTTATCTTGCGATGAAACAGACTGCGAGAAGAAGTGAATTCACGCCTTTCCCTGAGGTATTAAAAAAAAAAAGTCACTGGACAAAAAAGTAATAACTTTGCTACCTAGACAGGGTGAATATTATTATAAAGATAAGTAATATATTAACTTATTTAATTTTCTTTCTTTTTTTTTTTTTTTTTTTTGATTCATAGAAATAAAAAAATATGTTTAATAAATTTTTGATATTTTATTGTTAAGGGTTACTGATAATTTATGTGAAATGATAATCATGTAAGATATTTTGGTAATTATAAGGAATGGGTTGATTAAAACCTTATGTAGATATTTCACAAGGGAGATAACTTCTTAGTAGATGCGAATAGCTACTATTAAATAAAAAAATGAAAGGAAACTTTGGACATTTGAAACTATATTTCATTGAGTTCAACAATATATACAAAAGATATAAATTAGGGTTATTATTATGTGCTAGATTAGTATCTAGGGTCAGTGTTAGGATTGGAGTTGCAATTAACAACAGAAAAATTAGATAGTTTTGGAAACCCTTGCATCAGCTACCGCCATTTGGGAATTGGCCATTTCAAAATGGCCAATAGTGGCTAGATACATCTGAAAATGGCTATATACACTTGCGTTTCATAAATGTGACCCTGACATAATTTTATGGGTCACTTTAGATACTCAAAATCAATGTTAATACCGAGGAAAGGAAATCTACACAGTTTTCTGTCAAATCTACCCAATGGTCATTTTTTCAAACCTAGCCTTATTTTAGCACTAAAAATGGCCCATATCAAAATGACTACATGATTCATATTTGCCAAGATATCCTACCGTATTGACTCAATAGTAAACGGTGTTTTCAGATCGAAAATGATGTTATTTGATCAATGCTTAAAATCTAGCCCCTCTCAGCCATTCAAGATGGCCAAAAAACAGCTTATCATGTAAATTGCAAAATATCTATCTACTCAATGTTTCATGGACTTATTTCAAGAATTACTCATATTTCTCGCCCATAAAATATGCATATGAATTTTTGTATCACATGATATCAGTTGAGATCTGCTTTACAAAACTCTCTCTAATAAAAAATGCTGTCGTAGAATCAAACAAAATTAAAACAGGGATAATGAAATTATGATATAAAAAGTCAGAGCCATTACTACATTTTTTTTAATAATAAATTGATATTGTTAATAAAAAAAAAATTTCTAGCAAACTGAGTTGAGAATTTGAAAATTTAAAAAATTGAAATAGTATTCGATTTATAAAAAATAAATATCAACTAAATTAGATAATTTAATTGCTTGAGGTGCAGTCAACATCAAAAGATTATTTATGTAAAGAAATATTTCATAAAAACAAATCAAAGAGGGATTATTATAAACATAATTCCACTAGTAATTCAAACCTATAGTTTTGAAAAAATAAATTTTTTAAATCTATACATCGTATCATTTTTTTTGTAGAAACTTCATGAATCGGTTTTTAATGTAATTAAACAGTTTACGTATGTGAAAAGTAATAAAATCTTACTTCAGTATTTATTTTCTTTGTGGACTTCATGAATTTTTCAAGTCTTTCAATATTTTTTTTCTTTTCAAACAGACTTTTTTTTTGCGTGTGCAATTTGACGGATTTGCCTCGAATTCAAAACCAAAACGCAGACAGGAAAATTAACCAATCGGTGCATTCCTTTGAGCCCAGACAATAAGTTTTCATATATGCTCATTATAGGATTACACTATTAAAACATTATTTTATTACTACGAATTAAATGAATCTACTATTACTTATTCCACTTATTTTATTGAAAATATAACTATTACAATAAATCAGATAAATCAAAATATTTCCTATTTTATGACTATGATTTTTTTTAAAAATCCTTTCCTATGAATACTTTCTCTCTAGAGCGCATGAAAAATAAAATCGCTTCCAAAATGATTTTTATTTTTTATGAAATTTATCAGATTATAAAAAAAATTTAAAAGATTCAAAAGCAGACGCCAAAAATTGCGCAGTTCGTGGAATATGTTGAAGATAATTCTGAAATATGGAAATGTTTGAAATAAAATCATAATTCAAAATAGGTTGAGTGTTTCTTTTGCATATTTAAGCAGAAACCTTCGTGTCGAAAATTGAAAATATCTAAACAGAAACCTTCGTGCCGAAGAAAAAAAAGACTATGAAATTAGTTTTTTTAAGACTATTCAAGTAAACGTGATAAGGCCTGTGTATAATAATGGCGACATTTTTCCCTCCAAATTCTATAAGCATTAAAACAATAAAATTAATAAAAAGGTTGGATCTGAGTTTTCTAAACAAGTATAATAGATTGATGAGGTAAAATACGTACAACTTACAAACATTGTATATATATTTTGTATATACATATATATACATATTAATGTGTCATCCACAGACAGCTGTTTCGATGTGTTATATCTCTTCAGTGTGGCTATAGACTTTATCCCATCCAGTACCGCGAGGCAGTATTGAAACCCTCACATCGGACCCGGAGGCCGATATCCAACCTCTGGACTACGGAACTGGGTAGTCAGCAAGGCTGAATTTAAGCGATATACTCATTTACGCAGAAACTCCTCATCCACCAGAGTGCTCTATTCCTATGGAAAAACATACTCGCACAAAAAATATATATAAGTAGAATAAGAAGAAGATTTTTCAACCTAGAAAAATTGACCCCCTCCCCAAAAGTCCTAAATAGGGATCCTCAGGATCACCTGAGGAAGGCCAAACAGGGCAGAAACATAAAGGTGTTTGCGTAGTGAATCCTTTATCCCATCATATATACACACATATATATACATACACGTACACACACACATACACATATACACACACACACACACACACATATATATATATATATATATATATATATATATATATATATATATATATATATATATATATATATATGTGTGTGTGTGTGTGTGTGTGTGTGTGTGTGTGTGTGTGTTTGTGTGAGTGTGCATATTTCATTGTAATAAATCTTCGTAAAACCTGTTTTCGGCTTTTCAAATTACAAACATTTTTGAGAACGTCTGCCAGAGTCGAATAGTTGTACGCTACAGAAATAGAAATCACAAAATCAACGAACAAATTGCTATCCAAAACAGACAATTTATGAAATAGATAGATTGATGCATAGATAGATAGTTGGATGGAAGTTAGATGGTGTTTAATTTAATTTTAAAAGCTAATTTATAACCACTCCATTTTTTATTCTATTCGAAAAAGGGAGGTATAATGTCAAAAAATTGAGAGGCTGATATTAAAAGAAGAGAGGTTAAAGTCAAAAAGGGGACTGCTATTAAAAAAAAGTGGGATGGTAAATGTATAAAGAATGAGTGTCATGCAGAGATCGAACCTGCATCCACCTTGGACTCCTGCCTTGCCATGAAAGTGCCGTTAGTTCAGTGGGAAAGAGTAGAGCCTGCGTATAAGGCTTCTTCCAAGGTGGACACAGTCTCGATCCCCGTACGACGCTCATTTATTTATTCATTTATTTATTCATTCATTCATTTATTTATCTATTTATCTATTTACAATATCTAAGGCCATCCAATTTGCTACCGAGGAAAATCAATGTCGAGTGATAAGTTCCGAATAAAATATCTTTATAGTTATCACATGTATACATATACATAGAATACCACGGAGGGGCTGGGGGGTTCCACAAAGGTGTTTACTGGAGATCCCCTGGGCTTGTAGAGTATGCTGACCCTGGGGTCCGTCAGAAAATTCTTTTAAATGAAAGGGGTCCTCGGTAATGAAAAAGTTAGGAATCACTGATGTAGGCTATGATACTAGCGAGCCAATACGGCGAAGATTCGAGGATGTTGTAATTTTGAAATTTGAGTTAAGACAGGGACATCTTGAGGCCATATGAAACTAGTATTAGAACATATTCTAAGGTTTGTCGTTTTTTAGATCTTATATCTCAAGATCTAGAAAAGCTAAGAATATCCATGTTGACATTTTGTTGTGCGTTGACGCTACTTTCTATCTTCCCAGGGAACTCGCTATGTAGGAGTGGTTCCGAGTTACGATTACTTAAAATGGCGTCCTAGAAACATCGATGGAACTTTGAGTCCACTTCGACATCTTTTTCTCAATAAATGATGTGTTCCAAGGCTATGGTGACAGCATTTTCAAAGCCTACATAAAAGGTTGAATAAATCTTCAGAAGTTCTAGTTGTGGAATGGTGGCTAGTTGAAAATTGAAAAAAAATGATTCGGCCGCCGTCACAATGTGTACTACGTCTGCTTCTTCGAGTGAACAAAGTATGAGTACAGGTTTTCAAACTTTTAGGAATTAAACGGGGTAGATTTAAGTATAATTCAATAGAATTTGAATCCTTTTTTCCAATAGTCTGTTACTTTTCATGCTTTCAAAGAGCTCCAACAGTGTTTGGTTTTTACTGCAATGGTCTGATGTTCTGATAAATAGAGAGGTATTTAATGCTTTAAAACTCTGTTCCAATGATTTACACAATACATCAAATGAAAATAATCCGGTGATTTTTTTTCATTTTAGCGCCCTTACGGAAATTTCAGCAGACCCCTGAAAAGCCATTTCCTCCATACTGATGGGCTCATAACTTGAAAATCACTTAGGTGAGATGAAGTTAGAAATAATCTATTTATATGAAAAACTACTGGGGTACCAAATTCAAGTGAGATATCTTCTTAAATATCAAAGTTAAAAGTGCCGAAGTCATACTTACGTCTCACAACATGCTAATTTAAGCAAATTTCCATTCGTCATGATTTCTGAACCATTCGTCCAGTCAACTTCTCAGGGTTCATTAGTCTCTGGGAAAGGTGTCACCTATCAAAATTTCGTCGAAATATATGAAGGTACCCATGAGGACTCAAGAAATAAGTCATTTGATACACTGAAAAATAGATCTGTTCATACCAGATGTATGTCCTGTCAATGAAGATCAAAGTGTGTGTTTTCTAACATTTATTGTATGTGAAGGTGATGAAATATCGCGAGCATCAAATGCGACAGATTATATGGACGGACAAAGGTTATAAAAACAGGAAGAGTTATGTTTTCTTGGTCTGTACGAACTGTTATCACAATAAAATGATAAACAAAAACGCAATTGTTGTTCTCCTCAAAAACAATAAATCTATGTCTTCTCACTTTTAATGAATAGCTTTGATGATACGAAAACTTGCCACTAACAAGTGAAATAACTCAGTAACTGCGTTCTGGGTCTCCATACATTTTGAATGCATGGCAAAAGCAATTGATAACAGAACTTTGATAAATTCTATTGAGAATATTCGGGGCATTAGATTTTGTTAAACGTTGCATTTCTCGATTATTAAAACACGGTTTTATTTATTAACAACATTTCAGAAGTTACCACGGTGAATGGAGGATTTTGAAACATCAAAAAACATTTATCCATAATAATTTTTTGTCAGAATTCATAATGGATATTTTTTTGAGTAAATGCTTTTTTTTCAAGATCTTGAAGTCTACAGTATCATTAATCTGAAAATAAAAGCAACTGCAAACCTTTAGGAACAAAGCAATATTCTAGTTTCATTACAGTTTGATTTTGTTTTTTTTTCAATTCTTGATTCATGGCAAATTTTTCTACATCCTTGACTGAAGCTTGGGATATGATTCAACTGATTCGATTTCTGCAGGATCTGATCGTTTTAGAAAAGTTGTGGATATCTATAGTAAGCACATATTTCATACAGATTTCATAAAACTGAATAAAGAGGGGTTGATTGTATTAAAAATTATTTTCACAATTTTTTCTAACAAAATACACCTCCGTTAATAAATGAGTACCGAAAATTCAATTCAAATCCGATCATTACTTGATTTTTGGTATAAATCTAAAATATGCATGCGTTTCGACAAAAAGTTTTTAATGCAAACTATTGCATCACATTGTTTACATAAGGTGGAGAATTTTTCAAGGACAAAAATCCCCAGTCCTAAACATGGGAAACAAATAGCATTTATATTGGAATTTTCTCTAACTATTCTGTTTATGAAATGAGCCAAGGTTTATTACGATAAACCACTTAACTTGTATTTTCTCCACACTGAAACTTAATTTGGTTCTTACTCACAGGGCCTTAGGGAAAATAACATCATTACTTAGATTATACAGTTAATAATTTCGGATATGAAATTACATACTGAGAGTCACCTACAGCTAATGAAGGGTGAAGTAGTTTGCTCAGTACCCCGGGCTGTATTAAGGCTGTGCAAACCGTGTAGCTGCACAGACCCACCCCTATTAGTATATATATTTTTTGCGGGTATAGTATCTCAACTAAACTTTTGGGGGGATTTATGATGTTACTTAGGTATAGATTAATGGTCAACTTTGGATTATGAATATTTCAATTGTTTTTTGGATTGTTTGAAAAAAAATAACAATAAACGTTATGCACTGGGTCTGTCAATGTTACATTTGACCCTTCCAGTTGCTCAGAAATATTGGAACTAGAGGGAATGTTCAATCAGGTTATCAGCCTACTGCAGTGGTTCCCAAACTTAATTGTATGCCCCCCCCCCCACAAAGAGACATATTTGTCTTATTCGGCACACCAAAAGTAAAAATTAAATGAATTAGACTGTAACATCTCAGTGGTCAACGAACGAAACTTATATATCAGCATACTGATGTACGAACTCATGATCCTTTTCTCCTTTCTTTCTTTCTCTAAAAAGATTGATAACAAACAAAATCTAATGACACTAAGTGTCGATTGAAATCTATGGGCAGACATAACATAATACTGGTACAAGACGCGTTCAAGGCTCGAAATACCTTTCTGTATTTGGCAAAATTTATGCCGCGCATTTGCGAGATAATGAGACCCGCAGAACACTAACGTGCTGCCGCACACAGTTTGAGAACAATCGGCCCACAGACTTGGCACCAGGCTGACCGGCCCATCGGGATTTTGCCCAGTTGCCCGCGGCACAATCCTCCCTTGAATACATGTATATAAGTGACACTCCAATTACAGGGTTATCTTGTTTTAATTGAAATTCCGATGCCCCGAACTGAAAAGTTTCGACATCGCTCGGTTAGGGACCCCTGAATTGCTATCATCGATGTATTCTGCTTTATTTGCAAATTCAAAGCAGTGTAATTATAAAATCTTATAAAATATTTACAGTATGTTTAATATTAGGGACACGAATGTGTTGTGGATTCCTTCGAAATTACTGACACTTATTTATTCAATTTTATTTGACATTTCAAAGCAGTGAACTATAAAAAATCTCATCAAGATATATTTAGTATACTTTATTAATATTTTTCATATGAAAAAAAAAAGATGAAGTATTGTGAGTCAATATTTTCATTAGTTTTGTACTTTTTTTCCCTTCAACTTGATTTTTAGTTTTTTTTCTTTCAACTTACAATTCGGGCCGTTGTTTCTACTAAAACCAATAAACATCGCGATGTGAGATATGTTAAAAAAATTCTCTTCTTCCTTGCGTCATATTTTTATTTCAAGAATTAATTTTTCAAAAAGAATAACCGAATGATATTTTATTGCGTCACAGTAAAGTAATTGAAAAGTGTGGGATAATTTTAACGTGAATTATCACGTAAATCGATCCACCTCCCATAAGAATATTTAGTGGGTGATTATCAAAAACTAACTAGTTAAAAACCTTACCCGAGGTCACATCAGAAATTTGACTCTATGAGATTTCCCTTGCTTTAAATATCCCAGCCTATGACGTCACCATACTATTAACCCCCGCAGAAGTTGGTTCACTTTACACAATAGATAAAACAGGAAATATATGCAGGCGAAGTTACCCGATAATTCCAGGTTGATTTTAGTGCTTCTAAATGAGGAAAAATATAATTGATAAAAACATTTTTTTACCATTAAATCAAAATTAATACGTTTTTGAATTTTTATCGCCTTTTGAACATCCAAGAATTAAGCATTTGAATAAGTTAGTCTTGAAGGTTCTCTAAGCATATTTCGATGATAAACTAAAAATTATTAGGTTAACGCAAGAATTTCCAGCATTATATTTTGTACAATGGTAACGAAATCTTAAAAGTGTTTTCAAAGTTCACCCATCTCTTAATTGTTCATGCGAGCACTCTCGTTAAGAATTGCTCGCGGAAAGCTGATAATTTTTTATTTCTTTATTTATGATGATGGAAATCTCGGTTGAATATAAAATCGATATTCGTACCCTCCGTCAACCCGATAAGATAGACATTTTTCCAATCATGAATATCCTGTATATTATTCCACTTGATTGTGTGTGCGATGGTTACGCTTTCTGGCAATTCGTTTCCGGCGTCTTCTCGCCCAAATAGAAATAACCGGTTTATTTCTTTTAACAAGTACTCGAGTTTTATAACCCCTCCTCTCCTTAGAAGTTTTGTCGTTTACAAAGAGGGTGAAGAAAGCGAGGTATCAGTAGCTGTCAACAGAAATTAGAACACGCTATCTTACAGCAATGAAATTTAAATTCTCCTCATATCTTTCATCTTTTTTTTTTTTCGTATCCCTACCCGATTCACACTTTCATTGTAATGAACACGGGTAATGGCAGCAAAAAAGACTCAACCATCACTATAACTTTCATTCATTCATTTATTACTCCTCATTCAAAAGCCTAAAACACAAGTTATAGTAGTAACAGACTGATGGCTAAATGATTAGTAATGATAATTACAGATATTTCAGTCTCATTTGTCTATGCATTTTGTAATAGTTAATATTGATACATTCCATAGATAATCAATTACTTTTGCAAAATTACATACCTTTATTTCAGAAATATCTTTGTGAGAATAATGATGGTATCTTCTTTGTCATTACAAGTGGAATTTTCACGGGTCCAGCTAGTAAATAGTTATAGTAAAAAAAATAAAGTAACTCCGGAATATATATATATATATATATATATATATATATATATATATATATATATATATATATATATATATATATATATATATATATATATATATATATATATATATATATATATATAATAATCTAAAGGTCTGCTTAAATTTGTTTATACTTCTCTGATTATTTACATTATCTTCAGAAACATCACATCAGCATCAAACATCAATGTACTTATCGTTTATCTAAAAAGTGGTATCACGGATTGGATTTATTAAACAAATACGTAAAAAAACATTATTCGCTTGAATGATTATGTGTATAGCGAGACAAAATATACTGAACACAAAAATTCCCTCATCACATTTAGCGTATGAAGAAATATAGCTAATATGAAGTAAAAAAAAAAAGTCGATCGTTTAATTCTTATATATGTCCTCTTGAATATTTTTTTTATATTATTAACTTGATAGATGTGTCAAAACAGTAGAAACAATACATTTTTGTACCATTCTCCCAGAAAAGTCTACTAGATTACACTTTTGGTGTACGATGGTCTTCGTACAAGAAGATGAATATGGTTCACATGGCTATGAATGAATGACAATCACCATAGTGACATTAGCGCTTTGAAATAGAATTCTATTATTTAACTTAACAATTACAGGCTTAAAATATGTTTGAACAAGTTCCAGGACTCTATCTCTATGTTGTACATTTAAAATCAGGAAGAAAGGAGTAATGAGTGATCAAGAAATAATGCAAGCATTACAGATAGAATTATTGATAGGATAGCTCTTATAAGGATAATTAAATCACCTTTATTGTTTGTTAGTTGATAATATAAAAATGTGTTTTTTTATGGATTTTGGTGACTTCCATACATTAATAAAATAGATATTTGATATTCCAAAAAAATGCATATCAAAATATGTTTAGGCAGTTTGATACATTGATACAAACATGTACTTACAGATGATATCAGTTTCCGTCGTGGATATAATTTAAATATATATTCTCTCCCTTTAGCGCTTGGGACTTTCGCATACACACACACACACACACACACACATATCTATATCTATATATATATGTGTGTGTGTGTGTGTGTGTGTGTTTGTGCGTGTGTGCATGTGCGAACAACAGGGAATGAGACAGGCTCAGAAGTAAAAGTATAGGAAAACTTTATTTGTTGATTAATTCATTAATAAACGAATTAATCAGAATGCTATATATGCCTCGGGGGGAGGGGGTTCCCATCTTCAGTAGTATGTGCGTACCTTTCAGCGTTTAAAAGATTGAGATGTAACACACCTATCACTTGAGTTTTTATCTTCACCTTCCGATTGCCATTTCATATATATATATATATATATATATATATATATGTGTGTGTGTGTGTGTGTGTGTATATATATACATACATATATATATGTATATATAATTGTGTCATCTACAGATAACTGTTCCGTTGTATTACAACTCTTCGGTATGGCTATAGACTATCCATTATCCCATCCGGTACCACGAGGTAGGATCGAAACCTTCGCTTCAGACCCAAAGACCATTTCTCCCTTTTATCTCCTAACACATAGATGCTCAAGTACTGTTGACAACATTTTAGCATTCAGGTACTCGTCAATTTCGCTTAAAATGTATAGTCATTTATAAGTACAAACTAGATTATAAATGTTTTAAGGGTTGTACAAAATATTTGCTTAGTTTGTCGCAAGGCTACAAACGGAGGGCACCTAGCGAGGATCGAACTTACAACACTTGTGAAAGGTTATCTCGGGTACAAGGCCAACTGTAGTAAGGACCTAGTAAAGATTGAACTCATTACACAAGCGGATGGAATTTGCAAGACGAGCTCATTAACCATCTCATTACAGTAGGCGACTTGTGTGCATTTCCTATTGTTATTCACATATTTGTACGCACATTGAGTATGCGTAATGCTTTCTCCACCTCGCCAATACAGCCATGTTCCCATTTGCTATCATACATGGAGGGGAGACCTCTGCTATTCAATATTCAGAACAATGGCCATACCTTCTACGAGCGTTGAATATTAATTTATTTGCTACCAACAGTTTCTTTTTCACAGTCAGGGCGTGGTGAAAAAAAAATTGGAGCTTATACTGTGCATGGAACAACGCTTCGGCACCGGAATATGTTTCGCGAGTTCGTAAAGTTCTTGATAATTAAGGACAATGGTGGTTCTTTTTATCAACATTAAGATATTGTTAATTCATGACCAACTATTTTTTCAAAAGAAAATTATATCATATTATTCGTTTTCTATATTGTTTAAACACTTGCTTAAAGATTGCCTTGGCCGGGTATTAAGCTCAATGCCAGGACATTTCCTTTGTATCAGGTTAATATTGAAATCGTCTGCTAATAAATAAGGGGAAATGATTAATATTTTGCCCCTCAAAAAAGGGAGAAAAAAGCTTATACCCACTCTAGAACCCTGAACACATAGAAAAAAAAATTTACCACGATTTTGACCTCTAAAAAGACCAAGTAAAAAGGCCAATTTCTAAAGTGTTCCCAATCTTATCAAAGTAAAAAAAATGTCAAAACTTTCTCTTATGAAGTTATCAAGTTTTCTCCTGACTTCACTGTCGATAAACGCAACATAAGGATCAAGTTCAATATCAAACTTATATAGTTAACTGAACCTAAATCCTAAAAGATAATGTAACAGTTGGAAATTACTCAGATTTGTTTCATTCTTCAGGCTAAAACATTTGGAAGTGCCAAACTAACTCTGCCTGCCGTGTGCCGTTTTTTGCAGGGTAATAAATAAATAGCCACAAACAAACAGGAAAAAAATCATTATCATTATCATGAAGTACGTATCGGTCTATTTTCAAGTTACAAAGATATGCTATTGAATTTACATATCATACTTGTAGGTGCAAATGGATACGTAAATATAAATAGATGTTTATCAATCTTTGCTTAATCCGACACAAGGTTGAAGAACGCAGGTAGAAAAGGGAAGATTGCGCTGCACCAATCTTCTTGATGAGGAAAGCTTATCCGCTTTGAAAACCAGCCTAGTCAGATGTAAGGTTGCGAATATGATACATGCTGTGAAAATCGAACTCACTACTCAAACATAGGGTCTGTGAGACTAGCTTGCTAACTATTACTCCACGACTAGGCACCTTGTTGTTATTTACTAAGCTTAAACTAGTCTGGTGCAAGACCGAAGTAGTATAGCATACAGCGAGTGTCAAACTCACTTAAGTAGTAATAATTAACGAGGCTAACCATTGCTTCATGGCTGTTTCCCAGGATGAGTTTTGCTCAATCTGACACAAGGCTGCAATTATGGAACACCCTGTAATATTCTTATTCACTACACTAGCAAATGATCGTTAAGACTAGCTTACTAACCATTTCTCCATGGCAAGGTATCCTTATGGTTAGTTGCTGAGTTTAAATTAGTATGGTATAAGCACACAGCTGTAGAAATGAATTCAACGAGGAGCAAATAATAAACGAATTGGTCAAACGCCAGCCATTAATTCTGCTTTGAAATACGCAACTACGTCAACCACAAAGCAGGCATCGTATATATAAACCTATACAAGCATATAGTACACACGCCAGAAAGAACGTGTTGGAATTCGTAGACAATTACATTTAATGCTAACGAGGTAAGCAAGGTCAAATCTCGCCGGAGTTTCTTTTGTTTCAGATCAATGCTGCTTATTTAACGATCGTAGAATAACGATCTGGGGGTTGAAAAAAAGGCAGGAGAAATGAGAGGAAAGAGAAGCTGGTGGGAAAAAATATACTGATTCTGATGGCATATAGTTCATTCATTTTTTTTCCAAAAAAAGATATGGCTCAAAAGATAAACGTAGCTTTCGTTGTCCAGCCTCACATTGGTCAGAATTTAAGGAAGAGATTTTTTTTTCTAAATAAGTTATATACGAGAGGAATCTAGGGAGTACGTCAATTTTTAAAAAATATTCCCCACTGAAATAAAGGGGTCTTATACGTCATCAAATACGACAATAACAATAACAACGGTCCAACTAAGAAATTTGTTAAGTATTGTACGTTTAAAAAAAGCAACTCTTTAATTCTTGTAAAATCTTGGTTCCGTACTTTCTATTTCTTAAATCAGAAAAATCAATCTACAGCAGCAGAACATAAATTATGCAACATGCAAACAATGCTAATACAAGAATAAAAAATTCAAGTAAATGAGATTAGGTGATACGTGCGAAGAGAAATGATAACAATCGGCTTTATTCCCATTATGGAATCCCAATATGTAAAAGAGGACAACAGTTAAGATAATGTCATGGTGATTTCGTTTCGGCAAAAACAAATTTTCATCTGGTTGTATATTCCCGCTCGACCAACGAAAGAGAAATTGCCAGGGGGGAGAACTCTGTCTAATTCCCGCGAAAAGCGCTCGGCCAAATCTCTACAGGGATAATACGCTCAAGGGTTTGTTAAGAGAAAAAATAAGTTGGTTGGTCGGCTGGAGAAAATCCGAACGTATGTGTGGGGTCTTCTTTTGGTTGGAATTTGGGGAGTTTTTTTTTTTTCTAACACAATAGATTATTCACAAATAGAGATCACACCAGAAAAATAGGAAAATAGAAATGTCCCGAAGGACAATAGGATTGAACCCTAAAGTCAAGAATCTCCTTCTTTCTTTTTTTCTTCTCTTCCTGTGCCAATCTAATTTCTGAGAATTCGTTTCATTTTCCGTTTATTTTATTTTTTCTCCTTTTGTTTTGCTCTTTTCCAAGATTCGTGGTTTCTTTGCCTTTTCTCTTCTTTTCTCTTTCTTGCTATCAATATCTTTGAATTTATCTTTATCTTCCTTTCCCATCATTATTTTTTTCATGGCTCTTATTCTTTCTTTCTTTTTTTTTCTTTCAGTATTTATATTTCTTTCTTCATACCTTTTCCCCTTTCGTACATATCTTTCTCGTCTGTCTGTTTTCTTCTTCTCCTTTTTTCTCTTTTCAGTTATTTTATATTTCTTCCCTAATATCTCCCCCCCCGCCCTTCGTACGAACTTATTAATTTATTTTCTTGCCTGTCTGTCTTCTTCTTCCCCTTCTTTCACTCAGTTTTTTCTTTCTTAATATCTTTTCCCTCTTTCATACGAACTCATTTTCTTCTTCTTCTTCTTCTTCTTCTTCTTCTTCTTCTTCTTCTTCTTCTTCTTCTTTCTTTCTTTCTTTCTTTCTTTCTTTCTTTCTGTCTTTCTGTCTGTCTTTCTTCCTTCCTTCCTTCCTTCCTTTCTTTACTTTGCTTTTTTTATATTTCTTTCTTGTCCCTATACGTTGAATAGTTCTTCTTCTTTTTCTTCTTCTTCTCCTTCTTCTCCTTCGTCACCTCCTTCCCCACTATTTACATATCACTATTACCTTTTCCTTCTTTATTCTGCTCTCTTTTCCATCTTCTTCGCATTTATACCCATTCTCTCTTTCTTTACACCTTTTCTTCAGTTTTTCTTTTTCAATTTCCCCTTCTTGTTATTTCTGGTTGACTCCAGCTTTCCCTCTCTTATTCCTTTCACCCCCAGTTCCTTCCCCCCCCCCCCCCATCACTCTCGTCGGATACAATCATTCAATATGAGAGGGGGGAATGAAATATTGGGGTTTGTCACGATTAGCAGATGTTGTTATTTAGCCGGAGTAAATATCATTCTTGAGAAGGAGAAGAAAGAAAAGGAAAAAAACAGAAGGAAAAAGAAAGCAGAACTTAGTGGAAGAGCAGAGGGCAGCAGTACCGGAAGGGCGTGGTATTGTTTGACGAGCACTTCTGAGCAAGAAGTCAATAGACGTAGGGAGAATAACGCATCAAATATGACCGAAAGCCTCCACTGTGTACACAAGTTTTGTGTTTGCCATGCGATCAACGATCGATTTACAAACAGAGATAATAACAATAATAATAATGATAATAATAATGATCATAATAATAATAATAACAATAATAATAATAGTAAGAAGATAACAATAATGATGATGATGATAATAATAATATAATAATAATAATGAGAATAACAATAATAATGAATAGTAAGAAGAAGAAGATAATGATAAAAAGATAATAATAATAATAATAATAATGATAATCATAGTAAGAAGAAGATAATAATAAGAAGATAATAATGATGATAATAATAATAAAAAAGATAATAATGATAATAATAATGATAATAATAATAATAATGATGATGATGATGATGATGATAACAGCAGGTCTGGATAATCACTCAGTAGAAACTGTCATGCAACCTATGTTTTTGGCAGTATTCCGTGTGGGGAGTGATCATTTAAAATATTGGGAAAAGCGGGGATCAATGAATCAGATACTTCTGTCGCTTTTTTTTAAGGCGGGACAGTGATCATTAGAAAAGTCTGAATCTAAAAAAAAAAAATATGCTGACACAAACAAAGGGATCAGTTTAGCTCAAACGTGCGCTGGAAATTGAACCTGCACACACATACGCACTAAAAACCCTAGCGTAGTAAAAAAAAAAAATGAAATATTTTTGTAGACATTATAAGGAGTGAATGTCTAAATTTTCAATCCTCTAACTATATTGATGCAGCCTATCCACGTGATACATATACATATCCTGCCAGCCAGCTCGACCAGCTTGAACACTGAAAGAGACCTATATTGACAGTTCTGAATGACAGTTTCTAATAATAATAATAATAATAATAATAATAATAATAATAATAATAATAATAATAATAATAATAATAATAATCATTGAAAGCTGAAGAGAAAGGGATCTAAACGTTTTCCATAATGTTTCCAATCTCTTTTTATGACAATGAATGCAAAAGATTTTTTAAGGAATGCGGTATTGTAATATTTGTCAATTAGCTAGATTAACCGTGTCAAAATGTGTCTGTTTTCTCTTAGCTATTTTTGTAACTTCTTAAATTTTCCCTGTTCTTGTTTTTTTTTTTCATAAAATTAATCCTGAAATCATCTTTTCTTTTCCTAAAATATTTATCTTCCTCACGAACCACAGTAATTGATTGACTAACTAACTAACGCTTTTCCACTAGGAAACATACATTTATGACTTTTGTAAATGTATAACAGTGAAATCATCTAACAAACAAAACCACAACTGAAAATATATATATTTACAAGCTTCTTTTTTTTCAAAGATTTATTTATCAAAATGGTTGTTCATACTTATTTACAGAAGGAATAAAACTTCGAAGATTTCAACACTCCCCTAAAATCACATTCTTCAATTCAATGTTAACAAATAAGGTCCAGGAAAGAATGTTTATGACCTATAAATGTTGAAGCTGTTCCTACGGAATCAGTATTGATTTTTTTCAAAGAAATAACAAACGGATTCCAAAACTTGTAAAATTGTACAAATTTATTCAAATGAAACTTAATGAAGATTCAAAATTTACTGACAGGCTATCTACGATTGGCCATCGGATGAAAATCAAGTTATTTCAAAATAATTGCAAACAATAATTATGTTTGCGCGCCGAATTACCACTTTGTGTCATTTCGCATCAGTACTACTGTCTTCTCCGAATAAAATATACATTTCCCATTGTCAAACTCCTCGACTGGATTCGTAAGACATTGAAATTCAAGACTTTTGAATTTAAGACATGAGTAAAAGAGAGAGAGGAAAAAAGAAAGAGTGATACCATGAGGTCATGTGTCAACTTGCATTTGAGAATTCAAAGTATTCTTTTAAAAACATTGAATTTCTGTTCTGAAAATTATGGTGAAACTCTTACAGTTGATAACGACTTAGACATCAGCAAAACCAGTGACATTACGACGGCTTGAATAAGAGTTACGTACGCATTAAATGATGACGAATTCACTCTCTCAACTCAGGTCGAGTTGTTTTGTTACAAGAAATAAGACAGAAGTTGAAATAGGATACATATCTTTTAATAATATTGTATGGAGATGTGAATATCGTTTCGTTTGGCTTTTTTTTTCAGATTTTAATGAAGCAATGCAGTTTGACACAGCCAAGCTTATTTTCTTTTAAATTATTATATTCTAATCCTTTCTCTCTTATGTTTCTCAAAAAGCTATCGCTTGAAAATGACACACTCTTCTGTTATACCTTTAAATCGCTTCCTTTGTTTACCGTTACGTCCATAGCTTGGAAGAAGATGAAACGAACAAATACAATTTTCAGTCAATTCTCACATGCCATGCTTGGAAGCAAACATGTATGCCTCATACAGAATAGATTTCGGTACAATTCAGAATTGTAAATAGTTCCAAGAACTGGACCACAGTTTTTAACGCCATCAGGACATGATTACAAAAGGGGCTAATATATTTACAAGGAAGTTAGTTGAATAACGCGATTGGAAGAAATAACAATTAATAATAATATGACTATTGTGACTAGGTAGTAATATAAATGTATATAAGTATAACATCTGGGCAATAGATTTGAACAAATCGTGAAGGCTAATTCTACACGTGTTCTGTCTTCACACAATTGCATATATATAGTCTTCTTTTATTTTCAGAATAAGCATTACGGACGAATTGAGATAGATAGATAGATAAATAGATAGATAGATAGTTACGAAATCAATTTGGTAGAATTTTGGAGGTAGGGAGTTTGATCTACAGTAAGAGAATGAGAATCAAGAACGGAATGTAGTAGAGAGTGAGATAGAAACAGAATGAGGTAAATAGATGAATGCGGACGGACACACAAAAACAGATACAGAATGGGGTGAGATAAATTCAAGATATCAAGACAAAGGTTTGAAATGCAATACCAGACTCAACTTAGATATATCATATAAACCTACAATTGGAGTATGGTTTATTTTAAAACCGTGGATCAAAATATTGACCACTAGTTTAATAAACCAACATCTTTAACATATAATTACCAAAAATTGTACCAAGATCATAAATTGTCCAAATTTCTTCGATTAAGCATTGTGGTTATTATACAAGAAAAAACTAGTCAAAAATAATAACGTTAACGATTCATCTGAAAAATTCGGAAAACATCTATTTTTACTAGGTGTAAACAAACAATATGATGTGGAGTGAAATCAGATTAGGAATAATGTTGCTTTAGGATTGAATTTTGAAAGTACTCCATGGTTAGCTTCTATGGGTCAATTGGTGCTGCCCATATCAGACAGGTTCTCAAGAATAAGAAATGTGAGTTCAAATCTCGTCGGAGGTTTTTCTTCCGATCTATGCCGTTCACTCAACGGTCATAGAATGTGTAAAAACGACTTGAATGTTGCGTTAAAAAGCAATGTAATGAAAAGAGACTCTGGTTAGAATAATCAAAATTTGTAATTTGTTATTATGACAATGTTTCAGAATCGAGAGGGATTAAAGGTTGATCCACTTGAAATGTATTTTTTTTCTAACGGTGGATGATACAGCGAGTAGGAATGAAATCGAATTCAAAGTGTACAACTTCTAGGAAAATCACTATCAATGGCTTGATAGAGATTCAACATACAGCTTTTATCAAATTCAGGATATTTGCGGTATCTCACGGTATCATCATAATCATCATCATCATCGTCTTTTAAGGTCCGTCGTTGGACATTGACCTTCTCAAGGAATATATATATATATATATATATATATATATATATATATATATATATATATATATATATATATATATATTATATGTATATATATTAGGAGATGGTCATATGATCCTACAGAATTATCATAAATTGTGTTATCCTAAATCAAAACTTTATTCGATGTGATCTCCCGTAATTACACGGTGTATGTACAATTTATCGTTTATTCATGGTCTATATCTGCTCTATTCATTTCTTTCAACGTGGACTGTGATGTTATTAAGAAATAAATATGTGATCCGATTGAATGATTATACATTGCATTTGAGTTTCATTATAATATACCACGATTCATAATCATTCATCATATGAAGAACATAGTTCCAAACCACCACACATATATATATATATTGATTAGATAAATACACGCACACACATACACACATATATGTGTGTGTGTTTCTGTGTGTGTGTGTGTGTGTGTGTGTGTCTGTGCGTGTATGTGTGTGTGTGAAATATATTACGCAAATATATATTTTTCCGAAAAAAAGCTCTGAGGTGCTGAATAAAGCAAAACGAGGGTATACCATTGTCATAGACAAAATCTATGTATTTATTTAATCGATATATATATATATATATATATATATATATATATATATATATATATATATATATGAGCACTCTGGTGGATGGGGGATTTCTGCGTAATTTAAATATAACGCTTAAATTCAGCCGGTTCCGTAGTCCAGAGGTAGGATATCGGCCTACGGGTCTGAGGTGAGGATCTCAATTCTGCCTCTGGTACTGGATGGGATGATGGAAAGTATATAGCCACACTGAAGAGATGTGGTACATCGAAACAGCTGTCTGTGGATGACACAATAATTAATGCTCCTCTTTTCAGGGTTGAGCATTCTCAAAGTGAGGTAACTCATCCACTGTAAGCTTATGCAATGCTCTTCTATAGGAATTGAGCACTCTGGTGGATGAGGGATTTCTGTGTAATTTAAATATAACGCTTAAATTCAGCCTTACTGCCTGTCCAGTTCCGTAGTGAGGTAAGGGTTTCAATTCTGCCTCGCGGTACTGAATGGGATAATTGAAAGTCTATAGCCACACTGAAGAGATGTAATACATCGAAACAGCTGTCTGTGGATGACACAATTATATATATATATATATATATATATATATATATATATATATATATGCTGGTTTATGACTATGTTTTTTTTTCTCTCACAAACGGGGCATTGATTATAGGTACCACTAAAACGTGCAGAATTAAGACTTCAAAAAAAATCTTGGGTGATTAGTAACATTTTAAGGGTTTTAGAGGAGAGGGCTTTATTCACTATTTGACTATAATCCTGAACTAGACACACAGTTTTTGTGTGCCAAGTGGAGAAAACGTTGTGGTATCATAATTATGTAATAGAATAATATTTATTTTCACTATATTTATTCTTTGAAAGGTCAAAATCTAGAGAAAAAGTTTTTAACTTTTGAATTCCTTTACTTTTTTTAAGGGACAAATTCGAGGGGAATTTTTTTTCATTTTCTGAGACCAAAATCAAGACGAATGTTTGCTTAATGTTGACAATCGAGGAGAAGTTTCTTTCAAAATTTTGGTCATAATTGAGGTGGAGATTTTTCTCTTTAACTTATAGCTGTCAAATATAAAATTTTTTTTCAATTTCAGAGTTCAAAATCAGTACTTTTTCACTCTTACGAATCGAATTCAAGATGGAACGTTTTTATCACTTTTAGGGATTAAAAGCAAGTGGGTACATTTTTTCCAGTGGGTTAAAGTAAGGTGAAATTGTCTTTTTATCAGGGTTACCAATTGATTTTTTTTATACTTTCGTGCTTGTGGGACAATATTTAGATTTGTTTAATTTTTCATATTTCAAGACCAGTGTTGCAAATTGAGATGATTTTTTTTTTTAAATTTTTTGAATTCAAACCAACTTCCAGAATCAAAAAAGTTGGAAAAAATCACATCTGAAGGGGCAACCCTGTTTGTAATAGTTGCAGTTATTCCCACCCCACAGGCAACGCTGGGTATTATTGCTAGTTTTTAATTTAATCATGAGGAACGTTTCTTTCGAACTAAATGCCTCCTTTTCTTAATTTCCTTAAAAGATTTCATGTTTCAAACAACATTTCTGATCTTGAAAGACGAAAATTTTTTTTGAAACAATGAAACAATGAAAATAAGAAGTAAATTGAAAACGACAAATGATTCATTAAAAATGACAAAAATCTATTCAGTTATTTATTTGTCTGTTTGATATGAATTACAAGAAACATGCACAACAATCATTCTGCATGCCTTCAGTGGCTCAGTCGCCGTTGGATAGGAGTTTCCTTGCCAATCTCGCAAAGTTTTGGACTATAAGTATTGTGGTGAATATTCTCCAATTCAAGAGGTTAGTACGAGAGAGAACCAATGTTTGTTGCAGAGTCCTTACCTAAAACATTTTATCTGATATTTTCACAGTATAATGATCGGAGATGTGGTCATAATTCACCACCAAACAGAGTGCATTGACAAGCAAGGAGATTATGTCAAAAGATTTTTAAGTGGACCAAATGCTTCTATCATCATTAGGTTACAGACTAGTTGATGCACGTACACGGATTGGGACATTATTTGTTTCATTAAAGTAACGTCACAGAAAAGCTGTTCGTTTGAAACAAACTTATTTTTTTTAAATGTCTAAATGCTTTCTAAAAATACAGCATTTGTTAGATTTGGTCATACTTTTTTCTTATTTTTTAGATAAGATATTTTTTTTACGAAATAAGTTATATTTTCTTTATAAAAATAAATTTATTCTTATAACTTTTTCATAACACATAATATCGGTGGGTTTTTTTTCAGACACAACATTTTGTCTCCAGACTTTATGCACAATTACCTTTTCACCCAAAATCTACTTGTCCGTCTATTCCACTTAATAGAACATAATTTTACATGCACGAAGCTGAAATTTTGCATTTCAGTACATCCTTTCACGACGACAGCCAATGGGTGATAGGTTTTCCAAAGGTTTTTACTCAGCAATTCTATTCACAATGTAATTCTAATGCCTGAACTGAACCTTGATTTTCCATCCGAATTCTAGAAAGCTGAATTTTGGCATAGGGGTACATCCTTTCACGGCAGATGACATGGGATATGTGAGGTTGACCTCGGTGGTCATTTAATGTCATCAAGGGTCATTTCTGCT
The DNA here is from genome assembly GCA_963457665.1 of Thysanoteuthis rhombus. NCBI lineage: Eukaryota > Metazoa > Mollusca > Cephalopoda > Oegopsida > Thysanoteuthidae > Thysanoteuthis > Thysanoteuthis major. Next base: position 46,488,253 of record OY735203.1, on the reverse strand, counting down.
CATTTTTAGCCAATTGATGTCATTGCAGGCTATTGTTTTGCCCCTAGGTAGATGAAATTTGGCAAAGGGAAACATCTTTTCACGGCAAAGGTAATGAGCTATGGGAGGTTAGCCTCAAAGGTGATTCCAGATCATCAGAGATCATTTCTAAATTCATTGATGAATGTAATGGAGACAGCCCATCTTCCAAACATTTTACAAAGAAATGGTGATTTTCTTTTTTTCACACCTTAAGATATTTGTCGGTCGAAAGACTTTCTAGAGATGAATACACACAAGGTGCCCAAAAAGATTTTAATGATTTTTTTACATTTTCACATGATAATTACTGTTTTAATATTTATTTTTTTTAAGTATCATTTCAATATTTTGTGGTGATTTACCCATGTATTTTTTAACAAATATTTCAAGATATATTTACTTTATTAAAATACTCGTGCTGATTGCCGGCGATGCTCTTGGGAAAAAAGACATCAAATTTGACAACACGGTAAAAAGAAAATGTTTTTTAAAATATTTCTTCTTGCCAAAAACAAACCATCGAGCCAAAATCTGTTTTGAGTGTACTCGCAAACATTTTGGATGATATTTTAGTACTTCTGCGTATTTTATTTCTTACATGTTCCCCGGGCAGGCCAACACACACTCCCGGGTGGACCCATTCGTAAATATCCGTTCTAATCAAATATTTGAAAAAAATTAAAATTAAATTATTTTCTAGCAAGTAATTTTTTTTGTTTTTGCTTTTAATCCATATAACCTTCGTTTCCTCTGGTAATTTGTCACCTCTTTTTGATTCTTAAGTTTTTTAGCCGGCTTGGGGACTTTTATTTACAATGTAACTATAATGCTAAACCAACGCAAATAATCGACTGAAACAATCTTTATGAATATAGGTTGTTTTTCTGTGTTGATATATTTGAAGTTTTTTCCCCTGGACAACGCTGGGTACCCCTGCTAACATATAAATATGTATATATATATATATATATATATATATATATATATATATATATATATATATATATCCCAAAATACAAATCAGTAATACAATATCCGATGTGTAATGGATTCATTTCATAAAGTGCTCGACACATTCAACTTTAAACATCAAAATAGAGTAAAGGATATATCTATATTCTCACATTATTATATTTCTCAGTTACATTATTGATATATTTTTCTTTTGAAAAGATTTCTTTTCAATTTTTTTTCTCTCTCGAATCATCCGTTTAGGGTCAACGTTTTCTCGATTATGTCTCACTCGGAATATAGAAAATTAATCTCAACGTTCGTCTATGTTGACCGTTGGGGGCGATGGAATAGCAATTAATTTGTCAGTGCCATTGCACACCTTCCAAGTCAGACAGTTCCAATCAGGAATTTGAAGCAAGTATTTGCAGACCAATTTATTGCCAACTTGAAATTCTCTTCCAAAATGACGGGGTTGCCTTTCCATTTTGCTTTTGTCGGAACGGGGACGCAAAAAAAAAAAAAGTAATATTCTTGTTTACGCCGAAAAAGGAAGCAAAAGATATAGGTATAACAATATTTATGGCCGGTGTATTCTCGAGCTGCTTGGAACGCATTAATCCCAATAATGGCTGCGACTGTCTCCGTCGAACCTCATCAAAAACGGTGTATATCTTGTAAGCTTTCTTGAACTATGCAGCACAAAATAATCCCAGGTGATTTTTTTTTTATTTTATAAAAGTCTCTTTTTTTTTCCCTTTCTTTCTCCCCCTTTTTTTTTTGTATAGCCACATAAATAGATGGAAGAAGGTAAGCATATTGCCACAAAGCTCACCTCTATCCATCATTATTAGAGACTCCAGTGTATTAACAAGCGAACACACACACACGTGCATACAGGGACACAGTCACGCCCACGCGCACATACAAACACACTCGTGCACAAACACACACACACACACACACATATGTAGAAGTGCAACGCTCTCTTGGCTCAATTCGAGAGATAAAATTGAAGATGTTTTATGGCTAAAAACCTTTAACCATTATTTTTGAATGCCAGAAAAATATGAATTATTAACGCTATCATTCATTTCATCTTCTCTTAGCTTTGATAGGTGGATAGATAGATAAATAGATTCATGGATCCCCAGAGATCACAGGCGAAACCGAAGCCAACAATATATATATATATATATATATATATATATATATATATATATATATATATATATATGGCGTGACAAATTAGGTAGGTTCAGAAAGTACTGGCCGCGTGCCGCCCACGATAGAGAGTCTGGCGAATCCTGGAGAAGGTCAATATCCAAAGACTGATGCTAAAAGGCTGCTGCTGCTGCTGCTGCTGCTGCTGCTGCTGCTGCTGATGATGATGATGATGATGATGATGATATGTAATGTCTTTTATATATATATATATATATATATATATATATATATATATATATATATATATATATATAATAGCCGTCTTCTTTCATTAAGGCGTGCCTTAACTCTTGACCACTGACTCCTTTTTATCATTATTTTTAATGCAAAGCATTCTGAGTTCGAGTCGAAAATTTTCAACTTTGAGATTTTTATGAAAATTGTGAAAGGAGGTTCTCAATCTTTTTTTTTTTTTTTTTTCACCAACAGAAATATTTTGTTTTTTGTGTAGAGAATGACTAAAGCTGAATGCAGGAATAGTTGGGATGTGGTAAAGGTATGAATCCACTGCCTGGTCCTCAACTATTGGTAAAATAGCAGGGCAGATGGAACATTTTGGCCTACAAGGCAGTGCCTGTTCGAGAAAGGCTGGCCAAACAAAGGACCTACACCTTGGCAGACGCCTTGGTCGTATCGGTTCACTAAGCTTCTGGGAAAGGGCGCCAAATCTAAAAAGTGGACTACGTGAACCGTGTGAAAAATTATGTCCGCTTTTGAAAATCAACCAGCACAGGCGGTGGGGAAACAAAATTTTTTTTCTAAATCTACCAACCCAGGACTTCCTTTGCGGAAAGGTCTGCATCGGATGGATTGAGCTCCACAGCCACTTTTAAACCTACAGAAGTTAGAGAGACCTTCCTCTCCTGATCCTTGCAAGCTGCGAATATGAGACACGCCAAACTATCAAATCTGTATCTGGAACTAAGCTGCTGAACATAGCTTGATAACGCTGTAACTTATGTTCTTGTTTTTAAATCTATAACAATAAATATGTCAGTGTGCGTACTGGTGTATGTTTTTTCAAGTGTAAAATTGCAACTCAAATAAAAACAACAACATTGGTTCCGTTTATGGAAAAAGTACTGTGAATAATCGAACGTAACAAAAGTGGTTTGCGAGATTTCATTCGATGTTTCTTGCTGAACGATGCTCAGTGGTCAGGTTAACCAGTTGAAGATGATATCAATCAGATTAAATGTGCAACTTCCATATAAACGAAAAAAAAAAACAACTGCTGGGTCTTATTTCCTTGTACGATTCGCTGCTTGAACCTAACGAATACGGTCCGCTTCTAGAACAAGAGAAGTTCTTTTCCTGAAAAGGTTTAAAAGTTCTTGGAGGATGATCATGTCGAACTTTCGGAAAATAACTACTTCGTTAATTATTTTGACGGAATTTTTTGCGAAACTAATATGTACTTGCTGCTGTATGAATAAGTGTTAATGTGGATGTTTATGAGCAGATGTTAACTACTATAATAAACATTTATTTCTTTGATATGAAAAGTGATTGATTGGGTTTTGGCTGACTAGAGTTCCTATTAACAAACAATATTACGTGGATACATTTTGGAACTATCTCTCTCTATACATATCTATCTATCTATCTATCTATCTATCTATATATATATATATATATATATATATATATATATATATATATATATATATATATGTATGTATATATATATACATATATATATATATATATACATATATATATATATATATATATATATATATATATATATATATATATATATATATATATATATATATATATATATATATATTCATATGTATGTAGTTTCTGAGTTATGCTAATGCAGGCATTCCGATATTTCGGAGATTGAAGTAATAATCGTCGGACGGTTTCTAAGTAATATGAAGATGCCTGCATTGTATGTTGAACGAAAAGTAAGGGTTCAGTTTAGCATTATAGTTGCATCGTAAATGTAACCTCTCCTTTCGAAACTCCTATAAAAAAAATTATTCTCAAAATTTTCCACATTCCCTTGGTCCATTGAGTTTGTACGTCAAATTTGTGCAAAATGTTCAATGAGGTACACCATGACAGACATTTGCCAGCATTTTCATATGATAGGCGTGTTTTTGATTTGTACAACGTAACAGTATGATAAAACACATTCGTAATAATTCTCCGATTACATATACATCTCATTATGATAATATCATTGTCTGCGTTGAGAAACAATCGTGCTGACATGGACAGTGAATGAACAAAATAATAACGAGGAGATAAAGCAGTTATTTGGGCCCTCATTCTTCTGACGGACTGTTTAGCTCAATGGGAAGAGTGAAGCATCGTTGAATCAGCTACTTTATCGGCTGCAGGTTCGATTTCTGTAGTATCCATTTTTTATTTAATTCTTAATTCTATTCACGCTGTCCAGTCCAAGTGACACATTCTCCATGTAATAACAGGGGGTCATTCCATATAGAATTTCAAGTAATAAAACGCATTTTGATTATGCGAACAATATATATATGTATATATATATCGTGAACCACGTTATATCGGGGGACACCTTTACCATAAATAATACACATGTCTTTATTTGGCACAATATACATAGAATTGCGCTATAACGAACCGTGTTCTTACTAGGGAAGCCTGTACCGATATAATGAATGTGTTTTTAATTTTTTCAATATATATATATACTAATACATACATAATCAGGTAGTTTTCAGTTAGTATGTAATATACATTTGTATATTGAACTGGAAGAAAGGGTTCACTTCAGCATTATGGTTACATTGTAAATAGAAAAGCATTACATTTTTTCATCGATGCCACTTGGGTGCCATTGTAACATAACTGTTTTGATTTTTAAATCTCCAAACGGTTACATGGTAAACAACTGATGATCCCGATGAGATTAAATGTACACACAATATCATAATAAAAATGTGTAAAACATTTTAAAAAAAGCACTTTACATAAATTACGTCAACACATATTGGGAAATGTGACTGAAGTGACACAGAAAAAATGTTGAAAAAGTTACATTACAATGATGCAATTTTTGTTTACGGTTTTGTTACCCTTAAACAGAGATTTTAGTTTGTCCAAGAATGAAAGAATTTCCAGTCTAATTTTCAATTTAAAAATGATAGTGTTAAATTTGGTTTCGATGTTTTATCGAAAGAACTTTTCACCGATGGACGTTTAATCAGCCAATTTTTTTTTCTCTTAATTTTTTGAATGTAAATTCGAATCTCGTAAGAAGCTTCTTATTCCGATTTAAAAGACCAAAAGAGTGAATTGGCTAAAATAAAAGCTGTAATAAAAAGCTGTAATAAAAAGCGACAAAAAAGCGGCAAAAGCGAGGTTCGACAGGTTCAACAAAGATGACATGTATAAGAGGAGATGGACATACTCCCAACTCTGAGCGAGATTCGACATTTCAGAACACAACAGACATACGAGTAATACTAGAGAGAACTCAGTTGAAAAGTTGTGATTAAAAATCAAAGAAAACGAGAAAATCTATTCGAATCAAATCACTTAAACAATGAGAACATTAGTTCAAAAAATGATGAAAATACATAATATCTAAATTTTAGAAATATTTCTATGTTAATGTAAGGTATATCTATTTACCACATAAAGTGAGATTTTTAAAACGTATAGAACAGTTTTGAGATTAATAATGTTCATTCACTCACTGAAGACTTGTTATCATAATCAATAACTGAGCAACAGTAGTGTCAAAATTTTAAGTCATATAACAAAAAAGATCCACCGAAAAATAAAGATGATCAGAATAAATTCTGGCGTTTTATGCCAGAGAAAAAGTATCTAAGAAAATTCAGATTCTGGAAAATCTAAATGTTATTAATAAACCTGTTAAAATAAAGCCCGAAGAGGTAAAAAATGTTGGGTTTTTTTTTTGTTTTTTGTTTTTTCAGGATGGATTTTAGCAGAGTCATCATTATCATCAGTCTCTTAACACCCGTCGTTGGACACCTCTCTATCATGGGCGTCACAGAGCTAATACTTTCTGAATTCGTCTAGTTCGTCTCACCATCTTGTATTCTGCCGAGTTCGGTTGCATATGTGACCTCTGGAGATCTATTTTGTGGTGTCCATCGGTTGCCTTTAATTCTTGTAACATGATCAGCCCATTGCCATTTGAATTTTTTAATGGATTCTACGATGTCTTGGGATCCTGTTTTCTCCCTGTATTATCTTGTGATCTCTCCATGTGAGGTTGAGCATGATGCTTTCATGTGCACGCTGCATGCTTCTCAGTTTACAGATCAGTCTTTTGGTCAGGTTCCATGTTACAGCTCCATTGGTGACTATCGTTAGTCGAGTAATGCCAATTTTTAAGTCTTGAGACGAAAATGTTTCACCAGGAGTGCTAGAATACACAAACACGCGCACATATAAAAAGGGATGGGCCCTTTCGCCGCCTTTGGCGGCTCTGGTTGTTCAGCAATGGTTTAAGATCTTTCTCTAATCATTTTCTCTACCACAAATTAATGTTGAGTGCTTCCCAGCTATCGGGTCATTTTTCTTTGACATTGATCATTTCACTAATGTAAACTTTTTAAAAGAATTAATTCATGTGCAATCAGAAATTCCTTTCTTCATATAGTCCGTTAACAGTAAGAATCTAACAAAAATATTCGTAATGATGATACCAAACGAGAATGGAAAGGTTGCAAAGCTCTAAAAAGCTCTCGAGGTGGTAAGTGGAAAAATCAAAATATAATCACAGTTATATTTTGGCGCCGACTGCATTCGAACTCAGTATATGTAAGCAAGGTTTCGGCTTTCTGATTGTTATGCACTGACTTTATCGCATCTCTACCTATTCTGACTTATCCTTTGTTACTTTATTCACCAAGAAACTAGATATTTCTGGTAGCAGAGGGAAATTATGATTTAACAACCGATTTCGGATATTTTTTCTAAGACTTGAATATATATACCAATTTTCACATTTAAATAGTGGATGATTTTTGCCTCAAATCAAAAAAATGGGACTTGAAACGATTAAATGGACTGGTCATAACAAGTAGAAAGAAAACAATTATAATGTTTCATAAGTTTTCCTTGGAGGATGTGGACATCGAAGACAGTAGGTAATGAAACTTTGAAACAATAATTTACACTCACTCAACACGCAATGATTAGATTATTGGTTTGATTTCAATTTATTAGATTTCAATTGTACAATTCAACCAGTTCGTTGTACTCTTAGTGTAGTATTTTTATAAGTGCGCTCAAACTCTAAGGTAGGTGATGTACTTTGTTTAGGACACATGAATTAACAACTGAATGACTAAATAAACTAACTAGGAAGCTGCCAGAGAGCACTTACCACTGCCAACGGCAACACCACTAAAATCTGGATGAAAATCAGTTCGCATATAGCTACAATTCAGAGGGGAATAATTGTAAATATTCCTGTCATCTCTTCCTTGGCTCACAAATAACCCTTCCACAAAATTTCATTGAAAATCATTGAGAAGTTTTGGAGATATAGTTTGGACGAACATGAGTGAATTCATAAATGTATTTTTAAAAAAAAGGAATAAATATCTTTCAAATGAAAAAAAAATCCCACATCTAATATGATTCAATTTAACCATTTTTCCTTTACTCCATGACTTATCCTTTCAGAAGTTTCAGTGAAATCTATGGAGAACTTTTGGAGATATTGTGTGGATATAAAGGGACTGGTATTAATTGGTAATTTTTCCACTTGAATGGCTGTAGCTTCCTGTGAAATTGATTCATTAAAACGATAATATGACCAAAAGTTAATATAAAAAAGGTTCCTTTGGAGAGGCCGTTTGAATCTGAAACATTTCTCAAGTTTGTTATGTCATCAATTGAACACTTGGAAAGAAAATGCGCCAACCTACCCCACCAGTAGGCATAGTTAATTACAATCCGATTGGACAAATTTGTTCTCTTAGTAGTTGGTACAGATGTGATTAATAGTGTTATAATTGATTAATATATATATATATATATATATATATATATACATATATATATATATATATATATATATATATGTATATATATATATATGTATATATATATATGTATATATATGTATATATATATATATATATATGTATATATATATATATATATATATATATATATATATATATATATATATATATATATATATATATATATGCTTTTTTCAAATTAGATAGAAAAATGTATTTGAGTGAAACGTAAGATTTTAAGAATAGACTGACCATCCGGTAAGATAAGTAGAATCATATGTGAGTGAACCTCAATGATGCATTGCAATTAAGGTGGAACATGGAAGACAGAACAATAAGAAAAGAATGACGACATCAGCTACTTGTTTGAAGTGTGTTTTATTATTTTGCAGGCTTTTCTGTTTTCTCTCTTCCTCAATTGCATACAACGATTTAGTAGCTCCACTTACAATGTACCAAACAGCCCCAAACACATGGTATTCTTTACATTCTATCCAAAGGAAAAGTTCTGACAGAAGCTGCTTGAAATTTAGTGCACTGTTTATTGCCATTTCTCGTGAACGTAGACTGCGCTATCACCAACCCCACAATACAGCATGAACTAAACACTCGTTTGTCAAAGTGAAAAGGTTACTTACCAGGGTGAAAAAAAAAAGTTTTTCATGCAAAACTTTTCTAGCTTGCAACGCATGACTTGAATTTAGTAGCAAAAAAGGTGAATTTTTCCAAATGAGGCTAACAGTGGCGCCATCAAGTGGTGGAAACAAAAATTAAAGCAGGTGATTCAACTCGCCCCTGCATTCAACTAGCCTTATAGCAACGATGCAGGAAGGTAACTGTTTAAAAAATTCCAGATCTGTCCAAAGATGTATATTCAAATCTTCCCGAGGCGATGTCGCACCCCTTCAACAAAATGTCATTAATATTCATTGAGAACTGTTGGAGATATTTTGGAGACGGACAGACGGACACGATTATATATACATATATATATATATATATATATATATATATATATATATATACATTTTCAACTTCGTTGGCAGGGGTAAATTAGTATTTTGGCATCGGCCCGGAAACGAAATCTTCAAAAACTGAAGAAAAAATAATAATAATTTCACTTTTTCAGATTCAAATCAAATACATTGTAATTCAGGTTGGTTCGTTCCTATTTTTCTATTCTATCAAAATATCTTCAGAATCCACAAACTTGCTAACAGGAACACACGCATATGAACACGCTTGCTAACACACACACACTCATACTCGCTTGCTAACACGTACAGAGACACACACATATAAATGCTCTTACAAACAAGTTTGTTAACTCTCACACACACACACAGAGGCATGCTTATTAACACACGCGCGTACACACGAACAAGCTTGCTAACACTCACGCACAAGCACGCTTTTTTACACATATCCGGTCAACCAAACGTGCTCGCTAGCATACACACACACACACACACACACACACACACACACACACACACACATATACATGCAAGCATAAACACGCTTACTAACTTACGCGCACACACAGACTCAAACACACTCACACTCACTCGCATACAAGCTTGTGTCCTTGAAGATTCAGCTACCTCCACAGCTGCAGTTAATAGAAACTCATGAATGCGTACGCTCATGTACACGAAAAACCGTATACGGATAGATACGCATGCACATTTGCGCATACACGTACACGCCGCCTGCCACTCGATAAGATTTGCTGGAAAATTCGGAGGCGAAAATGGCTGGCGGTCATCTCAGAGGTGCAAGTTTTTATCTCGGCTGACTCGCATTTGTCTGCCTTATCATTCTCCGAAGCATGGTGACTGTCGGTCGTTCGGACCGGTGCTACGGAAGGTAAACAGCGGTGTGGTTTGTAGACGTGGGACAGAGATGTTACCCAGGTAACTCTCTCTCTCTCTCTCTCTCTCTCTCTCTCTCTCTCTCTCTCTCTCTCTCTCTCTCTCTCTCTCTCTCTCATATGGCCTCGGGCAATTGTTCATACAGCGCCTGATCTGTGCTAGTGACCAGGGAATGCCTTGTGTCATTTCAATACACTCGTGTGCACACACGCATATATAAAGCCAATTTGATACGTACAGAATCGCACACATACCGTGTATGCACTATGAACGAATACATGTATACATAGAACCATGGACACCAACACTGCAAACACACACACACACACACACACATACAAACACATACACGTATACACACATCATCATCGTCACCACCACCATCATCACCATCATCATCATCCATGCCTTTCCACGGACTACAACGGCGGATCAATGATTCCGTAGTCAGTTCCGTTGTTATTAGCTTGATTTTGATTTGAAACTTTCACTCCATAATCTTAGGTCTATGGTGATATTCACCACTGGACTAAGTGCATTGACAAGGAAGGAGAGTAATTCTAGTGCAAAATAAATGCTATTTTCATCATGAGGCTTCTGACTTACTGATGTTCCCAAGTAAGGGTCCCAGACATCATTATATATTTATAAGAGGGTGTACACAAACATGCATATGCACATACGTCTATGAAATAGCATGCACTTACAAACACTCAATTTACTAAACTAGTTCCATACATATATACATACGTATATATGTATATATATGTATAATGATTATAAATTACGCTATATTATATACAAACTCTTATTTGAAATGATCACCCGTTATAACTCGGTGGATGTACCATTTGGCCTAGACAACGTAAATAGAATAAACATTGAGCATTGCTGTAGGAACTGAACCTACGATCGATAGTTTAGCTACTTGAAGGTAGCGTTGCCATTATTATTGAGCTGAACAGCCACCGGTAATGCAGAGGCCCAGATTTAGCGCCGAATTCCCATTGTTAAAATTTATAATCATTCTATAGGATCGTATATCCATTTCCTAATTATATATATATATATATATATATATATATATATATATATATATATATATATATATATACTCTGATAATGAACAATGTGATTTTCTAGGTTTGCTGTCCGTAACGCGGGACTCTTCTGCGCTGGGGTAAAGAATTTGCTGAGAAAAATACCTCCTACAAGTCATTTCAAATTATGCACTCTTCCCGATAAATAATTTCAGTATTTTTTCTTTTCCTAAGAAAAAATAAAAATAAAAACATCGCAATCCAAATATAAATATCTGTGATTTTTTTTTCACCTGGATTAACGTGTTGATTATACAGAAATACAAACTTTTCTCCCTGGGTGTTCGTCTTAAAGCAATGACAAGCAATCTAATCTTGCTTGCCTTCAGTAGGGGGTTCCTTCTTCATTGGATCTCACAGTGCAGATGGTCTGATACTTACCCATGTTAAGTTAATTTACTTATATAATGAACTGTGTGAGCTTTTTGTTTTTCCGTCCATAACATCGGTCCCTTGTACTCGGGAATAAAAACTTTGCAGATAAAAATACCTCCCACCCTCCATTTCAAACGATTCATTCTTTTCGGTAAACGAACGGAGTAGATTTTTTCTAAGAAAAACAAAAAGAAGATAGAAACATCCCTATTCAAATATATCCATGAATCTCTTTCACCAAAACGTGCACTGCGTAGCAAAGATCAGCAATCTAATCTTGCTTGCCGTTCTTAGTGAGTTTGATTCTCCTTGGTTCCCCCTCTATTGATACCAAACTATGCTAAGTAAATAAATCATGTGATCTTATTTGTCGTTGTTAGTGGGTTCGAACCTCGTTCGATTTCCCTCTATTGATTATCGGATACCAAACTATGCTAAGTTAATAAATGATATAGAAAAAAATTAAAAAACAGATTGGGACACACATTATATAACTATAATCTGCGAGCTAATCTAAGTTGTCGTTGTCAGTGGGTTCGAACCTCGATGGATCACCCTCTATTGATTGTCAGATACCAAACTATGCTAAGTTAATAAATGATATAGAAAAAATCAAAAAACAGATTGATGCACACATTATATAACAATGATCTGCAAGCTAATCTTGGTGGTAGTTAATACGTGGGTTCGAGCCTCATTGGATCTCCCAGTATGGAAGATCTGAAATCAACTTTGATAATGAACAGTTTGATTTTCTTGATTCACCGTCTGTAACACTATGCTCATCCACTTAGAGGTAATAATTTGTATAAAAACTACATCCTATCCACATCTCACACACCATTGCAAACAATGACTCTTCCCCATAATCGATTTCAGTATTTAAAATAAGAACATCTTATTCCAATTTTTTCAATAAGATTTATTCGTTAATCCCAGTGAAATATATCCCGTGCGTTCGATCTTCATTGGACCCCTTATATTATTGATGCCCCCCGTTCCCTATTATTGATGAGTCTGTATAGGTCCCCATGAGAATGTCCCGTAATGAAATGTCACCCGTACCAAACTATGCTAAATCAATGAATCGTACGGAGAAAAAAAGAACGATTCAGGGCATATGTCGTATAGCCATGTACAACAAGCTGACGGTTGGTTGAGGGTTTGATTCTCATTTGATCTCCCAGTATAGTTGACCTCCTAGTCTAATACCCACCAATACTGAGTTAATATAATTATGTAATGAACAATATAACCTTTTTGTTTCTCTATCCGTAACACGAGTCTCCTAATCAGGGTTGAAAATTTTGCTGATAGAAAATTTCAAAGTATGGATTCTAGCTGGAAAAAATTTTTTCTCTTGAAAAATCCTCTCCTGTAAATATGATATATAAGGTTGGGGCAAAAATAATTGCTGTTTTTCACCATCAACTTTGAAGCAGTATTTCTCTGCTTGAAATAAAAGTTATTAATCGAAATAAGAACCTTCAGAGTCTTTACATTTTTGCCAACAAGAAACTAGTCCATTCATAGAATCCTGGAGTCCGAAAACCAATAAATTCTTTTTTTTTCCAATTCAGTACAAATATCGAATGACTGTTGAATGGTCAACGTTTAGTTCCCTCACAACTCCTCGAGCTGTTTTGCGTGGATCTGGCTCAATGATGGCCCTCAATTGGATGATGTCAATCGCAGAAGGACGTCCACATCATCAAAACTCTCCTCTACGTTTCGAAATTTTAGGAACCAATTCTGAGCGGTACGTTCTCCTGGCCAAATACTTGGTTGGTATTGCGAGCAATTTCCGCAGCCTTACTTTCCACTGTGATCTCATGTAACAAAATTTATAGCCGTGAATAAACCAGAATTAACAGTGAAAAGAAAACGTCCACCTTGAATAGATTGTGCAGAATGTACGCTTCAAAATGGTATAATCCATGATCATAGTTTATGAATAGTTTATTCCGAAATAAGCATGAAAGTTTTTTAAAAAAACGAAAACCGTAATTATTTTTGCACCAACTTGATCAGACAGTGAAGTGCAATCTTTCGTTTGCAATTTTTCCTTCTTTCCGTGTTTACCCTTCCCTCCTTCATGCTTTCCTCTTTTTCCCCTCTCCCCCACCATGATTTCCTCCTTCCTCAGTCCCCTTTCCTTACTCTCCATTCTCCTCTTCCTTCTTTCCCTTCCCTCTCTTTTTCTTTTCCCTCCTTCCGTCGTCCCTAATCTCCTCTCTTTCCTTCCTCTTATCCTACATCTTTCGTCCCTCCCTTTTTTATCTTCCCACTCTCCTCTCTTTCTCTTCTCATTTCCCTCCCTCTTTTTCTCCCTCTCACCCTCCTTCCTACTTTATTCTTTATTCCTACTCCTTCCTACTTTATTCTCTTTCTGTACTTTGCCACACATTTTCCTTTCCCTTCCTTCCTCCCCTTTCCCGTTTTCATACCCTCCTCTCTTTCCTTTGTTCACTCCCTCTTTCTTGCTTTCTCCATGGTTCCTTCTTCTCCTCCCTTCCTTTTCTCCGATCTTCTTTCTCTTCGCTATTTTTGGCTTTTCACTCCCTTTCCCTTCTTCTACTTTCCTCTCTTTGCCCCTTTTTTTCTGTATCTTTTTTTTTCACCTCTTTTCTTATTACTTATCTTTTCTTCTTCCTTTTCATTATCATTTTCCTCTTTTCCTCACGCTTTTAATACACATTTTCCCTTCTTCTCCCCCCCTCTCTCTCTCTCTCATGTACCCCTTTCTTTCCTTCTTTCTTACTTTTCTTCCTTCCTTCCTTCTATTCTCTCCGTCTTCATTTTATCCTTTCTATCTCGGCTCCATGAATTCTTATCTTTCTTTTCTGTCTTCCTCTTTCGTCTTCATTCTCTCTTTTTCTCTTCCCCCTTTTATTCCAGCTTTCTTTTCCCTCTCTTTTTGCCTCTCTCACCAACACCTGAATAGCTTTCGCTTTTTCCTTACTTTCCTTACTTTATAACAATACTCAAGCAGTAACAGCCTTTTAGGGTCTATCGTTGGACATGGACCTTCCACAATATCCTCCTGACCTCTCTATCATGGGCTTCATGGAGCCAGTACTTTTTTCTAGCTCGTCAAACTGTCTTACTTTCTGTCGGCCACTATTTCGCATATGACCTCTGGGGATCTGTATTGTGAGTTTTGGTGTCCAACAGTTTCTTGATATTCTTGCGACATGTCCAGCCCATTGCCATTTGAGTTTTCTAATGATTTCTACGATTTCTTAGACTCCTGTCTTTTGTCTAATGTACTGTGTTGTCTTGTGATCTCTTCAGGTGAGGTTGAGCATGATTCTCTCATGTGCCCGTTGCGTGATTCTCAGTTTGAGGGTCATTCTTTTAGTTAGGTTCCATATTTCAGCTTCATAGGTGACTATCGGGATGATACATTGGTTGTATACACTTCTTTTTTAGACTAATGGGATTTTTCTTGTTCTTAAAAGTCGAAATTGCTCTATCAAAAGCTTGCTAACCTAGTGTACTTTTCCCTTATCGGAACTGTCGTTCACTTTATCTGAACTTCCCTTCCATCAAACCTGCCACCAATAGGTAGCCGCTTCAACATAGCGATGCTCCTACCATTGAGCTAAACAGCGGCTGGTAATGCAAAAGCTAAATAACCGCTTTCAACCCAATGCTATGTGAAGTGGCTACCCTATCAATGGCGGGTTCGATTCCTGCAACAGACCCATTTTCTTTAATTGTTTATTCTATTTTACGTTGTCTTAATGATATAATAACTGTGTAACGACGGGAGATCATTCCAAATAAGTTTCTATATAATATAACGCAAGTCATGATTCATTCTGACGGATCAAATATGTCCATTTCATATATATATATATATATATATATATATATATATATATATATATATATATATATATATATATATATATATATATATATATATATAATTCTTTATTCAGTTTTTCCATTGCTTATATACTATTTATTATTTATATTGTTCAACCTTCTTTTTCGCGTTCCATTGATTGCATGATGTGCGTCCTTTTTTTATGAATGTTTACCAAATTTACCTTACTCCAGCTACAGAGCTTTTAAAAGGCGTGGCTTCCTAGATCATCAGTATTCAATGGCTTTCATCCAGGCTCGAACTTCGAGTATTGAGGTCTGGGGCAGATTCAAATCTCAGCCATCAAGCAGTAGAAGAGAGAAAACATATACCGAGCATAGTTTAATCTGACTCAATATCGATGAAGATTATTTTGCACCAATCTGTCAACTAGGGAAAGACTGCTTGCCTATTTAAAAATTATGGTTTAGAATCCTTACCTGGACTAGAACACTGGCCACTGACGCCAGAGGTAGATACACAACTATCTCAGCCATCAGACAACCTATTATGGACTGAGTGAAAGATAGAAGAAAAGGAAAGGGGGAAAGAGAATTATGATGGAAAGAGAATGAAAGAAAGAAGGAAAAAGTGACAGCAGAAAGATAAGAACGGTATATAGGAATGTAAAACGCACGGACAAAAAAAAGAGCGGGGAATCTGAGAATTGTTTTTTCTAAAAAAACGCAGATCAAAACAAAATGAAAAAGAAGAAAGGTAATCAAAAGGATGGATTGGATAAAAACGAAAGGAGAAAAGACGAAGCAAGAGCCAAAGTAAAAAATGAAAGAAAAAAGAAATACTTGTCCTCCGTCGTTGCTGGACTAGTTGCATATATCCTTCTGATACCAAAAGCCGATGTTCGAGCCCAATTAAAAACTGGGATTTCAGATGCTGATTTTATAAGCGTTCAAGTCTTCTCTGCTTGGAAGATTGGCACAGTACAATCTACCGGCTCTAATTCTATACTAAGCTGAGAATAAAGCTCAGATTTATAAATGGCACATCTGACTTGCTTGTTGGTTATGCATTCTCAACTGGAGTCAGCAGTCTGAGTTCGAAGCTGGGTAAAAGCCAGGAATTTGAATATGATTTTCAAGACAGGCAGGCTCCCTAAACCTGATGAGAGTTCCATTATCTTTTTATCCTAACTTATTACACTTGGTTTTGTGGCGTACTAAGCTATGCTTTGTTAAATCTGAAGCAATTAATCCAATGACTTTTATTGAAAAAGTAAAAAAAATAATCTGGAGCTTAATAATTCTCTATTTTCCACTGATGTCAGAGGTCGTTATCCAACCCTGTTATATGAGGAAAAACAGAGAGACAGAAATGCAAAGACAATAACCGAGAAAAGACATTAAGTTATAGGAACGGGGAGAAAATATGTAAACGAAATAAGATATTAAAGAGGGAAAAAGAAAATTATGTACAAACTGAATAAAAAAAACAGTCTCCAGAATGATATAATAAAGCGTCAGAAGGAGAAGAAGACTGTAGCAGAAAAAAGAGGAGAAAGAAAAGCAGGCCTACTTGGTAGTCGAGGTCGCTGCATATTTTTCGTCGGTGTCAGCGATTGAAGTTCGAGCCCAGGTAAAAGTCAGAATTTCAACACAAACACCTCTACCAGACGTAGAATACTGACCTCAGTCTATCTATTTGTCTAACTATCGCTATCTGTCAATTGCTATGACTATCCATGACTCTAAATCTCACTATCTATCTCTACCACTCTGTCTATCTATTTATCTATCTTTTGGGTGCTTGATTCCGAGACAAACGTGCAAGTTTTCCTCATTTGTAATCCTGGCGCAACATGTTCTTTCTTTGCTTAGCGAATACATGTCTGTCTTCTGTTGCTTGATAGTTGAGATAGTTTCGTTTCTGCCTCTGGTGTTAATGGTCGGTGTTCCAGCCCAGGGATAAGCCATAATTTCGAATGCAGATTTTCAAACCGCTCTCACGATATTTCTATTCCGTCAGTGGGCAGCACATTCATATACTGGTAACATCTGCAGTGCCTCCATAATATAAATAACGAACTTTTGGCCTATCTTTTTCCCTTTTATTTTTTTTATTTTTTTCTTAATAATTATATTCCTTTTGTAAGTCATCCTTACTCTCCTTACCAGCATATGTCACCCTTAAAATGTACACACTTCCTGCCTTCTTTCTCCTGTCAACGTCTATCCAGAAATATTTATGGAGTGTTTTGCCCAACTCCTAAGCAATACACAAACCAACACGCTTCTCTGTTTCACAACTTTTGGTTTCTTTGCAATATTTTTTCGTTTCAGTATGCAGCTGTTGTTTTTTGTTTTGTTTTTCTTGTAATTCTTCAGTTTTTTCTTTCTTTCTTTTCTTTTTCCTCATCATTCTTCTTTTTTTCTTCTTTTTTTCAAGTCATTTTCACTTTTTTATTTTCATTCTTCTTTCTTTTCTTTTTTCTTTTTAGTTCAAGTGCATTCCTCTTTTTACTTCTATTTTTCATTCTTCTTCCTTTTCTTCTTTTTTTCAAATCCTCTTCGCTTTTTTCTTTTAATTTTTCTTTCTTTTGTTTCTTTCATTTTTTTCAAGTCATTTTCACTCTTCCTTCTTCTTTTCATTCTTCTTTCTTTTCTTTCTTCTTTATTTTTTTCCCAAGTCCTTTTCACTTTTTTCTTCTCCATCTTTTCATTCTTCTTTCTTTTCTATCTTCCTTTCTTTCTTCTTTCCCCGAGTCCTTTTCACTTCTTCTTCTTCTTCTTCTGGATCTCTTCATTCTCCTTTCTTTCCTTTCTTTCTCCTTTCTTCTTTCCCCAAGTCCTTTTCACTTTTTCTTCTTCTTTTCATTCTTCTTTTTATTCTTACTTCATTCCAGTATTTTTTTCCAAGTCTTTTTCACTCTTTCTTTTCATTTATTCTTTTTTTGTTGTTGTTTATTTATTTTTTCCCCCCCTATATTTTCCGGCTGATTCTGTTTCCTGCACTTAACATCTTATTGTTATTCTGTGCACCATGGTTGCTACGACTGAACTGACGACAATATTTCTGCTAAACAGTTTTATCACTTTCGGTCCTTTCACACGCTTTGAAAATACACCCGCACCCTCCCAGAAAGTTTATCTACTTCAACAAAAACTGAGATACATCAACATATACATGTGTGATATTAAAACACTGAACACGAATAGCGTTCTTTTAAAAAAAAAAACATTTAAATACATGTACGTAAACATGCAATACTAAATCATCAAATAATTATTATCAGAATGCCACTGCTATCACTACAATAATTATTATCATCATCATTATTATTATTTCTATTATCATGATCATAATTATGATTATTATGATTATTATGATTATTATTATCATCATTATTACTATTATCATTTTATTGTCTTTTCTATTATCATCATTGTTATCACTATTACTATCATTATTGTTGTCATCATTATCATAATAATCATTCATAATCATCATGCCTTTACAAATAAAATGATCTTGCATTAATGAAAATAAATAACAACTACTTATTAGGAAGAAATTCACAGATTTATTTAAATCTGTCTCTCTCTGTCTCTCTGTCTCTCTCTCTGTCTCTCTGTCTCTCTCTCTGTCTCTCTCTCTCTCATACGTATTTATGTATATGTATGAATATATATATATATATATATATATATATATATATATATATATATATATATATAGATATATATATATATTTGAATCTCGATGTGTATGCATATTCAAATCCCGACATATATATATATATATATATATATATATATATATATATATATATATATATATATATATATATATATATATATATATATATATTTAAATCTCAATACATTTATATGAATTTGAATCTCAGTATATATATATATATATATATGTGTGTGTGCGCGTGTGTGTGTGTAAACGTGTGCGTATGTATATATGTATATGTGTGTGCTGGTATGTATACATTTATATATATGTATCTAAGTATGTATGCAGGTAAATAAATCTCAATATATATATATATTTGAATCTCAATACATATATATATATAAATGTATGTATAAATCACAATTTATGTATACATATATGAATAACAAAGTATGTATATATATATATATTTGTATCTCAATATAAATAAATATATACATATATATATACATATTTCTTGTATATATGTGTAAATTTCAATGTGTATATTTATAAATATACTCAAATCTCAATATATATATATATATATATATATATATATATATTAATCCTAACATATATATGTATGTATGTATGTGTGTGTGTTTATATATTTGATTATGAATAGATATATATCTCTGTGTACGTGTGTGTATAATAACACACTACACGTATAAGTTATATATTAAAATCAATGCTGAAAGGGGGATGGTGTTTGATCAATACTGCTGGAGTGCCATGATAATATGACTCTTTTATTTCTAAAATTTCGAAACATTTATAAGGTAAACAACTGATGAGCTCAATAAGTACGTGTAAAACAGAATGAAACTTTGAAAAAAATTACATAAATTACGTCTATAGATATTAGGAAATGAGTGACATAAGTAACAGTTTTTTTAATGTTTAGTGTTTTAAACTGTTAAGTTTTCTAGACACACACACGCACACACACATATGCATATATATAATGGAATGAGGATTCGCTACACAAAGACGTTCATGTTTCTGTCCTGTTTAGTCTTCCTCAGGCGAATGATTCGGTTTATTTTAAGTTTCTGTTATGGACAATGGGTGGGTGGTAGGGTCTTCGTTCCATTTTATTTGTTTTTGTTCAGTGGTTGACTATTATTCACTTAGTTTTGTTTTATTTAATGGAGATGTATGTCTTCTGGCGATTATGAATTACAAACCAGTGGGTATGGTGTGAGTGTTTACATTATGAGTAAGTGGTTGTTTCTATCGGTCTGTTTCACACCCCCACCCACATTATTTCGCCCGAACTGGGCAGATACATAAACGGAACACATCAACCTTCTAAAGACATATACGAAACCGGTTAAGGCTTATTATTAAAAACTACTTCTCTTCAAAACCATGACTAAAAAGTTTGGCTTTTCTTTTTGAACACTTCTCTTAAATTTACTCAACGCTTATTGCGGAATTAACCTTTTCCCATATACATAAATATATATATTTGAATCTCTCTCTCTCTCTCTCTCTCTCTCTCTCTCTCTCTCTCTCTCTCTATCTATCTATCTATCTATCTATATATATATATATATATATATATATATATATATATATGCTGGAGGCCATAATGCATTTGATACAATATTTACCTGTGTTTCTGTGGAGTTCAAGAGGTTTCTTTACATTCCTTTACTTTATGACTTGATTGTGCACTACTTCAAAGTAGTTGATAGTGTGTATAAAAGATTGTGCCATATCAATATCATCTGAAATTTTATTGAAAAGTAACCGAACATATTCAAGTAGAGGAATCCATTCCTTCAAATAGTAGGTAAGAGATATTTTTATTAGCAAAATCGCAACCTTTAAGTGGAAAAGTCCATTGTTACAGACATAGAAACAAATAGAATCCATTAAGTAGATGATGGACTAATTTGAGTGACTCACTTTTTATGCGTGTTTCACATAGACATAAGTAAAAGAATTTATAGTCAACTCTTCAAATGAGTTAATTCTGTTTTGGTTTCAGAGTTCTAGGATCCCCAGAGGAAATTTGCTATTTTTGGTGCATTGATATGAATACCATTCTTGCGGTTTCGTAATGGGTTAATCCATTTAAATCTGTCTCTCTAAGTGGTCGGTCATTGATAAATATACTTTAACTAGTTGTAGCATATTCTACTGAAGCTTATCTGGATAATAGCTGAAACAATTCCGAAATAGATATGAAGATTTCTAAAAATGCAAAATCTTCTCACCTTTTTTTTTGTTCTGTTGGTTGGTAAACTGATTCTAATTCACTCTCAATAAAATACAAGTCATGATCATTTTTCTGCATTAGTGTTTTTTAAGAAACCTTTTAATGGAAAATAAAAAGGCTGTAAAGAAAAAAGAATTATTGCCCAATGAATCATATTTTTGTGGATTCTCTTTATATACGAGGTCCCAGTCCGAAATTCTGTGAATTTCCACAGATTGATTCATCTGTTAATCTGTCAAGGTAACCTTCTCACATCTCGCCGGAGATTTTCTTCGTCTCTCGAAATCATTCTAGCGGGAAATAAAGAACCTCATTTTCTGTCATGTTTTTTTTTTTTAATTCCTCTGAGAAAGCCTTGTTATATTTTGAGAGCCCCTAACTTCTAGGTACTACCGCGTATACATACATGGCTCATAGGCCACCTACTGGAGAGCTATGTTCAACATGCGTTCAGTCTTAACTTTGTGCCTCTTGCTAAGCTTAGTTAATGCGTCTTGTCGCAGTATAATGGTTAGCAAGTCTCGTAAATCATTACTACTGGGTAGTGAGTTCAATCCTCACTAATCCTCACCGCACCTATGACCTCCTGCCAACACTGTCAAGCTTGGTAAATAGTTCAGGGGAAAATGAGTGTGTATTTTATTTACGTAGTGTAATTTCGTTCAATAGTTCCCGCCGAAAATAACTAGATCGAACGTTCTCACCTGCAATTTGTTTTGCTGACCAAATTGCCTATGTAGTGAGTTCCATCCTCTCTTGGAATTGACTCATCGTTGAATGGCTTCTCTCCTCGTGGATTCAAATAAAAGGTAATCGTGGTCATCATCGGTCTTTTATCGTCTGTCGCTGGACATAGACCTTCCCTAGGATTTGCCAGGCCTCTCTATCATGGGTGACCCATATATATATATATATATATATATATATATATATATATATATATATATATATATATATATATATATATATATATATATATATGGAATCAATCTTATTCATCTATACATGTATATATTTGTGTCTGTCTGTGTCTTTCTGAAGCTGTCAAGTCCGTCTCTGTATCGTGTATCCTGCCGACCTCGGCAAAGCATGTATTCTCTGGAGATCCATGTTGTGAGTCGTGAGGTCCATCGGTTGTCCGTCATACTTTCAAACATGACCAAATACAAGCCACGGATCAGTCCAAAGTAAAACCTGGCGATAGTAGCTAAATGGAAAGCTTAATACGGCTTCATTTGGCGAAAATGCCACTTCGTATTTTCATCGGGCAATTTCATCAGTGCTTTATGGTTTCCTACAATACGTCTCAATGTTCGAATGTCCTCCTGATATGATTATTAAAAACAAATTCACAAGTAAAATAATGAACACTGTATCCAACAATCTGGCCATAATGCTACATTCTCTTGCTTTGGACATTTGCTAATCAGCATAATGTTATTGTATATTGTCTAAGAGATAAAGAAATAGTTATATAATATAATATAGTTCCATATTCCCTAGCGTAGCCAGTAGTTTACAATGAAAGCTCAAAATGAAAAGGAAACTTTTTTTAAACGGAGAAATTTTGTTGAAGGTTTCGAGTTCCCAAAACCTTAAACCGTAGAACGCATCAAGATGAAGCAGTAACCGCTGGTTCTCGCACACTAATGGCAGGGTGATTATCTAGATTGCTTTTAACGCCTCACTTCATTATTTATTCGGAAAGTTCCCAAATATTCCTCCACTTAGTATATACTAAACAAATAAGGAAATTTTTTTTTCTTTCATTATGAAATTGTATTAGCTTTTAATTCCCCCCCCCTTTTTTTCTAATTTTGAATCATCATTGAATATCGATCCATGACGATTGTTTTCCTGGTCTTTGTTGTGTTGCCAGCTCTGTTTTAACCCGGTGTATCTGATTATCTATGTGCCATAGATCACATGTAATGTTAGTCGGACGCAGTTCCTGGTTTCGGAAAGGACTGTGAAAGTGTCATTAATTACCCAAGGGACATAATCAATGATGGCCTTTCAGATAAAAACGCAGCCTCAGATTTAAAACGACCTATTGAAACAGCAGATTCAACGTATGTATAACAGACATGATATAACACCTGAAGATGATAAGAGATCATGCCGTTCGAAATAGCTCACTATGATTCAGAAAGTGAAAAGATAACGCAAACTGAAGTACCTAAAAAGACTCTATTTCTTTTGTTTCTTCAAGTTTCCTTGATCTTCATATCCAGAGGGTGATTAAGTATGGCAGTGATTTTCTATTTCTTTTTGCTTATTTCTACAAGCATCCAGTGTTTGTAATTATGTCTGTAATGGTTCATCGGCTCTTTTCTAGAATACCAAACAGAAAATAAAAGAGAAGACAGGAGAGACAGAAATGATAGATTTTTAAAAGAACAAAATAAGTTTGAGTTATAACTAAACCTACATTATAAATTCAGATTGTTTTTTTTTTTTACCTTTTATAAATTTGTATTTATCTCATCTCGCATCCTGTATGTTTCTCAACTTTTCCAACAAACATAATTTCCAAACTTATACTTGGGAAAAAAAAAACGTGTGCGCGTGTGTGTAGCTTTAGTTTGGAATTAATGTCTCATAAATGTATTTATAACATGTATATATATATATTATAGATTTATAAATATAAATATGTATACATATATATGACATTATAGATATAACTTTCTATTTATCTATCACTATATATATATATATATACATATATATAATATAAATATGGAATTAATTTTATTCATCTATATATGTACGTATTTGTGTCTGTCTGAGTCTGTGTCTTATAGATAAATTATTGAATATTTATTGATGGACACATTCGCACCCACACAATATATATATATATATATATATATATATAGAGAGAGAGAGAGAGAGAGAAAGAGAGAGAGAGAGAGATAGACACTTACATATAGATAGATTGATAGATACTTATACATATATATATATATAAAATTATATATATATATGTATACATATATGTATAGATAGATAGATACTTATATATATATATATATATATATATATGCTCATAATTGATATAAATCAACACTCCTATCTATTTATTTATCTCCATATATATATATATATATATATACATACGGCGGATGTGTGTGTGTGTGTGTGTGTGTGTGTGTGTGTGTGGTGGGGAGAACTGCAGGTGCACCTACGATTATCCTGTGTGGAATTTGAACTGTGTCGAAACAGAATAATTCACAAAAGGAGTGTACAAAAAAAGAAATGAAAACTGTGAAAATTATTAAAACTCGCCAAGGGTTTTCTGAATCTCATAGATGAAACTTTATGCGTTTGTACTCAAGTAGTGAACGCACCTGACATCGTACGTGCGTACGTACATGCGTGTGTCGGACAAGTGGTAGTCAGATAAAAAGTCGCATTGAAAAAGGCGAACAAAAAAAAAGAAAATCAAGATTTCAACTTTTCAGCGTAGAAGGCTCACTTGTTATCTTATCAAGAAGGAGTGTCAGACTCATTTACAATAGTGGGCCAAATATAATGCAAGTACAGTGAGCATAATCACAGTCCGTCCCCCGTTATTGCAGGGTTATCGTGGGTATATGACGGACCCCATCATTTTTTACATCATCACCCACTCGTCCAGGAAGACTCGGCGTTGTGTTTGCTTCTTGCAGGGGATTTGGGAATAGATTCCTCTAGAGACTGTGCTGATTAAGTTTTAAACTTACTTACTTTTAAGCATCATGCATTCAATGAATATGGAGTAACAAATTTCAAAACAAAAAAGACCTTTCTAATCTTGGAGAGGGCTGTTTGTTTGTTTGTTTTATGTGCTTTTCCTTTACGTTTTTGTTGTTGTTGTTGTTGGTTTATTTTTTTTTAAATAAGGGAGATTTTACTGTAAGAGACGGATAAATTTCTATAAGTCGCACTTGACTTGAGTGGGGCGTCGTCTAATGGTTAGTTGGAGGGTGTTTCAACATTGATAGTTTACGAAATTGAACTATTTTTCTTATTGCAAATCTATGAAGAAAAATCACCAAAAGACTTAGTCGATATAATTAAAATACTTGAGTTCTACAATCTGTTTTTACGAATCAAGTTGATGGTCTGGTTTCTCAGCTAGCCGTTTTTTCCTTTAATTTTGTCATGCCTGCTTTTCGTTTGTGTTGTTCCATCTGTAATGTGACTCAGTTTGCGCGAAGATAACACCTATCCACTGCCCCTTAAAAAGATGTCATCTTTGCCATTCTCTTCATTGGTACCAATTCTACAAATTCGTCTGTTACATTGATATTTTCTCTGAATTTTTGAGAAGAGGTATCATTATTATTTCTATTATCATTCGGACCATCCTTACCTTGGTTACTTTTCATACAACGTTTCGGCCGTTGTACTCTACGACTTTCATCAGCGTGGTGGTTACAGAATCAGACAAAATTACAGCAAGTAATCTGATGGTTCTAGGTTCAATCCCAGTGTGAGACAATAATACTACTAATGCTAAGAGGGGAGTGCGGTCAATATACCTCCGTCGGTTAAATAAAGGTCTCGGTTCGTTACTTCCCCACACCAACCAGATGATACCTGATGAAGGCTGTAGAGTACAACGGCCGAAACGTTGTATGAAAAACAACCAAGATGAGGATGGTCCGAATAATAATAGAAATATCAATATTTTCATCTATACCACGTATATAAACTATAAGTTTGTGCTTCATTACTAACATCTGTACTTTCATCATTTGCATCAGAAAATGCTGTAAACAACTCAACACCATCTTTGAGTTAATTGTTACGTTTCTCTGATAATTCATTAATTATTTCTGTCACTGTATTTCTTGTGAGGCTTATGTTTGCGTTTGCTTGACGGTTTTACCGGCAAATATCTTCTTCGATCATCAATATACATTTATTTATAAAGTTCCCTTCTAGATATTACTTCGTTGACACAACTATTTCACGGGCAATCCCATAAAATGCCTTGACTGCAGCATCACCGACTTGATGAACACGTTTAAATACTGACTGCTGGTTTTTAAATGACTGATCCGGCTCCTTGAATTTGCACGAAGCATAAGTGGTTGTATATTGCCTCAGATATTATATTCTTTCGCTACAGTGACATGTTGAGAACAAATCAAATATGTTGACTTTCCATCTACTTGACAAAAAGTACAAGATTTTCCACCTTCTTCGTAACACACGATGGGTTTCATTATTGCTCTTTTCTTCTTAAACATTATTATTTCACCGTGTTCTGATGTATAGTTGAGTCGTACACACTTGCAGGGCAATAAATTTTATGCTAAACACACAGTAAGTTCACCAAAAAAAAACAATACGTTATTTTAGAAGAGAATTATTTAATAACAAAAATATATACAACATTCATGAAAACTTTAATTTTTGTAAAATGAAAACGAGGCAATGTCAGGAAGGTGTTCCCGATTGTGATTTTGTACACTCTTGCATGGATAAAAACGATTTAATAATTTATTTAATTAAAAATCAATAACAGCATAATTTAGGTATTTAAATCCATTTTTCTTTCAAAAATTATCCAATTTTTTTTTTTTCATTTGTTCACCGTTTTTGGCATCTAGTGGACGAGGGTGAGGAAATTCCAAATTTATTGTCGGAACCACCTTCTTTACATTGTGACAAATTAAAAAGTTTCTAAAAATCAAATTAGAATTCTATAAAGAGAATTAAAATCAAATTTGAATGGGAACGTGCCAAGTATGTAAAAAACTGAAAAAAAAAGGAAATTCATTTTTTTATATTTTTTGATAAAATTGGTTTCTGTTTTGTACGTTAATTATTGTTTTGTTTCCTGTAGTTCAAGAAAATATACAGAACAGGGGAAAGCAAATGAAGTCCAGTCGTTGTATCGTTCGGGACTAAACGGAGAAGGGTTCAATGATTTTCACTGGCATTTTAGACACAAATCCTTTTTTCTGTTATCACCAACGCGAGACATGGTGAGCGACCTTATATGACCCCCTGATCCTCAGACAGTTTCAAAACTTTTATTTCATATATATATATATATATATATATATATATATATATATATATATATATATTGTGTCATCCACTGATTACATCTCTTCAGTGTGGCTATAGACTTTCCATTATCCTATCCAGTACTGTGAGGCAGGATTGAAACCTTCACATCAGACCCGGAGGCCAATACCCCTGGACTATGGAACTGGACGGTCAGTAATGCTGAATTTAAGCGATATATTCATTTACACAGAAATCCTTCATCCACCAGAGTGCTCTATTCCTGTGGAAGAGCATTGCATTAGCTTACAATGAATGAGTTACCTCCCTTGAAGAGTGCTCGACCCTGGATAGAGGAGCATTAATATATATATATATATATATATATATATATATATATATATATATATATATATATATATATATATATATATTTTCAATTTTTTTAGATCTGAAAAAAATTCATATCAAATTTTTTTTTCTTTCATG
The DNA here is from genome assembly GCA_963457665.1 of Thysanoteuthis rhombus. Classification (NCBI taxonomy): domain Eukaryota; kingdom Metazoa; phylum Mollusca; class Cephalopoda; order Oegopsida; family Thysanoteuthidae; genus Thysanoteuthis; species Thysanoteuthis major. Next base: position 46,460,420 of record OY735203.1, on the reverse strand, counting down.
TTATTTTTCGAAATTATGCATTCTAAAGTACAAATATGACTGAAGCAGCAAATGTGTCTAAGGGTCACATGTAAGCTGGAGCCGGACACATGTGGCCCATGGGCCGCTGGTTTGACACTCTTGGTATGAAGTGTAAATGAAACTAAACACGCCTTACTAACAAGCTCTGTCTAAGACTTATGAATAAAGAAGCATGGAGTTCATTTTGCAGCTTGTCCGGATTAATGATATCATCCTTAATCGTTTTACCTCTACCATTCGGCTGATGCACTCTTCGGCTTTCCTGGCCATGTGTTGACTGAAATGTGCCGATGGAACCAATGTAGATGAGAATATCACTCCTAAATATTCGTAGACTGATGATAATTACTTTTCTCAAAAATTCAGACAATATCTAAGCAAGGAATTATGGCGAAACTTTCGTCAATTCTGTTTTTACGTTTATTCGCGTACGTACGTATGTGTGTCCGACTATTTATCTTTGTGCCCTCTTGTATATATGTATGCGTAAATGGTAGTTTGAATGCATGAATGTATGGATGCGCATTTGTATCCATATCTATGTGTGAGCGTCTTGGTGTAAATCAATACTCCTGTGTCTAAGTAGGTTTTCTTTTCGTTCACTTACGTGCATCTGTGCATTTCTTGTGATCGTGAACACGTGTGGTTGTTTACTACCAAATTTTTTTTTTTTTTTTTTTCTTTGAGAATGAAGACATCAATCATTCTGGGAGGCTCACGCGCACAGAATCTTGGTCTCCAGGTAGAATTGATGTCAGCTATATGATCATTGCAAACAAGACTTTATCAGAATTGGTCGAAACCTTTTTGTCTTTTGCTTTTCCGTAGAGCATTTCTTCTTTCTTTTTCTTTTTTTTTTTTTTCTTTTTAGACCGTATGGGTCATATTATACACCATGGAGGAATTCAAAGTTCACTTTTATCTAAAGTATATCTACTCAATATACATGAGATTCATTTCGAATAATTGCGGTCAAAACCTTTCCAAGTCCAATTTTATAGCTTTTAATATCACAGTACTCATGAAAAAAATTGCAGCATTATTTACGTGCAGATCGACACTTCAGCCTAGGATCAGAGAATCTGTGCGCTCTGTCAAGGATTAAAGAGTTGCTCTGTGGCAGTTCTGCCTAGGTCTTTGCGTAGAGAGATGCCACACGCATCGAAATACCGTATTGAGAACTTTTTCTCTGGTTTTCGACCAGAATGAGTAAGTACTTTCTTACATGAGCTGATATTTTATCAAATTCCTGGAAAAAGTTGAAAAATTTGTAAAAAAGATTTGAAGAGAAGATACATTGGAAAAGATTCACATTTTGTTCTTCTGCTCATTAGGCGATTAAATTTCCAGAAAAGTGATTAGCTACTCCGGATTTTTTTTTCCTTGGATATCCTGATAAAAATTACGATCTTCTTATCATGTACAAAACTTTGTTGATACTAGCTAAGGTCATTCCTTTGGAGTTTTTCAAATATTTTCATAGTAAAGAATAAATTTATATACATAAGAGCTAATGTCCATTGCTTTGTAACGCCGAAAATTCGTCACACAATTTTTGTTCATACCTAAATGTACACACCAGATACACCCTTTCTTGAATGAAATATAGAATGTTGCTCATCTGAATTAGGCGGGTGAAAAAACAATAAAATATTTCAATGATCACTGACCTTTTATTGAAATTTCAAAACAGCAAACATTTAGTCATAAAAACGATAATTACTTTTGCGTATTTAATGCAGATTTTACATTGTTTTTGATTAAATATTGCGTCAATCTTCCTCTACCAAAATTCAATTACACCATGACTGGTACCTGCCAACAGGAAAGATTAAGCTCTGTAATTAATTTTCTCCCCCAAATGATGTATTTTTTATTGAATTAAAATTCAACGAAAATTAGTCAATTTAATTCCTTGACTGGATTTTGAAAAAAATTACTTACATCTAGCTTAAAATATAATGAAAAATACATTCACTTGCAGCGGGTGCCAGTAACCTGTCGACCCGTTGAAAGTTCGAGAGGTTGTTGAGTCACTTGTCCTTATCCTTCACTATTGAAAGTTCGCTTAAATTTACGAGCATCTCATGGGACAGCTGAAGTATGTATGACCCAAAATGACAAGACGTCCCAACCTTAAAAAACCATCATTGATCCACAGAATGAATGAGAATTAAGTTCCTATCAGAAGTTGTACCAAACTTTTGTAAATATTACTCTATTTTCGTGAAACAAATTTTATTTTGGTCCTTAGGGTAATTGAATTCAATTTATTGTGTGGCCCTAAGTGAAGCTAGTTTGACTTCGATCAACCAATAAATGATAAAGTTGTTACCAATTTCCTTTAGGGAGTTTCTTTTCACCCACCCTGTAACGATATAACAAAAACAACTGACACTTCATTGTAATTGTGCGATGATTTTTCTTGACTAGAAAAAATGTCTTTACAATTCATTGGCTTACAAGTTTGTAACACTCGTTTTTCTGTATATTTCACACTTTTCTATTTGAAATTTACTTTATTTTTCCATCAAAATGTAGGTGCAATTGTATTTCAATGTCCGCTTCCAAATCAAAAGGCCATTTCGAAAATGGTATTATGAAGTTAGTGAATCGATAAATGATGAAGCCTATGTTAATTGATGAATTCGAATTTAACTTGAATTTTTGAAGATACTCCTTATGGGATGACTTTATATATATATATATATATATATATATATATATATATATATATTATATATATATATATATATATATATATATATATATAGAGAGAGAGAGAGAGAGAGAGAGAGAGAGAGAGAGAGAGAAAGCAACGAAATAATTTCTAAATTACATTAGATCTTTGAAGTTTTCCCAATAGCTACATTTGTCACTCAGGCGTATTTCCTGGTATTATTACGATTTAACATAACTCTTCCCCGGCGAAGGTTTTCAGTTAAATGATCACCCACGAAAAGAACCTTTAAAAGCAGAGGTCTTGCCACGCTTACAAGGCATATCAGTTTCAGTCAAGCACAATTTAATAATAACCAAATCCATGCTAATGAAACAATAAGAAAGAAACATAAGACATCAAAAAGAATGTCGAATAAAAGAGGTATGGGGTATTAGAGCCAGGGGAGATAATTAAATAAAATACCTTATGCCCCTGTGGTTCATCTGTTATGATTACAGCTAGAAAATAGAAAGAGGTTTATACTAAATAGTCTTATTCATTCATGCGAAAATTCATTTTCACCTTTCACCTGCTAACAAGAACAAATATCAACTTGCAAGAGTCTGTGTCGTTTTCATTCAGCTTGATGCATACTGTATAGATATAAATAGATAATTACGTTAAGATATGCTTCCACAGCAGACACATGTCCATCACTGAACGCTTGTATACATAAATATTTGTATGTTCTTGGGGAGGGGGTGCAGGCATACATTTACACTCAGGGGTGGGCGGATACCTAACTGAGAAACTTTAATTGTGGCATCCATTCATCTTATAATCTTTGGAGATTTCAGACTACAAGAGTATTAGAATGCACTTTTGTTTTGTCACATGTACAAGATGAAAACAACGTGAGTCTACCAGCGTGCCGACGAATAGGCATGTATACGTATATTTGGGTGGGGTGTAGGTACCAGTGTATGCCTGAAGACAGTTGATTACTTAGGAACAGGTGTAGATATCCAATGTGTCTGACGCAGGCTGGCACCCAGTGATGATTGAATTTATTTCATGGGCAAATCGTCCGCAAGATTAGCTCAAAAACCGTCAAGTTCGTTGCTCACTAAGACTAGACTAGTTTGGCACAAGGCAGCAATAGTCAAGCACCTAGAGAGACTTTGAACTCACTCGACCATTATATGTTTTCTTTTGCTCTATGTTGATTTGGCCTTGTATTCAGTGCATGTATTTTAAACACTCTTAGCTATCATGATCGTACGATGGTTAGGGTACCAAACTTGCTGGAGCTTGAGACTATGCTCAATACAACGTTAACCCATTAACTGTGGCAGACGTTGGAGAGTAATAAAATTTCAGTCATTCGCAGAATGTGCTTATGCTCTGGGAATGCGATTTCGAGTTAGTATTGGCCGAGTCCAAATAGATGGACAAATAAAAGAGATTGATAGATAGAAAAGTAAATACATAGATATGAACCGACTGAAAGAGAGAGAGGGGAGATAGTGATGAAGAGACTGGAATAGATAGAAATTGTAGATTTTGCAAATGCACAAATGTGCTGGTTGCACAGGGAGTAAGAAATTTGTGTTGCAACAAATTTTCTAAATGAATGGTTTCTCCTTAGCTTGAACGTTAGCATCCGGAATACTTTCTTCCCATTGGACAAGAACTCGGACCATTGGCACCAATGGTAAACACGCCGCTATGAAGCCAAATGACTGAGAACCGATAACCTCGCAGCACCTCACTATAGAAATGAAAGATCAAGGGTACACTCAGATTTCTGCGGTAATGGCCGAAGCGAACAAACTATTTGCGATGGACTCATCATAAAATACGACTTTGGTTTATGTGGGTGCGCGGTCTCCCTCTTTTGAAAATGACCATGTGTCATATTCTGCCGGTGCGTTGGGGGCCAATAACCTCTATTCCACTTTTGTGTGTGCATCTGTGTGTCTGTGTGCGTGTGTGAGAGAGAGAGAGAGAAAGGGGGGCAAGGTTTATGTTTATGCTTTTGCAATGGTTGCATGTAATCCAATCATTTTGTGAATCAATCGTCTAGGGCAGGTAAGACGGCCCTCAACGTCGATGTCGACAAAGTCTCTGGCACAGGAGGCGTCGGCCCGGGTGTGCTTCTACTTTGATGTTGCGAGCTTCTTGTATCCACCATCTGTCCTGTGGGAACAGTAATAATATAATGAACAAATAACCGAAACATGGGGTTACATTTCACACGTTTGCTCTCCAGTGAGAGGGTGGAATCAGATTGTTGTTCAACAGGGAATCGAAACAAGACGCTTAGCTCACCTTTGACATCAGGCACAGCTATTTTTTTCCCTTGCTAAGCCCCTGTTCCTCATTACTTACCTCATAAACAAAAATAAAAATACATATATATATATTGCTCATTCGACTGTGCATCGAAATGACATGGGATGGATGTTACATAAGTAAAAGGACGTTCGGTAATTTCTTTATTTTACTTACATATGTAGCTTTTTATGTTGTTGCAGAGTATGAATTAACGCTGCGATGTACGCTCTAATTCTCCTCTACGTGTTGTTACCTGGTGATGGCAGTCCATGGATCATATACGTACTCTGGTTCAATGGAAAAGAGCTAAAGTGATATCATGGGAACGAATTAAATCGGAAGAAGTCAACTGATACGAAAGATGCCCTTGCATGGACAGTAGAATAAAAACAAGAGTTTGATTTGAAATTCGCAGGTTATTAAATACGAAGATCCCTTGAAGAAGGCCAGAGGGTACAACGTCTGGAACGTTGTGAATATTACAACCAAGATAAGGACACTGGTTCTAATAAATCAGTGTTTAGTAATGACAATTCCCTATTTCAGAAATTCAGTCAGATATGGAGAACACATTTGGCGCCGTAGCTTCCACGAATTTCGTAGTAGCTCTTCTTATATGAATTCACGATTTTGTAAAAGATAGGGCTGATAGGAGAAAGTTAAACCTTATTGCTTTATTCTTAATTGTTGCAGTTTACCATACGGATTTTTCAAGTTTAAAAAATACCCAGGTTGGGTTTGCCGGCAAAATTACCATCATTTTGAAAAACATCCGATGTAAAATATTCTAAAGATTAACACAAACATCATTTTATAACTAATTTTTTTTTTTGGGGGGGGGTCTATGTTGTTGGTAAAGCTTTTGATCAGAACACTTGATACACCATTTATCATAAATATTAGTTTATTTTAGCTTTTCTCCATGTTATTATTGCTAATTTCTGTCACAACTCATTTAAGGTTGAATAGACTGAAATAAAGAATTAGCTTCTGACGAGACTTGAACGGACATTCAACGTCTTGGAGCCCATTTTCTGTGAACGTCACCTAAGCCATTTCAAGTCTAGTCAGTCGTGTTCGGTTCAAGATAAAAGCCAGGGTTTCGAACGCTGATTTTTCAAGACAGGCAGACAAGCCCTTCACACTTGGGAGATTGGCGCAAAATAATTTTATATTGTTCAGTATTGCACCAATGTCTGGGTAAAGTTTTTTCGTTTTTGTTTTTAAAACTGCTTCAGTAATATTTTTTATATTACTATTTTATGGTTATTCCGCTTTTAGCCAAGTCGATTACTTCCAGAAAGTTAAAATCGACCGATTCGAAATTACATCGTGTATTTTCATCTATTTTATTTTAAACCTCTTCTTTCCGTTATTCTATTTTTTTTTTTTTGATGACATGTTCTTTAGATTTCATTCGACTTGTTATCCTCCTGCTGAAAGGAAGGGCACTGATAAAGAAAGTCTCTATTAAGAGCCAGGTTCTTCCGACAATTCCCAATCTTCTAACCGGTCCTTTAAAGAGTTTCTTTGCCGGTCTATAATTAACTCATTCCATCATTTGCATTTCGGTTGCAGAGAAACAGCGGATTATTAGGTTTTTGCATGAAAAAAAAAATCCAATTGATGACTTGATTGAGTTGAGCTTTGAGGCTCCTATTTTTCCAAGATCTGGCCCGATAACGAACTTCGCTGGTATTCAGTATTACGATTCAACCTGAGAGAAAAAAGTCAACTTTCTAAAACTTGGAACCGGCTCTAATCAATTGTTTGAAACCGTCAACCAAAACAGAGAAGAAAATTGTCAACATAGGTTTCTTCAGTTTTTAAATCGGTCTGGCTGGCTGGCTGGCTGGCTGGCTGGCTATCTATGAATATATAGCGAGTACAGTCCGCGCCAGTGGAGCTAGAAGGGTGAAATTTCCGACATTTACGCCTTACTATGTCTTGAAAAACTTTCCTATTTCTTTTTTGGAAATCCCTCTTAATTAGGTTTTTATGGTGTCATTTACAATGCAAGTTTATGCTAAATTAATCCCTTAGTTTGTGTCCGATAGCATTCATACTTGTTTGCGAAAATTCAGAGATCATTGCTGAATAAAAAGCAATTCATTGATCACACCTATTTTCAATTTTTTAATTGATCACCCCAAAAATGGCCTGCTACCAAAAGATGTTGATCACATGACAGTTTCTAATGAGTAACTAACCAGACCTATTTTATATTTAATTCATTTTATTCTATTTATTTATTCTATTTTTTTTTCTTCTTGGAAGGGGTGCCGTTTTCACGGGGCTTCTGGGTTTCTTCGTTGGAACTTCTCCTTGTCCTTTTTTTCGTTTATTCCCGTATATCTTTGCACTTTGCATACACAGATTTCCCCGCTATTCGAAATTAGAGCGTTCCTATACAACTGTTCTGAAGCAGAAATGGTGTAAAATGAAGGAGCAATTACCAATAGTTTATATGGGAGACGAAATTGAGTGTTTCCAGACCCAAGAAACGGTGACGATGGTATGTTGAGCAGGGAGGCACAGGTGACTGAAATGTAGGAGATAGAGAGAGAAAAAGAAGGTTAATACTGTCTCTATAACTGCTCGCTACATAGAAAACGCAGAACGGTAATTTCGTTTTTCGCCTGTTTTCATAGAAGCAAAAAAAAGGTGGCTTATAGCGAACTTTGAAAAAGCGGGTTGTACCTTTTATTTACTTTCAACTTACTTCGTTTCTCCGGTTTTCTAGTTTCCTATTTGTTTATATGTTTCTTCGTTTTACATCGATTCACAGAATATTTTATTTTCATCTTTAATTTTTTTTTTAACCACCTTTGCTCCTCGATCAACTTTTTATAACAAAGTGAAAATCCTCAAGGAATTTCTCTTTTCCTTCATTATTTCTTATTACAATATTTTTCTTAAGTCAGTGTAAAGTTTTCTACTTGTAACACGTATATTTATAATTCTTCTTAAATCGATTTACTCTGCTTCGTGACTTTTTTGTTTTCTTGATCATCATCTGCTTCTTTATGATTGTCCTCTTCTCTCTTCATCATCTTCTTTTCCTTCCTTGTCATCTTTCTTCTTCTTCATCTTTTTCTTCACCTTTCAGTTAATTTTCCTATCTTCTTCATCACTCCTTCTTTTTTTCTTTTTGCATTCGTCGTACTCCTCCCTATTCTATTTTTAATGCTTGTTCCCTTTCTTCTTTCCCTTCTTTGTCCCCTTTCTCCTTCTTCTTCTTCTTCTTCTTCATCTTCTTTTTGTGTGCCATTATCATTCTTCTTCTTCTTCATGTGTGTCATCTTCCTATTCCTTCTTGATTGTCATCTTTCTTCTTCTTCTTTCTCTTCATCTTCTTGTTCTCTTTTATGCATTTTTTTAATTTTTTCTTCTACTCCTTCATGCGTGCGATCTTTCTTTTTCTTTTCCTTCTCTTTGCGTATCATCTCTCTTTTTCCTTTTTTTTTTTCATCGAACCCTCTCTTTTTTTTTACCTCTTCTTCGTGTCTTCTTCTTTTTCTTCTTCTATCTCCTTCTTCTTCTCTCCGTTTTCTTCATACTTTTCGTCTACCTCCTTTTTAATCTTTTCATACTTCACCTCCACCCCCACCACTAAATTTCACCATTCCTTCTCCTTTCTCCCTCCCTTCCTCCCTCCATTTGAAGGACAAGAACTTACTTCCCTAGTAAAAATAAGCACTCCTTTCGCTACGCTAACACTTAATGATTATTCTATCCCCTTCGGACTTCCATAGTCCAGTGAACTCAAGCTCTAATCACAGGCAAATAAACAAAGAACGACACAGGCCATCTTAGAGTTTCCAAAGACGTTAAACGAGTGGACATCGCTCCTCAACGGACGCTGATTCAACTGAATAATATAAGAGAATCGTATTTTGAGCTGCTGGCCGCTTACGAACAGAGAAAAGAAAGATGGACCCACCACAACTGGACAATCAATATTTGCAACCATCACAAGGGAAATCTCAGCCTTCAACGTGATTTCATGTCGATAATACTTAACATACTTGACTGGACATTATTTAAATCCGAGTGCCAAGTAGAAGCAGGGAGTGAAGGTTAGTGGCGGGTATCAGACGATGTTTGCAAAGCATCTACAAAGGGGCAAGCAATTAAAATTACATGAAAATAAAAGAGGTAACAGTACTTCTGACACTTACTACAGAGGTCTTTAACATTTCCATTTATTTAATAGCTTCTAACACACCGGGGATTCTTCATTGAAAAATGTTTGCTGTTTTCCTGTTCTAAGGCTTTGATTAATGTTAAATATTAACGTATTATTTTCAAATCGCTCCCTTATAGAAAAAAGGTGTTGAAACAGAGGCAGATACTTGACAGACAGCATTAAAAAAAACAGGATTTCAAAAGCTGATTTTCAAGGCAATCCCGGCTCACTTGGAAAACTGTTACAACACTATTTCCCTTATCTCAATTTCTTCTCACTTGACCTTGTTACAGACTAAGTTAAGCAAGGTAAATGTCTCAAGTATACCAAAATTTTTTAGTTTGTTGGTACTTATTTTTTTACTTGCCCCACTTAACAGTATCCATGCTAATATCATTCATACAATTTCACTCTTATGAAATTGTATGTGACTGCAGTATCATCATCATCATCATCAGTCTTTTAAGGTCCGTCGTTGGACATAGACCTCCCCCAGGACTTGCCACACTTCCCTATCATGGGCGTCACCAAGCCAGTATTTCCTGAATTTGTCTAGCTCGTCTCTCCATCTAACATTTTGCCGGCCTCGGTTGCGCAAGTGGTCTCGGGGGATCCATGTAGTGAGTCGCGATGTCCTTCAATTGTCTGCCATTCTTGCAACATGGCCAGCCCACCGCCATTTGAGATTTGTAATGGATTCTATGATGTCCTTAACTCTTGTCTTTTCTCGGATGTACTGTGCTGTCTTGTGGTCTCTCCATGTGAGGCCAAGCATTATTCTTTCATGTGCATGTTGCATGGCTCTCAATTTACGGGTCTGTCTCTTGGTTGGGTTCCATATTTCAGCTCCATAAGTGACTATTGGGAGGATGCATTGGTTATACACCCTTCTCTTTAGGATCAATGGGATCTTCTTATTTTTGAAGGTTGAGCTAGCTCTACCAAAGGCTTGCCATCTTAGTGTGATTCTTCGCTTGATTTCTTCTTCTTTTGACTGCATTATACAATATAATTATACAATATACACTTTCTTCTTCTTAAGAGACGATAACTAAGACAACCATAAAAACGAGATATGTAGAAGATCATAGACAGGTTGACAAGAACAAAAAAACGTTGGTTCAGCGACAGAAAAGAAAAAAAAAACAGATTCTAAATCAATTTTACAATTGTTTACAGTTTCCTCTGGGACCGTCTTGAAATGTACTAAAGATATTTCATCACTTCCTGTATCAACTCCTTATATAAAGTAATGTGTGCACTGGTTTTACCAGGCAGAAGGAGATCGTGTATCACACGATAAATCCGACCCTTGGGTTTCCCGGACTGCAGTGACGAGCTGAATAACAGTAACCCGGCTCAACTATTACAACTTAATAATGCTTCCTCCGCGAAATCCTTACAGGTAACTGAATCCTGATTTTCAGACGCATACATTGTGTGCCTATTTTTCCAGTTGAAAATAATTCTTCTATTCTTCAAATTTGAAACCTTTTCCTCATCAATTCCTATCCTTATACGAAACACTTCACGAAATAAGTATACACTACAAAGTCCAGGTTGAACAAGGCAAAATCATCGTATTAAGATATATTGATGTATATCGTATATCAAATATTTTGTGCCCCTATACTGTAACTACATATCAAATTAGGTTAAGCATGTTAAATTATAGAGGTTTTCCCCACTATCCGAAAATAAGGCATTGCTATAAAAAAAAATCGCCAGCTTAAATGGCGTAAAGCGAAGAGGCAGATACAATTAATTTACACAGAAAAAAAATTTAAGCACTCACAGATTGAAGAAAAAAGACGATTTTGGTGTATCAGGCTGATTTGTCGGAGCTTGGGTCAATGGGAGGTACAGAAAACTAGACTGTTTTGGAACCCTCCCACATAGCTTACATAATTGCCAACTTAATGACAGTGCCAGTGATAGATGTTCAAGCCTAGGTATAATTCAGGATTTCGAATGCTGATTTTCAAGAAAAGCAGGCACTGTACACTTTTGATATTGGCACAGGACAATCTTCCTATTCCTCAATATTCACTTGATACTGTAAGAGACAGACACAGAGCTTAGTAAAAGTCTATATCTGTAAAGAATCTTCATCTATATATAATGGTAATAAGCTCGTCTTATATTGATAAAAATATGCTTAACATCTCTGTCACGGAGTTTCTCGGTGAAAGTTGCATTCTATTGACAGAAAACGGCTGGAGGCTGGAGAAATCTCACTCAAGATGGTTACATAGACTATAATCTCAAAAGGGTTTTGGATATGAAAAATACATTTTTAGGACTGAACACTAGGTAATGCCTAAAATTTTAAAGCACAGAGACTTGAACGGTTATATTTATCGCAAGCTTTTGTTCACATAACTAAAACTACTCAAAGGTGAATTGTTTAACTACAAATCGAAATTATTTTTCATTTTTTTTTACATCCACTCTATTGATTTCGATTGAGTTGAATTTTGTCTTTGATATTCATATAATCTAAAAATATTGATATATAGGTATATTTAATTATTTATTTAAACCAAATAAGATTAAAACAATAACTAAAGGAATTAATTCTCATAATAAAAGATTCCTTTTTTCTTTTCTTAAAGAAAAAATTCATCCTTTTGAAAAATGAAACAAACGATTATACTTTTTACTAAGAATTTTATTGCTTTCTCGAGTAATTTTCTCTTTAACCCCTCGAAACAAAAAATTAAAATAATTTTCTACATTCCACTACTTTAATTGGAGGTCTGCTTCTCTTCTGAAAAAAATCTGTAAAACTTGTCAAGATGATCTTTCTTTAATTACAATTATATTCCAATATTTTAACGATCAATATTTCCGTGATGGTCTTCCATTAATTCTTAACCTTTTTGCTGTCTTAAAAAAATAAATAATACTGTACAGTCTCAACCCTTTCTCAAATTTCTAAAATCTAATCTCGACCCTAGTGCCTTTTACACGTTCCCCAGTCTACTTACTATTACGATCCTAACATTCAAGTTCCACACCCATCGCAGCTCACGGGCAAGGCCCTGGTATTTTTCCGATTTCTCACTCTCCTTATTATCTTAATTATCATCATTATTATATGAATTCTCATGACAGTGATATCTTATGACTTTCGCAAGTCTCTTCAATACTCATTTATATCACTTTTCTATCTTTTTATTCAGTCATAGAAAATTTTGCACCAGTAGTATCTATAGGTTCTTGTCGGAGATCAAGTGACAGCAAGTTTCCTCAACATTCCAATGGCAATTGTTTTACGCTGAGACCACTATTTCCGTGTATTATCGATATTTATAACGCTTAGCTTACACTGTTTGATACCTAATGGGCATCGATATTCACTTATCTTTATATAGTCTGACTATACGTGACCCTATAAGGATCAAAGTCACCATAGCGGATATGGTCTGTAAGACAAGTCTGCTTATCATATCCCAGACCATTGCAATTGAATAGTGGGTTCGATCCTCGGTCTTCATATTTGTCCTTGTCGAACTAAGCTAAGGTTAGCAACTGCCTATGTACAGTGTAAATACGACACATGGGCCTCTCGTCGAGAGGTAACGGTGTGCGTGTCATTACTACTGTGTAGTGAGTTCAATCCTCATTAATTGCTCTGCACTTGTTGCCCTCTGCCAGGGTTAGACTTAACTTGGTGTGGGGATCCTGGGGATAAGGCCGGTCACACATTGATTGCTTGACTCTTAGCCGGTTGTTTCTCGTGACTTGAACATATATATATATATATATATATATATATATACATATATATATTTATATATATATATATATATATATATATATATATATATATATATATATATATATATATATATATATATATATATATATATATATATATATATATATATATATATATATATATATATATATATATATATATATATATATATATATATATATATGATATTTTCCCGCTCACTATAACAATTCATCATTCACAAATATATCACATGTATTCTGTGATGTACTTGATGTGAGAGAACATTTACAAGTATAACTGAATAACCCTTAAATGATTCTATCTACTTATAATTGAAAAATATATGTTTCTTCTCATCCTGAGAAAGACTATTTGAAGTGCTATTGTTAGCAATGCAGTCTTACAAACCAGTAACTCAATTGTCCCTTGCTTACATCAAGAACGTACCCACCAATCGAAATTGTTTCTCTTACCAAATTCTGTGGCTTATCTTACCAGAAAAGAGTAAAAAAATTAGATAAATAGAAACCGTCAACCAAAATTGTCGAGTACAGGCTGTGCCAATGGAGCTAGAGGGCTGAAAAATTATCAGCCCTAATTTTTTTTTTTACTGGGAGTTCAGTTTGCAAACCCCTTAATTAGTGTCAGGTTTCATTAACACTTGATTTTTGAAAATTCAGACTTTTTTTTAATGATCACTGCTCAACAAAAGTAACTTATCCATTGATCTACCACGCTTCGAATTTTTCAATTGCTCACTCTCAACACGTCATGCTGCCAAAAGACGTTGGTGACGTGGCGGTTTCTATGGAGTAACTAACCAGACCTGTTTCATGCATTCTCTTCTTTTAAATATGTGAGTGGCACATGTGCTTTACATGAACGTATTTGTTAGTTCTGACAACTCATCTTAACGTCCTGGCCATATACAGGTTTTCAAGACTTCAGCCTCTTATCAAGGACACCCTTCGACTAGACGCAATGTAATATAGCTAAGTTTTAATTTAGGAAGAAATGTTTTAATCATTAGTGTTTTTTACTGGCCTTTTTTCGTTCACCGGCAAATTTGAAGGTCTTCCGTTTAGCATTCGTAGTCTAATCAGCGAGTCCCTGCCCCTGTCAGATAGGCTCCCAGGGATAAGAGATGTCGTTCAAAACTCTTAAGATTGTGATGCTTCATGTCTGACCCTTGCTGCCTATTAAACGGCCGTAGAATAAACATAAAACATTCTGCCCCGAGAGTTGCTATACTAAGCAACAGAAATAAGATGGAAGAAAAAAAACTAGTCAGAAATTAATAACACTGACAATGCTTCTCCATCAAAGAAATTTGGAAAGCTCAAGACTGATTTCGAAGAAATTAGTAACGGCAAGATACGACATTAATGATGTTGTGAGTGTGAGTGGGTTCAGTTTGGGGTTCTCGTTTCTAGTAACATATTAAGCAAAAACGTGTGCGCGTACGGAGAGTGTTACAAATTAAAGTTTTTGGGGGTTTTTTTTTTGTTATCTGCTAATGATCTCGAATGCTGTGAAAACAAAAATTATTCTACATTTCTACCTGCTGTTCATGCGATGTAATGTAAGGTCACGTCTACCATGGTTCATTCCCAGTCACCAGTTGGTTTCTTTCGAATCCTTTGATGTTGGAGAAAAATTTGAGCTACAAGCCCAGCAGTCTGATGACAGGGGTAAGAATGTCCCCCCAAGGGAATTTGTCCTCGGTCATTTGATAGGGATCACATTCCTCACAGCCAGTGGCAATAATTAAGAATTTTAGAAAACTATTAGACGAATACATTCCATGTTAATTTATTTACTTATGTGTAATGCCTTTATGGGCATTTCATTATAGTATATTGTCTAATCAACATTAAAAAAATCCTTTTCCAGTTCAACATTTCCTCATCACACATCGACTTGCTGTACTGTGTATTTGGTAATTTTAGTTCCTTTAAAGATTTCATCAGAGTTCTCAATGCTGACCATTTAATCTATCTTTTATGCAATTATCTCGAAATCTGTCAATACTTTTTCTTTACATATTTAGACAATTTATTCCAATAGTACTCAACTCTTTCGCTGAAGATAGTCACATATCCAATTAGTCTTAAGATTCAGCGACCGATTCATTTCAGTCAATAAGGTAAAACATTCGATCCCAAACTGACCAATCAGAATATTCAAGGGAATGCATATTTACAAACAAGTAAGCGTTAATTTGACAGCAAATTTTAGTTGGCTCCGATCAGAATTGTGGAACATTCGTCCAGGCAGCATTTACCGTATCGGGAGAGTTTATCGGCTACCTTACCATGAACTCAATTTATGACTATATTTGGCGGACAACCGATTGACATCACGACTCACAACATGGATCTCCCGATATCACATGCGCAACCGAGGCCGGCAGGATATTAGATGGAGAGACGAACTAGACAAATTTAGAAAGTACTGGCTCCGCGACGCCCATGATAAAGAAATGTGGCGAATGCTGGAGAAGGTCTTTGACGAACGACGGGCGTTAAAAGAATGATGATGATGATGATCATGATCATGATCATGATCATGATGATGATCATGATGATGATGATGATGGATTTTAAAGGTCCCACCAAACTTTTAAAGATTACGATATGAATATTAAGCGTAAGCACTGGTGCAGTGGTAGTACTGATCCCAGTTTTGTGGTTCCCTCATTTTAAAAAAATGGCAGCTATTACAACTCTTCATATGAGAGGTTGTAATTCCGGCCAGTCAGTTCTATAATATCGGCCATCTACATTTCTAGGATTTGGGGGACTTCAAACTTTTTATAGGATAAATTTATACAAGCTACCAGTTGAGAGGTCTTATTAAACAGGAGTAATGTGATATTTACGTTCGCAACGATTTACAGTAATCGCTCATCTCTAGTAACATTTTCCCTCTTTAAAGGTGAGGGTCCCATAATTACAAAGCGTAACTTCAAAAATTGAATCCATTGACCCAAAATAATACTTTATTCATGTTGATAATTGGGGTAAGGGCAATTACAGAAATGTATAGAATCGCTTTTCAAAAAATACAAAGAGTACCGATATTACCTCTAAAAAATCATGTCGATATGAGGGTCTCCCTATATACCTTTTAAAGAAGTGTTTTTATGAATTTGGGTGAAAAGTCTCAAGAACAATGTCAACGCAAATTCAGTATACGGTTGATAGTCTTAGGCAATGAATTCCATTTTCTGAAATTACACTTAGTAATGCTGTAAATCTTAACTTTTAAAGAGGAAAAGTGTTAAGATTCAAGGATCTTCGTTGAACGAATCTAAGCAAGAGATCACTATTAATCGTTGTTAACACGGAGGTCGGATTACCCCCGTTTGAGTCAATAGCCTCCTTTACTTCATCGGAAGAAAAATGTTGCCAACATCCAAGTCAAGAAAGGAAAGGGGTTAGAAAATGTTTTTTGTACGCCTTTTCCCGGATGATTTTCTCTTTCAATTTTTCCCCCCCATTTCATCTGTTGCACAATTTAACATTTATCTATTAAATCAACTTACAACATATAATGAGAGACTAGCATTCCTAGGGAAATTATGAAATCACCACCACCCACAACGGACCGGTTTAAAACTCTCAATGGGTTTATGTTATTCATATGTTCCGATATTTATATCTATCTATCTATCTATCTATCTATCTATCTATCTACACAGACTTCGCCAAGCCGAAACCGTTCATTGTAAAAACTTGATATTTTAAACATGCACTCCCCTAATGAATCACTGCAACCCATAAACGTTTCTTTTTGCCTCGTAAATTAAGCAACGGTGGCGATAAAATTGAGTTACTTTGTTGAAAATGCTACAAGTATGCTTTGAATTATAAATTCATGATTCTAAGAAAAACAGATCTGCTAAGTCACTTAATAGAAACCATCATACAACCAACGTTTTTAAGAAGTATGTCACGTTGGGATGAGCAATCAAAAGATTGGAAATTTAATCAATGAATAAGTTACTTCTAACATACTTTGTTAGGCGATGATCACTTTTTAAAACAAATGTTACTTCTACCGGACAAAAACTGAGGGATCTATCTAGGTCAAACTTACATTGGAAATTGACCCTATCATCACTAAAAACCTATTGGGAGGGGGATGGTAGAAAAAAACACTTTTCCCTGAACATCAAAGGGAGTGTGTGCATAAAATTTCAAGTTTCTGCTCGGAACAGTTACGGCTGGGTGAAGTCTGTATAGATAGATAGATAGATAGATAGATAGATAGATAGATAGATGTATATGTCTGAATACGTGAATAAAATAAACCCATCAACAGTTTTTAAATCGCTCAGTTGTAGGTGGCAGTGATTAAATATTCTGTTCAATAAGCAATCGGTCTTGGAAAATATTAAATCAAATTTCAACTTTTGCATCCTAGTTTTTAGTAACGCTTAAAAAAAGAAGACCACTGGGTGTTTTTAAAAAAGTACTGATGAATCTCAAATCTCCCATCAAGAAATTTATTGTCAAACTTCCAAATCTGGAATTGACTTTCTTTTTCCTACCAAAAAGAACAACAAGAACAATCCTCACCAAAATAGAGATATAAATATTCCCCAATTGTAATTTGAACTCACAGGCTTATTCAATTCTAATAAACAAATACGTTTACAAAAATGCTGACGAATAACTAAATGCATTTATACAAAGAATATTCTATCAATATGTTCTTTATTTATTACAAATACAATTCAAAAGTTGCAGTAACCATCTTCAGTCGGGATAGATGTTGGAGTGCAGACTGACCCTGCAGCGAACAGTCTTATCATATTCAATTGAAACGAATACTAGATCTGGGACTGGGTTTCCGCACGTACATTTTCTCCGCGTGGACGTGTTATATTTAAGCAACACAACAGCTGAGATTAGTTTATTAACTGAAATGTGTATTTCTCATTGGTATTAGTAGTCAGCTGTCGCACCCAGATGAAAACCATGATTTTAAAAGCTGATTTCCTAGGTAGGCCCTCTACACTTGAAAAATTAGTGGAGTATAATCTTGCCACAATTATCCCCGTCACGGAGTTGACCCATTGCCATACCAAGCTTAGCTTAGTGAATATTGGAACCAGTTTTCGATTTGTTTCCTCTACGTGAACAACTTACAATAACTGACATGCAACACAATTTTCTTCTTCCACTGTCATCAAAACAAAATGGCGATGTGCTAGAATAATTTATGCTAACAATAAAAAATACATAAGCTACAACAGGTTATATTTTTGGTCTCTATTAAGTCGAGTTATCATTTCTATATAAGTGATAAAAGTATGAACTACATTGAATTATTGTAAATCAATATTAGCAATAAATCTTATAATTTATTAGCTGGCGTGTACCAAAAAAAAACTATTGCTTCAGCCTAAAGATGAACTCTCAACTCTCTGAGTTTAAACTCAAATAAATTCGTGAATCTCTTACTTACAGAAAATAATACATGGAAACCAATCTCGAAATTTGTTTTTACAATGTTTAATACAAAAGAGGGTGTCAGATATAAAACCACAGGTGCCATAAAAGAGACTTGAGATACCAGGCTAGACGAGATTACTTTTAAGATTAAACACAAAAAAAAATAATCTACTTGGAATAAATTTATTCGAGCAATGTATATTCGAACCTTAGATTTCTCTAACTTATTTCAGTGCAGGTGGCATTTACGAAGATACAAAGATGATTATTTAAAAACAATTCAAAACTATCTAGATATCTATGACTCGTGGGGATTGTGAATTTCGCATTATTTATGAGGTCTCTTTTCCAAGAAGTTATGTTCACACTATTTTAAATGCACAGTACTTACAAAACACATCATTTTCTTCCTCTAAAGCATGAGATCAGGATAGACTGAAAATTGAATACAAATTATCCTATGACCGAATAGATGGAGGTTACTAGGTGTACCAAACAAGGGGAGATTATTTACCCAAACAGAAATAGTTATGGACCTTGCTAGTTTGTTTCTACCAATGTTATATATGTATCTAGGTCTTTCCCATTTTTTTATTTTCTATTTCCAGGGCCGGACAGAGCTGAAATAGATACAGACCTGATGGAAAATGTAGGTCCCATTCGCAGAGAACCTACACGACCTTCAACCAATGATAGATGAACTAAATGAAGAGAGCGAGAAAGTCAGCCTGCACATGAACTTCAGCAAGGCGAAGATCGTGTGCAACAATCACATAGGGGATAAAATCACTAAAATCAAAATCGAGGACACAGAACCGGAGAAAGTAGATCACTACATCTACCAAGGACAATGAATCTCTATAAAACCCACAAAAGAAGAAGAAATCAAGCAAAGAATCATACTAGGATGGCAAGACTTTTGCAGAGCAAGCTCAACCTTCAAAAATAAGAAGATCCCATTAATCCTAAAAAGAAAGGTGTATTAAACAATGCCTCCTCCCAATAGTCACTTATGGAGCTGAAACATGGAACCTAACCAAGAGAAAGATTCACAAACTGAGAACCATGCAACGGGTACATGAAAGAATTATGCTGGGCCTCACATGGAGAAATCACAAGACAGTACAATACATCCGGAAAAAGGCAAGAGTCAGAGACATCATAGAATCCATTAAAAATCTCAAATGGTAGTGGGCTGGCCATGTTGCCAGAATGGCAGACAACCGATGGACATTGCGACTCATGACTTGGATCCCCTGAGATCACATGCGCAACCGAAGCCGGCAGAATATTAGATGGAGGGACGAGCTAGACAAATTCAGAAAGTACTGGATCGGCGACGCCCATGATGGAGAAATGTGGCAAATCCTGAAGAAGGTCTATGTCCAACGACGGACGTTAAAAGACTGATGATGATGATGATGATGATGATGATGATTATTATTATATATAATTTATGTATAGGTATATACATGTATGTGTACCTTAGGTATGATCAATTTACAAACCACGGAACTAAATACTCACCCACCTCTTGCTATGCCTCTGGAGTCTCCTCAAAATCGTTGGTCGACCTTGCCTCTACCCGTCCGCCAGGGCCCGTCTATACCTATCTAAATTTATTTCTTTATTCCTCTCTCTCTCTCCCTCTCTCTGTCGCCGTATATCTCTATCTTCTCTTTTTTCTCTCTCTTTCTCCTATATCTCCTCTCTTTCTCTCTCTCTCTCTCTCTCTCTCTCTCTCTATATATATATATATATATATATATATATATATATATAAAGTACCACAAACTGATAAGCCGATAGATGCTAGTGATATCCCAGACATAACAGAAGTAGCTTTGCACTACGAGCGAGGAAAGCATTACGACAGGCCTTATAGAAGATTCACGATATACTTTTTCACAGAGAACTAGTGCAGCTACTCACACAGTACATACGAGAAAGAAAATTTCATCAAAACCTCTGCCTAGGAATAGTACTCCATAGGAAGAAAGATAACCACAACCTCGGTAACTACCGCCCTATTACACTATTGCCTAACATATATAAACTACTCACAGACTATCAGACACTCTAGATGAAAACCACAAATGCAAACAGGCAGGCTTCAGGAGTGGCTAATCAACAATAGACCACATGCAATGAATTAACTAATAAAAAAAAAACACACTTTGCTAGGCCTTTGTGGATTATGAGAAAACAGTTGAATCGGTAGAAGATGCGGCAATCTTCAACTCATTGCGAGAACAAGGTCTTACTGAAAATCACGTACAAGTCATTAAGAACATGTGCAGAAATAGCACTACGATAATTAGACGGCATAAAGATACAAACGAGATAAAGATGATAAGAGGAGTGAGATAAGGAGGTACAATATCTCTTATACTATTCACTACACGTCTTGAAAGCATCTTTGGAAAACTGGGTAGGAGGGAGGGTGGATTGAACATAGACGGTGAATATTTAAACCACGTGTGATTAGCCGATGACGTATCCATGACGTCAGATGTATTAGGATTAGATATGAACAGAACAAGATAAAGGTTATGTCCAACAATAAAATCCCCCAAAAGACTTTGAGAATACAAATACTAAAAGAGGTTGACGAATATATCTACCTAAGACAGGTAATGAAATCAAAGAAAGACCATGAGAGCAGGATAAAACGATGCATAACTATCGGCTGAGAATCATTTGACATTAGTTTTATAATGTGCTTAAAGCGTAAGGGCTTGAAGCTTACATTATACAATCAATGCATAAAACCAGCTATGACTAATGGATGCAAAACCTGGAGATAAACATAACGATCTGAGAACCAAATTAAAATCACACAGAGAACCACGGAAAGAGAAATGCTTGGTGTTCCTTTAAAAGATAGAAAGATATCAACATGGATCAGAGCGAGTGAAGGATATCATACAAATAATTGAACAACAAAAAAGTGGATGGGCTGGACACTTAGCAAAAAGAGATGACAACAGATTGAGCAAAACACTGACCAATTGGTGCCCATGAGACAGTAAACCTTGTAAGAAAAGACCAAACACAAGATGGAGGAATGAGATAGAAAGATTTGCCGTTAAGACATGACAAAGGTTAACACAATCACCGACATCATGGAAAGACCTTTGTCAAGAAGTGGACCTATGATGGCTGCTACTGTTAATTATATATATTAGAAGGGAATACCGGTGTTGTCTAGAGGAAATAACTGAATATCTGACCCTACAGTAATAAAACATACTGCATGCCTTCTTATTGTGTGTAGTAACTGACAAGTTATGCAATCGTAGGTTCACGCATACACCCGGTAATACCTGTGGCACGCTTGTGTAGTCGGACAGAAAAGCCTCGTCCGTGCAGCTTTTCGAGTCACCGTTATCTAAGTGTTTGAAAGCGGGAGTTTGGATTCAAGATTCCGATGATATGAAATGAATAAAACAATTTGTTCCCACCCTAAACGCTTTTTTTTTACACTCAACGGTCTAGTTTAGCAGTACAGTTACAATTCAAATTGAAAACAATCCGTCCTGAGGGGTAAAAAAGTGTTTTCTTTTTCTTTTTTTTTTTTTCGAACATAATGGTGACTGAAGTCAAAAATTTAATTCAGCTAATTTTTGAAAAAGAAAAACATTGTTGACAGTAAATGTTAACTATAACATTAAAGTTCTTTAAAGGGTGATGTAAATTAAACCAAATGTTGAGTAAAACCCATCTATGCGAACGGATATCGTCGATTTTTATCGGATAAACTGGGAAAGAATCGGCTAGTCAGAAAAAAAGCAAATCCAGCCAGTATGCTTTTTGCTAACAACCTCGGTACCGTCAGCCAGGCATGTCTATTTGGATCATTTTTGCACACAAACAGACGCTTACAGACGACCAAAATCATATATATATATATATATATATATATATATATATATATATAGAGAGAGAGAGAGAGAGAGAGAGAGATGAGATCAGAAAAAGAGAGAATTAGCACCGTGTATTCAATTTCTAGTGGAAAAAAGATTCATTCAACTTGTCGCTATCTGCTTCTCAAAAATTCCAGTCTAGAACGGCAAATGACTTACATAATCGAAAACTTTCATAGCTCATTCTCATAAAAAGAATTTCTAGAACATTTCATAAATCATATTTACGTCTTTTTCTTATTGTTTTCTGATATTATTTCCGGCGAGGAGACATTGTCTCATCTGAGAAAAAGCAATGCAAAGTTGCTTTGTGTGTCGCACGATATTTTTCGAAGAATCCAGAGGGACCCGATCATTGCCGCAAAAGTGGGGTTTTATGGAGCATGAAGTCTTACCCTACGCCCAAGAATGACTGCTTTAAAGTAATAAAGGGCTCCAGCTGCACTGATATATACCCATAACTTTGAGAAGTGGATTCATGCCTCCCCAAGGGTATTGATGCAAAATGAACACAAACTGTCCCAGTTGAAGATTGAACTGGGTTCGCCGATTCTAATTTTCATACTGTTAACGTTAGGCAATCTTTACCTCATGTATATTGTATTCATTTCATGATTTCTTTCTTATCTTTTATTTTCAACTGATTGAATTTGAACTGAGTAAGTTTCATTTTACAAGCTATAAATACTTTACATTTATTATCCACTGTTTACGAAGCACCTTCATTCCATCAGACACAGACGATCCCTCAAGGAATTGAAAAGCGAAGAGAAAAAAGTTTCTTGTGAGGTCTAAATTTTTCGCGTTTGACGGTTAATGTTATTTCTTCTTTGTCTTTCCTTCTATGATCCGGGGCCCTGTTTTTCGTTTTTGTTAGATTTTTTAAAAGGTTTTGTTGTTTATTTTTACATTTTCAATAGCATAAAACTTGTGCTTTTTGATGATTTTCGTGGGATGCGGATGGATAAAGAGAGATGTTTTCATTTTTACTTCTTATTTTTTATATTTTTTTCCTTTTATTTTTAATTGAAAAATAAACTCCTAAGAAAGAAAAGGCTTGACAACATGGGCCAGCGGTATTTAGGTGGAAAGAAAGCTGTTGGCTTACTCTCATGATTTAGTCTACCCTGAGGGAAGCTACATTCCTATGGGAACGACATATACAGATGTTTTGAGGCCAAGAGGCCTAGCGGCATCTTTTCAATGCAAATTGTCAAGAGACAAAGATTATCGCTTTCCCTGGCTGGGCTCGAACTTTGCAACCCCGTTTTAGAAGTAGCAGATAGGGGAAAGTATAAGAATTCAAATTCACTGATGAAGTTACAAATTTAGGTCCTAAAAAAATCGAGGCAAGGAAAAAATTAAGCAGAAATAAGTTAATGACTAATACTGTATGCGCCCACAGTCCCATCTTCAGCCTGGTATATCACAAATCTGCAAGTGCAGGGTGTCCAGTGAGAAACAGGCCCATTACAGCAGTAATGATTTACGGGACAAGCTTACAAACCTCTACTCCATAGCGAGTCGCCCCGCTTTCTAAATATCGCTTTACAACAGGCGTCTGGGTCTATTCACATTATTGTAATATTTCTTTTAAATCATAAGTTTCCGAAATTAGATTTTGATTACAACAGTCTTGTCTCTCCTATGGGGTCTGTTCGGAAAAGTTGCACTACCAATCAAATGCACGAACACTCTTCCACAGGGTTACTCAGTTGACAACGAGACGTCGTTGGATGAGTTTGTGTACCATGTGACCGTCGTATTCACAACTACTGAGCATGTACAATCTTCACATCTTGTACAGAGTTTCTTTTTGCAAAACGTCGCATCACCGACGTCTGTTAGCCGTTCTAGAGTTCAGATTTGGTTTTCTGCAACTTCAGTTTTCTTTAGCTGTGGAAAAGGAATTGATTTCAGACCGTGGAAGAGATTACGGAGTCGTTTGAAAAGACTATTTTGTTATTATCAGATGGCTGGATATGTTCCATACAGGCCATGTATATCATCGATATACCTATTAATTTGATGCAAACGTTATCTAATTTTTTCAAAATCTCTTTTACAGATGTCAAAGTATTTTCTCTATCTCTCTAAGATCTTACCTCACCTAGTAAATGGCGTATTCCATGATAAAAGAACGATTTTGGTTTTAACCTCATGAATTTTTCGATATTTTGAAACTTTTGGAACTGCTAACAAGACTAGATGTGCCGCATGGAACGAAACAAGTGATATTCTGAAGGGAACGGGTGTTGAAAATATGCTGCATGTTGAAAAACTTCTCAACCTTTCTCGATGATCGTTTGCTGCGTCGAATTTGTAACGCGAAAATGGGTGTTGTCAAACATCGTTGTCCAGAAAAGGATTTCTTGTTACATGTGTCTTTGAAACGAGTTACTTGCGCTCTGTAACTTTGTGCATTCCTATTTTATACAGGTTTGTGTTAGTAATCAAAAAGGCTGTTTTGGACCGAGCCGTGATTTTCTTTACTTTATATTCTCCTGATAAAACTGTTTTTCATGGCTATGACTATCTTATCGAAAGTAACCCTTTTTTTCTTTGTTGAGCAAGAAAGGGGGGACAAGCGTTCTTGTCCGTGTGTTCATGTGGGGCCAATTTTCCTAACTCCAGATTATTTCCTTAGCTTTGTAAACGTAGTACTACAGATGAGTAATCACAAAAGTGACAAATAGTTGAGTAAACGTCAAAGACGCTCCTACGATTTCTGAAACATTGTGAAAATTGGCAAGCTCGAACATTTCGCATCAGCTCAATATCATATTCTTGTAACTTGTTTGTGTGTGATTATATGTGTTGTTATGCATGTATATTTGCCTGCATATATATATATATATATATATATATATATATATATATAATTTACTGTCTGTTTCTTAACAAGTTGGATAAGAGATCGTGTGTAAAGAATAACCGAGGAAACAAGTCAAAAATAAAGTATTCGGAATAATGAAATACTTGATCTCAAATCTAAAAACGATTGAAGGGTATTTCTACTTCTAATATCTTGTCATGAAGAACAGAACTTGAAATGAAGTCAGAGTTAAGGAAGGCAGGGGCAGAAGAATCCTGCTTGATCATGGTGACTTAGTTAGCCTGTTGTTAAGAGAATTACCACTGGACAAGACAAGCTCCTTGGGTGAGTCCGAGTATCGTTCGAAGTTACTGCTTTATTCTGGATAATTTCTTCAATAAGTAGCGATTGTTACATTATTACCTGTTTTTACAAGTTTGTTTTTGTTCTTACGTTGGTGCAAACTCTTTTTTCCTTTAGTTATAAACCTAATAAATAGTATATCATTTTTAGATGCGCTAATAAACGTGATTGATTGGAAAATCTGAAGTGTGTGTATGTGTGTGTGTGGCAATGATCTGACACGGATTTCTGATATCAATTCTTATGATTTAATCACGCTTATGTTCAAAGCTTGCATTTTTGTTGTTATTACAGAAAGAAGTGTGGTTATTTTTTTTGATATATCAGAGTCAATCTAATCAATAGATTTTACGATAATTTCCTGATGATGATAATGTGACCAAACATCAAAATATGATGAAATATTTCCTATATTCTATTGCTAATTGTTGCATCAAGTTTCATTTTTACCAACATCCTTCAAAATTACTTTATAGACAAGGTTTCATGAACATTAATTTTTTTGTAAGACCAGGCAGAAATTTAATGGCATTTAAGGAAATTAATTGACGTAATTTGCAGTCTTTTTCCTTTCAGTTGTCTCTTGTATATAATTAAACAATTGTTGCTAAGATGGCAGCAGAAGGTTGATTATACTCTGTTTATCTCTAAACCCAATTAAGATCTTTTAAGTCATATTTACATCATTTTGAGAATCTGAGATGAATATTTTCCTTGTTACACATATTTGGGATCACTCTAATACCCTTGCCACCACTCCTAGAATGGCTATTTTAATATTCTCCATCGTAATTTAATTGAATATCTTCCCCTAGCAATTTAATATATATATATATATATATATATATATATATATATATATAAGCTCAAGAAGATATTGCTCACTCACATGAATACATAAACGTCCAATGTTTTATTTTATTGAAAATTTTCACTCATGTGAGTACAAAATTTTTTGAATGCATCATTGCCTAATCTGTCACTGCGCACAAATTCTTGTGGGTATTTCTTATAAAAGTTGCGCTTTCGGCAACACATCTCTTTCATTGAGGAATTTTGCTTGTTCCAATACGATGCCATATTGCGTGCATGTACTCCATTCGATGTGTTCACAAATTACAAAAAACGGGGATCATCGAGTGTGTGTCGAAAACTGACGCACTGAATGTTTCGAAGGATCACTTTCAAATTTTAAATTAATTTATTCATCTTTTCCTTTTTTTGTTGTTTTTTTTTTTTTGTTTCTTTTTTTAGGGTTCCATACGGCAAGGTTTCGGATTGAAAACAAGAAAATCCTATTATGTTTAATAAAGAAGGGTCTTCAACCAATGCATCTTCCCAATAGTCACCTACGGAGCTGAAACATGGAACCTAACCAAAAGAATGGCCCTCTAACTGAGAACCATGCTAGGTGCACATGAGAGATTAATCCTCAACATCACATTGAGAGATCACAAAACAGCACATTATATTAAAGAAAAAAAAAACAGGAGTCAGGGATATCATAGAATTGATCAAAAAACTAAAATCGCAATAAATGAGGTCATGTTGCAAGAATGTCGGACAATTGATGGATATCACGACTCAACCTGGATCCCCAGAGATCATATGCAAAACTGCAGCCGGCAAAATATGAGATGCTGTGACCAACTAGATAAGTTCAGAAAGTATTGGTGCCGTAACACCCTTGGTTTGGTGAATCCTGATGAAGGTCTATGTCCAACGACAGACGCTCAAAGGTTGATGATTCATTTTTTTGTTTGTCTTTTATTACAATTCTCCTAGTTGATCCACTCTTCGGTTGTTGAATTAAACGACGGGAATTCAGATCAAACAAAAGAAATTCGAAGCAGAGTTAAACTGGTAGGTTTCGGTCCACTTGCCAAATCTATATTTTCGGGAAAAAATCGCGTTTTTTTTTTGTTTTGTTTTTTTTTTAACCATACACAGCCAACATGATCCATTTCTCCGCTCAGCCATCGAATTCCAACTAAAGAGACAATATTCAAGTTTGATCACACTTGTTGAACGTAACTGGCGTCGAGAGAGGACAATTGTCAATACGTTGGGTTCTGTAGAGAATCGTATGCATCCTCTTTTTGAAGTAAAGCATACAGCTGCAAAAAGTCAGTTTTATTACAAGATACCCTTCAGCTAATCAAAAATATATATATATATATATATATATATATATATATATATATATATATATATATATATATATATATATATCACATCTTTCTTTTTCATTTTGCGCCCTTCTCGTTTCATAAGTGTCAAATGGATTTTATAGTTAGTAAAAATGATCCTTCTTGCGACTTGAGATCAAATTTTCAAATTCTTGCTTCTCAACTGTTCTCGTATCTATTTATACGGGGTTCATAGCAGTACATTTCTCTTTCTTATGTGATAAAGTCCGGTTAATATCCTGAAGTACGTAAAGATTCTAAAAATATCAAACTGAAGAATCTGCAAAGACGTTTTGATGAGTTAAAAAAAGATGTATCCAGAAAGTTGTTAATAATTCCTGATGAATCGTACACTTAAATTTTTTTTCTATTTTTCCTAATTATTTGAATGCTTGGCCAGAGTTCAATGGTTGATATGTTAGTCGCGCTAATCATTATTTCTGTGGTAAATTTGATCTTCACTACGCGTCACACCTTTGTGGCTTTGCACCAGACAAAGCCAAACTTACTGGGGTCCTCTATAAGCGACTGCCACAAAGCGTTAGTGAGCAAGCTGGTCTCATTAAATCATTAATTCGCGTACAGAGTACTATCCCAACTCGGTGTTAGCAAGCAAGCTACTTCCGCTGAATCATTAGGGAGTGAGTGCAGTGTTAAGATCCTACTGGATTCAAAATAATTGGGGCTCTGTTCCAGAGTAAGCTACTGGGTATCTCTGGGATTTTGCCACCCTATTTTAAAATGTATACCAAAATTTTAAAATGTTCGTTTGTTTTTCTCGTTTTTGCTGAAAAGAAAAAAGGTCCAAATATTTGCCAGGAAAAAAGAAAAAAAACAACGTAGAATTATGCTCTTTAAAGTCAATATTAGATTTTGAAATCGAATTTTACCAAAATTTTTCAAATTGGCTGTCATTTTTGTCGAACCTTTTAAAATTAAAAAAAGATAAACTCAGTAATTTCAACAAAAATACTCAAAATAAATTATTATTCCTATGAATTTGAGTAAATTAGAAATACTTAGTTTCATCATTACTTAACTGAGCAGAACAATCACGATCTTTTCTTTTTTTTTTTCGAAAATTCAACTATAAATACATTTTTCTAGCGTTTAGGGGTTAGAATAAAACATCCCTCGCCTGTTATTTTTACTACTTAACCCGTCAACAAAGCAGTAGCTGTAAAATATACGGAAGGCAGTAAGTTCGAGAACAGACCGGTAATACAGTTCTCTTCCATCGAACAACTGAAAAAAATAATAATATAGCAATGTTGACACACATAGAAATTCGTATAATGATATCATTAACTTATAATACAGCCGGAAACATAAAATGTCCCCGAAGCAGTATTTGTTTTGATTTATTTTACATTTGATCCCTCATCTTCAGTACATTATCCTCATAAAGTATTCTGTGAATGAAAGAAATATTCAAAAAATGACCGAATTAAAAAAATCTTTAAAAAATTTTTTTCTCACGGAAAATATACATGAATTATAAACTCATGAATGAATGTAAAATGTGGCCAATGAGAGCAATATTTTACTTTTTACAGATTTCTAAATTCCTAATTAAGACATTTTTTGAGAAACCCCAAAAAATCCTTTTCAAAAAGGTAAACCGAATTTATATATCTATTGACTCAACTTTCATAAGTTAAAAAATTTATTCGTGGTAATTAATTATTAAAAAAATCATCAAATGATTCAAGGGATGGGGTAAACACAATATTTTTTTTCCGAAATTTAGAGAAGAAACTCATTTAAGATAAGTTATTTTCTTTACTAGATAAGAACTGAAAATCTAATTAAAATCCAATGAGCAGTTGTTTTTTGTATTTTTTTTTAATCTAGGTCTTTTTGCTCGTCAAAAATTGGACATTTTTCGAAATGCAAATAAATACTGCAGATGCTTTGTTCACATATATAGTAAATTACTGTGACAATTTTCGAAAATATTTCTATCGGTTCTATTTAGTGTTTACAAATAATTCTTAGCACTCACTTTCTGCTAGTCTTATTAATGGCACTGAAATTGAGTTTTGTATGATTTTGAAGTTTGTTTTTTTTCTCCGTAAGTAACAGAATTCGTGGAGATCACCAAAAGCTAGGCTTACTAATTATTTGGGTACCTACAGCAGAGCAATGGTTATCAAAATAGTGTCACTGGATCACTCGCTCGTGCAGCAAGTTCAAATCTTGACTGGGCGCTCCACTATCTGGGGCCTTGATCTTGAGAGCCTGCCAGGAAACCCTATGGTGAATCGGATTATCATCTGACATCTACCAAGCCTTGAACATTGGAGTGGAGTAACCAATAAGCACAGAACTTGCTTGCAAGACTAGCTTGCACCATCTTGTTCACCCTAGTTTGGGAGATCATTTTTGGCTTAAAATGTAAACTTTTATACTGGATTTCACTGTGAGTACAAGCGAGTGTTTTTAGATGTTTAAAGCTGCAAAATGTAAATGGTCCGTAGTGGTCTGCATCCTGTTTGAGAAAGTAGAGTATTTCTCGGTGTTCGAACTCAGCTAAAATAAAAATAAAAGACAAAAACTAGTCTGACACAAGGCTGCTATAGTAGCACATCTGACGAGAATAGAATTTACTGTTAATGACTTGTACGCCTAGTCTGGTAACCATCGCTTTTACCAAAAGTTGCAGTAAGCGTCAGTTGTGGTTCAGCAATGGAAACTGTTTTTTTGTTTTTTTTAAACTTGTCATTATTAATATTGATGCAGAAGTAGGTAACTTCTAACATCTTATAACAGTTAGTTTTTGTATATATCTTTTGTACCAGTTCAGTATTTACAGAAATATTGGTTTGGCCTATATGCAATATATTTAGAAATAGTGTGATATCAATTTATCCATTTTAAAAGCCCTGCTTAAGAGATTATACTTGAATATAAAATCAATCATGAAACATGTATTTATAGACAATCAATATCTAATCAACAAATTAGATATCATTGTTTGTTTGCTTGCTTGTTTTTTTTATTATATTTCGATGTTTATTCACATCATAATAAGGACATTTATTTGATATTTTATCTTTTATTGCATTGAACACTTTTTCGCCGATTGATCTCATCACAGAATCGTTGGAATCAATGTCCCTTGGGAGGCAATTAATAACCCTTGTCGCTCTGACGTTTTTAGGGCCAAACGTGTTTACACAAATTAAGTTTACTTCAGTCGCTCATTTCAGTTCAGCCTGCCTTCAGATGTGACAACCAGTGTTATAATGAAATTAATTTTATTCATACAAATTCATATAAGCAAATGATAGAGCATTAATCTCATAATGGTCTAATGAGATTCAATAGTATCCTCATTAGAACTAATTAGGGAGGCTTGATCAACTGACAAAAAAAAACACTTTGTCAAATAGTATTTTCATTTTATCAATCATTGCAGGATAAACTCATTTCCGACAACCCTACGGCATATCGTTAATTCTTGCATATAATGTTACTTTTCTATAAGACTGTGACATTTCTTTGGGCTAATGTACCTATACCAAGATATTTCGGTCATACATAAATCTCAATTAGACCCATTATAGTATAGATTGTTAGTAGTATTAGAGTCAATTACCTATCATTTTATACTAATCGTTTATGTAGAGTTCATTATGCAGATAAATGTATAAAAAATCCATTCACTCTAATAGTTGCTTTGCAATGGAACGACCATTGATAATAATAAATATAGATTTTATCAAACCAAACTATACATCAATTTAGGAATGAAATATGAAGTGGAATGGCGTGCTCCAAGAATGAGCTTGGAAATCTCTTACTCGCTGGTGTAGTAATGAACAAGCGTTTATATAGAGTTCTCAATTCTGACATCCGGTAAACTTATTAAATACTAATGAACAGTGTATACTGCGCATTATGATTAGATTTTCCGCAGTATTTCTTACCTCCTAATTTCTGTTGCTTTTTAACGCTTCCAGTTCGTCATTCCATGATCGTTATGATGTAGCGAAGATTGGAAATACAGAAAAGGCCTCAGACGAGACTCGAATTCGCACCCCTAATCTTCTGGATTTCGAGTCCCGGTGGAAGATCTGCGTTGAATACCAATGATCGTAGAATGACGATCTGGGAGTTGTGACGAAAAGCGATTGAGATAAGGATTAAAGCAATACTAGTAAAGTAAAATTGATAATATTTGACAGTGCTTCAACTGAAAAATTCAAATACAACTACCATGTCCATTGCTATTTACTTAGCGAGTGTCATAACTGCCAGAAAGAAAAAGCGTTTATCAAGGTTGTCTCACGTTGCGGAATAATGGACTATTCTGACTTGAAATAGCTGAAAACAAAGCAAAAATTATTTTCATTTATAGTGCAATTGAAGATTAGCTGTTTTCAAAAGGTGTTCGTTCGAGCCTTTTTATTTCTTAAAATATGACCTCGTACATGACTTGCTTTTGTTCATCAAAATCAAAAATAGAATAGAAAGAAGATAAAACAAATATTTGTTTGAAATGTATTTATTATACATAAGAGGATAATACATCCGTAAATTTTTTCACGGGTGTATTTGATTTTCTATGAAACGATTTTTTTGTTAAATGAATAATAATAAATTTGTTTCAGTTCAAGAGACCATAGTTTCAAAGGGTGGCAAGGTAAAATTTTTAACACAGAGTGAAAGGGCCCAGTGTTACGGACAGCAAACCCACAAAAATCACACTTTTCATAAAATATGAGAATATTAACTGGAGCATCGGTTGGTATCAGACCATTTATGCTTGGAGATCCGATGTGGATCGAGTCTACTAACAATGGTCAGCAAGATTAGCTTGATAATCAAGATGCGCGTTCTGATCAATTTCCTTTCATGATTTATCAACATAGCAGTTTGATATCAGACAATCAATAATGGGAGATCCGATTAGGATCGAACCTACATTTATTAATCCAGCAGTTTTCCATCTGACCATTAACAATGGAGGATCCAATGAAGATCGAACCCACTAATAACAGCCTGCAAGATTAGTTTGCAAACCATTGTTTTATTACTTCTGTAATGATCTGTTGTTTTTTCGTATTTTCTACTCGTTAATCCAAGTGAAAATAATACATGGATATACCTGGATTAGGAATATTGAATTCGTTCAACGGGAACAGTGCACAGTTTGAAGGGGGGGTATTTCTATCAGCAAAATTTCCCTAAAATCCCCGAAAAATCCCTAAAAATAGTCTTGACTTACGGACAACAAACCAAGGGAATCCCACAGTTAGATCTTTGATAATATTAGAATAAATTGGTATCAGACCATCAATACTTGGAAATCCGATGAGGATGGAAACCATTACCGACGGTCTGCTTGCTGATCATTGCTACACGACGTGCGCCCTGATTTTATTATCATATGAAACCAAACAAAGTTTGTAATCAGAACATCAATGATGGGAGATCAACCGAGGATTGAACTCACTAACAGAGGTCAGCAAGATTTCTTATCAGGAAACAAGATCATCAAGTTTGGCCCTACTGCAAGAAGGGATCTCACTTCATAAACCGGGGTCGATATAAATTGTAAGCACTTATTTTAAAAGTTTGTTTATCTCTACGAAGATAGTGAAAGTATCAATAACTCAGTGGTTAGATGCTATGAAAATGGGATCAGTGGTCTTCAAACTTTAAGGGATAAAACAGTTTTTTCTTCTTTCTTTCTATATTCATTAAACCTTCAAACCTTCAAGAAATTTGCTAGTAGTTGGAAAAAAATCTAAAGGGTTTAGAAGCAAGTGAGCTTCAATTTACAATGTAACTATACAATTGACCTGGACTCTTAATGTCCCTCTGTTGTACGGGAATCCGCTGATTTGAACTTCTCTTTCTCTCGGTGCTTATGTTAGTTTGGCAGTATTCTTCAAGGGATTTGACTCTGACCCGATAATGGAGCATGTATTTGGACAGGAACCTTTACCCCAACCCAAACTCAACAATAAGCAAAAATACTATTTAAATCCGGTGGTCTGTTATAACGTGCATACAACTAACGGCAAAAGTGAGTATATGAATTCTTAGTTATGAAAAAAAAAAGGTTTGGGAGTGTGTACAGCCCCGACTTTAGTGCAAGCCCCCTCCTCATATATTTTACGAAATCTCTGTAAAATATCATATGCTTTCCTGTGTTGCTATATTTGGAGTTTTTTTTTCCTGGACAACACCGGGTACTCCAGCATATATATATATATATATATATATATATATATATATATATATATATATATATATGCTAAATTTGTTTTCTGCGGAAACCCTTTAACCACTGAAAGGCACACAAATGCTACTGGAGATAGGGACCCCTCCAGAAACATATACAGCATACTAATTAATCAATTTATGAATTAAATAATAAATAATGTCTCCACATACTTTTGCACCCGAGTCTGCCTCACTCCCTATTGTTCACACGCACACACACACACACACACATATATATATATATATATATATATATATATATATATATATATATATATGGCTTTCTAGACTTCATATATAAATGTATGTGGATGTGAGTGTATGTGTCTCCGTGTGTGTGTGTCTTTAAAAAACCACTGGAGGCTTGGTAAATATGAGTCTGCGAGCCGGATGTTTTCGGGTAGAGTGCATGATAAAGACGTTGCCGACTCCTGGTCTAGAACATGTTTTAAACATCAACCTTTCGTCTCTCCACTCCTCCTTCGAAACACTGTTTAGTCTTTCTCTCTGTGGCCTTCGTTCCTCGTTCAACACAACAACCTATCATGTGCGGCCGATGAAGGATGAGCAAGGAAACAACCTCCTCCGACTTCCAAGGGCTCAACCTCTCCCACCGTTAAGGTCATCTTTGACTTCTGCCTGTATTTTATTAGTAATATCTCCTCTTTTCAGACAGTCGGTGTCTTGAGTTCACATTCTCAACGATATTTTCTCATTTATAAGCAAACGCTCGCATCTTCAAGCCAAGAAGGAATGACACCCAGTCTTAACGCTTTACTTCCCCATCTATTTTTCTCTACAATCAAGTCTCCTTCTCTCTCTCTCTCTCGTCTCATCCCACAAGTGTTGCCGACAATCCTATATTTCTGCGTATTGATCTATATCCTAGCTCGTAAAATGTCCTATTTTCCGATAACTTGTCCTTTATCGACGTGTAAGTGTACAGTAGTCCCACGAATTTAGCGTGAGCTCTAGGCGTAGACCTGGCGTAAAATTGAAAATTCAAGAATAACTTTTGACGACATCCGACACCCCCTAACTCCGACTCTCAAATTTGCTGTTGATTTGTAAACATTTCTCTTGACCCCTCGACCCTCTCAAAAAATCAGGGGAAGGGCAAAATCTAAAGCATTTTAAAGCCATTATCCGAATCCCCCAGAACACTGGGCGCTTTGCGACCTTTCTTCCCATCCTATATCTCCATTTCCCAAGGTTGGCAACCTGAGGTCTCGCACTAAAGTTTCTCTCTTTCCGTACAAATATATATATATATATACTTGCATATATATATATATTTATATGCATATACATATATATTTATATGCATATATATATATATTTATATCCATATATATATATTTATATGCATATATATATATATATATATATATATATATATATATATATATATATATATGCATATATATATATATGTATATAAATATATATGTGCATATAAATATATATATATATGCATATATATATGCAAGTATACATATATATATATATTCATCTGCATATATATATTTATATGCATTTATATATATATATATTTATATACATGTTTACGTATATATATATATATATATATATATATACATACATATATATATATATATATATATATATATATATATATATATATATATAACCACTGATCACTTGATCTTCCCACCTTCCTGTCATTCTATTTATCAATTCCTTTGGTACACTCAACTTCTTTAGTTTTTTTCCTCAAAGAGAAAAATAAATGTTTATGCATATGATTTATTCATGATACTTACGATCAACTTTCCATCTCTATACACGCGTGCATAATCTGTCCAGATATTCTTGTTCAATTATATACAACGAATGAATATATATCTGTGAATATACATAGAAATATCATATGTACATATAAAGTATATTTTAATTTTTATTAGTACCAAAACACTTGTAGAACATTCGAATGAAACGTTAATCTTCTACACTAAAGGAAAATACACTCATATGTATATAACTGGAATACTCTTACGTACATACATACATACATACATACATACCAAATGCTGAGTGTTCAAGTCATATCATTTAAATACCCTGGTTAGCCATACTGTCAGAATGTTCCTGCAAAAGGGCAGCTGAGCTCCATAGCTAGCTCGAGCATCTGCTAAGAGAGAGGAATTCCTGTCAAACCTACGACCAGATGGTCTTGCTCCTATTCGCGTCACCACGGTGGGCCATAGGATGCTAACCGACTTTCTGAAGCAGTAGTTCTCAACCTTTTTTTTTTACCCCCACCACGCTTTAGTAGTTAGACCTTGCATCCACGTCCCACAGTCTTCTACTAAATTATTAGTTGGGTATTGCAATCGGTGAAAGAAATTAATTTTGAAGTGTTGTGTTCATCATGATATTATACAAACAGTTATTGAGAGAATGCCCTGAATGAATAGGAGATTTTTTTTTCTCTGCGAACTCGCTGCCCCTTTTAAAAATTGTTCACGATCCCAGTTCCAGAGGGTCGTGCCTCCTAGTTAAGAACCACTGACCGAACAGATGGGGGTCAGCCTTGTGCACGATACACTTTATCTTGAAACTTCATCACGCAGGCTGAGAGGTCATTCTGCGCACGGACCACACCGTCTAAGGTCATAGACATGGAAAACCTTCCCCCAAAATCTTAGTTCGCGAAGCTAAGTCATTCATTCATATAAACCCACACACACACACACATATATATATATATATATATATATATATATATATATATATATATATATATATATATTACTCACTACGGTCGAAATTTCCAGCAGTAACAGTAATGGAGATATAGAATAAATATTTTGTTCCAATTTTAGTATATGTGCTGCAAGCCATTTGGTTAAGCGCCATAATTGGTATTATATACCTACGTATATGTAATCGACATTTTTCTCATATTAGCTCATTTGCATATATTTAAATAAAACGCATGAATAATTAGATACAGTTATCAAAGATAATAAGAGTAAACATGGCTTCTGATGCAGTCAACCATTATAAACTAATTTTTTTTATCCACAATTTGTTACTCGAGCGAATCAATCAAAAATTGTGGTCAAAGAAATTGTCATCTGTTTTCCCACAAAATACAGAACTGGCATGAAGAGGAGGTGCAAATTCATCAGCAGTAGTTCCGGTTACGCCTTACATGAAAAGCGTTAGTAATATAGATATATAGATATAATAGATATATACATAAAGAAAGATATGATTATGATCTCTGCATCGTTCCAATTTTAGTTCATGAAAAGCGAGCAGTTTCGCAATACCAAGTTTTAGAAAACCATCATCGACTACGGTATTGTATAGACTCAAGGCTTCCGTAGGATGTACTGAAAGTAGTTTCGTATCTACTCATTTCCCCCAAGAGAACAAGATGTGACTCAAGGCCGGTTCAATGAGGGGTCCCGTATAAGGGAAGTTCAAAAAATGCTCCACTCCCCACAACTGGTGTTGCGAAGGCGCCAGGTTGAGTCTGACCCTTCCCTTTTAGGGCAAGGGAAAGGTGCTGCCCCGGGGCTTACTGATCCTCTGACACTGGGCAAGGAATTTTTTGAGGCCTCAGGACGAATCTTAGGCCTCAGCACTTAACAGTACCAATCCCCAGCAAGCAATCATTGGCTATGACATTACACCGGCGTAAGGCTACCGCAAAATGTCTTACAAGTAGTTTAGTTCAGCGCCTTCATGGGCATTATATATCTACATACATGTAATCGACATCTTCGTCAGGACAGCCCATTTGCATACATTTTATATGAAATACAAAATAATTAGATAAAAGCTTCAGAATTACGGAGATGATTCTTCATACAGTAGACTATTATCAATTGATTTTAGCGACAAAATCTGTTTCTCGAAGGAACTGACAAAGATAGTAAACAAAGGATTTATCATTCATTCGCCCCCAAGTACAAAGTTACCATAAGGATGGAGGAGGCTTCAGTATATCAGCAGCAGTTTCGGTTATGCCTTACATGAAGAGCATTGGCGATTCTGTTGCCAAGAAAAAAATAGAGGTATACTCATTTTCGGACGGCAACATATCTATATATATATTTTTTTTTTCAACAGTTTCAATGCTGTAGAACTTGGTCATGAATAATATCTTGTGATATCTGTTTTGATTGTTTAATGTTCCATCAGAAATAAAATCCTGCTATGTTTGGTTAAGAAAAGAATTGGCTTTCAATTTTTTTTTTTTGAAGTGGCAGGGTGTTCTTATTTATGGACGATATAGGGAAAATTTAGTCAAAGAATATAAACTCAATTTTTCAATCTATCGCATTTTTCTCGGCGTTGTCTTCAGTATATTTTAAATATCACACTTTTCTTGCATGCGAGGCACCAGATATATCGGTTCAGATATGAATCTGTCATTGTGTATTCTTGCATAGATTTTTTTTCTCACCGTCTTTCAAGTTAGATGAATCGAAGGTCGATTTTTACCAACGACCTATTTGTTGATGCACAAATCGTTCGCAGCATTTCTATCAGACATTCTGTCTATTGCATCGCGCCGTGTTTCAGTCTCTGCTCACTTACACATTTTATATAAACCTTTCATCCTGATCGATTTATTGAATTTTTATATTATCCCGGTTTTCTATTGGCGACAGCGTTGGATTAAGATTTCGTAGACCCTTCGGCTACTGGTGCTGTGAGGCCTTCGGTAATGTTTTCAAAAGGGGGAAAAAAAAGGTTACAGAAAAATTACATTTATTTTTATAAGGCCAACCACAATTAAAATTCGAATGTTTGGATTGCATCATTTCTCGGAGGCAAATCTTCCCGAAACATCAGTAAATTGTGAGTTCTTGAGAACATCGTTTCCAATTGCCATGAGAGCTAACCAGCATATATATATATATATATATATATATATATATATATATATATATATATATATATATATAGTATAGTTTTCTTTCTTATCTCCATATGTTTATTGCAAATATACATGTATATACAATATATTAATTGAACCCTTTTTAAATAGAATATTTAGAATACTTAGACCTTTATTCCACGTTCACAAATGAAATAACTTTATCTCTAGAGACCCTCCAGCTTGCAAGGGCACTTGGGTTACATCCCCTAAATCCCCTGCCCTGACACTGATTGAAGAGGATCATAGATTCACAAATATCCATATCTACAAGTGAACATGTATATATATCAAATAATGAGTATTAACCAGGAAACTCTCTTTCTGTACATGCCTTATCCCATATGTATGAGTTATTAAATTATGTATACATGAAACACAGCTATGAAAAAAAGCAGTTTGTGTTTATATGTATTTGTGTATATAAATATATGAGCACGTATACGTATGTATTTGTGGGTATACGTGCGTGTATGCAAATGAATATGCATTATATATGTGTTTGGGTATGAGTTTACATATATATATATATATATATGTACATATGTATATATATGTATATATATACACACACATATATACATATATGTATATATAAAGAGAGAGACAGACAGAGATAGACGTTATACAGAAACGTAAATTATTTATGAAGACTTGACTAGTAAAGAGAAAGCAAAGTCATTTCTGAAAGAAAAGTTATTTGCAGCTTTGGGGGTTTTCTGTTGGTTTAAATTTCATGCAAAAAGTCAAGTCTACATATCTCAGTAAATAAAGTGCGTAACTACTTCCCTCTCTATGTATCATGTCACGCTACAAGAGAGAGAGTGGAGACAGGGAGATGGAGCCGAAACAGCTGACAGCTAACTTGCTCCTCCCACCCTCCACCATCACGGCAACCCCAACACACCCAATGTAAAAGTGTGAATAGGACAGGCAAAGTAAAACTATTTGTTATCGTTTTTCAGTGAAAAAAAAAACTAATGTCACCGTTTTATGTCAACGGAAAACGTAGATCGCTTTGACTTGGAGGCAAATTGTGGCTACAATTACAGCAATTTATTAATATTTAACTTGCAGTAACAGCAGGAAATTCCATGGTTTAATTCGAAAAAACGATTATGGATTAATGATCAATTTGATATTTTAATACATTATTTATGCGTTACACACACACACACACACACACACACACACACACACACACATATATATATATATATATATATATATATATATATATATATATATATATATATATATCCTGTTTAGTTACATATATATAATACAACAAAATAAATCGAAAAAATCATAGAAATAAACAAAACTATTTAAAAGAATATTATATTCGTCAATTACTTCATGATAAGCAATATTTTTGGAAAGCCCGATCTCTATCTTGTTGGTACGGAAAACTCTAAGTCGTGTTTTGTACAGCTCAAATGTACAATAATGTTAGAATGAAAGTTGCGCTATCCAACAATGAAGAAAGTCTGGACACTAAAAGAAGAAGAATTTTTTTACGTAAAATATTGTTTATCAGGGAGTTATAAATGAGTAAAATATTTTTTCCCACAGTTCCGTGTATTTTTTTAATTTTACTCGATTAATTTTGTAGTATTGTATATACTATTTGTGTATATACATATGTGTAATTCATAAATGAAGTATCAAGCATATCAAATTGATCTTCAGTCCTTTTCGGTTGATTCTTAGGTGGAATTTCCACCGGTTCCCGCAAATATAAGTTTTAAGGAATGTACATGTATGCTTGTGTGAATAAGTTGCATACATAGGATTTGTCTTATGCAATTATTGATATCTAAAATACATGCATAATCAAAATTGTGTCGGTGATTCTTGGTAGAGATATCAAAAAGGTTTTCTATCTATATTCTTGATGATATCAAAAATGTTAACTGGAAGTAAGTTTGTTTTTCACAATAATGCCAAGGGCTTTACATTCGTCAATTCGTATACATCTACTTATATAATGAACAGTGGAATGTATTTGGTTTCTCTGTTAGTAACACTGTACTGCTCCACTAATATGTAATAATTCTGCTGATGAAAATAACCTCCAACCCCTTATTGTAAACTATGAAACTCTTCCAGTGAAAGATAAAAGAGGTACCTTAATGTCAATTTTACAAACACACGAGATCCTACCAAAAACTTCTTGGAATTTGACCATAAAAAAATTATCTCTCCTCCAAAATAATGATCTCTGCTACGTAGAAGAGGTTCTGCTTAAGGGGACTAAAAAGATGAGGGCCAAAGTCAATAGTACATTCGGTTCGCAGGCGCTGTTCAAATCGAAAACATAGAGAAGCACCTCATATATATATATGTGTGTGTGTGTGTGTGAGAGAGAGAGAGAGAGAGAGAGAGTGAGAGAGAGTAGAGAGAGAATGTGTGTATATGTACATATATATATATATATATATATATATATATATGTGTGTGTGTGTCTATACATATATGTGTATGTATAAAATGTATGCGTATGTATGTATATGTATGTATACAGATATATGCGTGTGTATATGCGTTTATAGATGAGTGTATAAATGCGTACATATATATGTATATGAATATTTGTATATATATACATGTATTCATATACATATATATATATATACATACATGTATGCATATACATATATATATATATATATATATATATATATATATACATACATGTATGCATATACATATATATATACATATATGAAGATATATGTTGATACATATGTACAGATATATTTGTATCTATGTACAGATATATGTCTCTATATAAAGATATGTGTATATGAATGATTTTATAGATACGTGTGTACGTATACATAGGTATATATATATATGTATTTATGCTTATATATATATATATATATATATATATATATATATATATATACGTGTGTGTGTGTGTGTATGTGTGTGTATGCATATCTGTGTATATATATGTTCACATGCATGTGTTATTATAGACATATGTAAATAGATATAAGTGCGTATATATATAATTACAAATTTAGTTGTGTCATACAGAAACTCTTTTTCAAAAATTATCTCCAGTTATTATGTGGTGAATCTATTATTTGAACTTCGTCAAGGCAAATAGAATAAACAATAAAAGAATCTAACCTACGACCGTTAGGCCGGCCGCTTCAACGAAGCGTTACTATTACCACTGAGCTAAACAACCCCCGATAAGGGAAAGACCCAAATAATTACTCTAAGTCCGAATTCTGATTTATGTTTATCCACGATCTATATTTGCTCTATTCGGTGTGTGTACTTATGCGTGTATATAGATATATATGTGTGTAGAGTCGGCTCGTTCCTCAGTCCGTGTTAAGCAACTACCTTGAGGTGTAAAGGCCAAAGGGGCGCTTTCCAAACAGAAAAAAAAAGCGTATTCACTCGACTTTATTGTATCAATCTTAAATTTCAAATCCAATGATAACCTGTTTCATCAAAAGGTGTCGATGTGTTTGGCAGGAAAGTATAAATTTTCGATACCCATTGTACTAGATGGCTACTTATTGAGTTGAACAGCATTTATCTCAGTCGATGATTTAAAGAAACAATTCTTTTTTTTTTCTTATGGACTTTTGAAAATTTAACACTCGACCTAAAACCTGGAAAACTAATTTTGTCAAATCTGACGCTTTTCCAAAGTTAAGGAAGGTTGTTATCTAGGTTTCAATTGGTATTTCATTAAGGATCACACTATTCATTGGGGTTAAGACTCGGATAATATCAAATTTCTCAAAATAACACTTCGGTCAAGATTCGGATAAGCAGAAAAGGCCGAAAACTGTATCAACAATTTTCTGCAAATGATTTTTTCTGCTTTCAGCCAATAAGACCATCGTTGTATTTGCAAACTCCACAAAGGAAGATACCAAATATTTTGAAGTCCTTCTTCTGTCCGAAAGTAAAGGTCTAAATTATCATGTCTTGACGGGGCAGGGGGTGCGTTTAATCCTCACAAGAAAATATTGCTCTAACACGTGCACACATTCCCAAACACACTGAATAACCACGAAGCAATTAAGTTTTGCCGCCTTCCTCTACTCAGTAACCTTTGAACTAACGGCAATTATTTTTCTATCCTGAACTTTCAAAGAACATTCCTCTATTCAAATTCAGAACAATCAAGTCAAAAGATATTCTTCATCAAGAACTACTGAGGAAAATACCCAAGATCATATATATATAAATTCACTATAAATTCTTAACTTGTGCACAATTTCATTATATATATTCCTAATCTGTTCCCTTTTTTTATTTCATATTTAGAATGTTTATTCGCCATTCCAAAATATGAATATTTGTTAATACATTTATTGTGTGTACAACCACTGTTTCCCCCTCTTTGTTTTATACTGATACTTATTAGAAACAGGGCTCATAATACATCTCCAAATTCCAACTTGTCCACTCTGCAAACCACTGCTAGTACAGCTATATGTATTATTTCATTGATAAACTAGTTACTTCGACTTCCCGAACAGAATACGACATTTCTAAACCTATGTTATACGTTAGTAGAGTTTATTCAAATAGCACAAATTGAGTCATTTAC
The DNA here is from genome assembly GCA_963457665.1 of Thysanoteuthis rhombus. Taxonomy (NCBI): domain Eukaryota; kingdom Metazoa; phylum Mollusca; class Cephalopoda; order Oegopsida; family Thysanoteuthidae; genus Thysanoteuthis; species Thysanoteuthis major. The sequence continues at coordinate 46,416,965 of OY735203.1, read as the reverse complement.
ACCCATTCATCGATAGACTCATTAACAAAGCTTACCAATTGTTTTATTAAATTTCTCAACCCTTTATTGTAGAGATGGCTTTCAACTTCTTCTTTCAGTACATATCGAAGTGCATAGAATATTGTAAATCTTTCAGTGTCAATGAATTTGATGATCAGGCCAAGATATGCCAGAAGAGGAGGAAGTTTGTTTTTGTGTGATTATGTTCATCGGTTCATGTTGTGTTCTTGCACCGTATTAATATCAAAACATTGTACAATAGATCATACTGTTATGCAAAAATAACAAATAGGTAGATATTATAGATGAATAGATAAACAGATGAATGGTTGTGAATATGAATTGATAAATAGATGAATGCTAACGAATATGAATAGATTAACAGATGAATGCGAGCGAATATGAATAGTTAAACCGATGAATGCTAGCGAATACGAATAGATAAGCAGATGAATGCTAGCGAATACGAATAGATAAACAGATGAATGTTCGTAAATATGAATAGATAAACAGATGAATGCTAGCGAATAGGAATAGATTAACAAATGAATGCTAGCGAATATGAATAGATAAACAGATGAATGGTAGTGAATATGAATAGTTAAACAGATGAATGCTAGCGAATACGAATAGATAAGCAGATGAATGCTAGCGAATACGAATAGATAAACAGATGAATGTTCGTAAATATGAATAGATAAACAGATGAATGCTAGCGAATAGGAATAGATTAACAAATGAATGCTAGCGAATATGAATAGATAAACAGATGAATGGTAGTGAATATGAATAGTTAAACAGATGAATGCTAGCGAATAGGAATAGATTAACAGATGAATGCTAGCGAATATGAATAGATTAACAGATGAATGCTAGCTAATATGAATAGATGAACAGATGAATGCTAGCGAATAGGAATAGATGAACAGATGAATGCTAGCGAATAGGAATAGATAAACAGATGAATGCTAGTGAATAGTTAAGCAAGATGGTGGATAGGCAGATGTATGACACAGAAAAGGGTTTCTCAATTTTTTTTCAATTTTGACCCCTTTGAATCAAACAAATTCTTTTGCAACCCTAACTCAATGGCACGAAAGCAATTAGTATTACTGAGACTGTATATTATTAGTCCTTCGTCGTAACTTAGAATGATTAAATGTAGAAACAAAAAGACGGTCGATTCATTAAACTGAGTAGCCAATTTCTGATTTTCATTGATTCTTTCAATAAGTTGCTCAAATGATCATTTCTAATTTCAAAATTTCGTACGTGGTCCACCGTATCATTTGATTACGGAATCTTTTTAATTCGTCAGCATATTTTTGATAAATTCATCCTCTTGGGCATTTCTTCATTTTTTACGACACTTAGTAATCTATGTGACCGGCAATAATCTTTATGCAACGGCAAATTTTGTTTAAGAAGCCCTAGTACAGGTACAATCGGGGTCATAAATTCTCGCCAACTCTGTATATATATATATATATATATATATATATATAGAGAGAGAGAGAGAGAGAGAGAGAGATAGAGAGAGAGGGGGGGATAGATAAATATATATGTGTGTATATATATGTGTGTGTATATATATATATATATATATATATATACATTCACTAAGTAAATAGATAGATATATTGTGTTTGTATATATATGGAGTATGTACAATATATATACATAGAGATAGATAGATACATACATACATACATACATAGTGTATATATATATATATGTATATAGATAAATGTATTGTGTATGTATATATAGGAAGAGAGATATAAATATATTGCATGACATATATATATGTACATAGAAAGATATTTAATTTATGTATACATAGGAAGAGAGATAAATTATGTATATGTACATATGTATATAGATAGATATATGGTTTATATATATATATATATGTGATTGTGTGTGTGTGTAGATAGATATATAGTGTATATATACTTATATTTAGATAGATAGATGGATAGTTATAGTGTATATATATGCATATAGATATAGTGTATGTATCTATACGCACATATGTGTATATTTATATATATATATGTGTGTGTATATGTATATCTATTCATCTATGTGTTTGTGTATATATGTGTGAATATATACACATATATACATATATACGTGTGAACACATATGTCTGTGTGTGTTTTCAAAAGTGGCTCTGGAAAGTATGATTTTATTCAAGTCACAATTTTTCATATATAATCGAACAATATAACAACTCTGTCAAATAGAATTTTCTTAAAACCTTGTACTTCAGGCAAGTTTTTGGTATTGAAGATTTGAATGCAACTCCGAAAAACATGCATGTTGTCAGTAACCAGTAATTGTTTAATAAACAAAAAATGAATCTTTGATTCTTGTCCATGTTTCAAGGTTTATTCTCGGTAGCCTCAGAACATGATCAACGAAAGTGACAGACCATACCAGGGGTTCTCAATTCATCGCCAACTTTTGCACGGATATTTTTCCACTACCCACCTGTATACTAAATATTCAAAAGGATACCCAAAAAAATCTCTTAAAAGACAATAAAAATGAACAATTATTACTATTTTATTCCAATGAAAGTATTAAAAAGTAATTACACTTTGGTACACTCAAACCCTTTTTAGATATCATCAATGTGACCCCTGTATCTGGTGAGACGCTGCTAGTGCACACACAATGAGTTTACCCCAGTGTGCAACATCACTGTGCTGCTTGAAACATTGATAATAGAACATTTTGGTCGTCAATTAAATTTTAATACTCAAAATTCTATACTGCCCACCAAAATTTCGAAACGCCCACCATTTTCTGCACGATTGCTAACCTCCCACCCAAGAATCGCAATTGCCCACTTGTGGGTGATATGACGCAGGTTGAGAAACCCTGGTCTATACATATCTATAAGTAATATATGGCTCTCGGTGCGTACTCATTTTTAAGAAGACTATCTGCCATTTTCAGATGAAGAAACCTCAAATAATTAATGAAATCAACTGCGGATCTATTTTGCTAGTTGAAAATTTACCATGTTTCTTTCATGTAAATTTCTTTGCGCGCTTTTTTCTTCATCATTAAGGTTTCGGCCGTTGTATTCAATGGCCGTCTTCAGGTGGATGTATTTATGGCGGCTAGTACAAGTGACCGTGTCCGACGAAGATGCTTTTTGCCCCTCTCAAGCCATCGACTCGAATGCTTGACACGAATCATAGAAAACGACCGTGGAAAATGAAAATCAACCACATCCGACATTAGACAATGGAATGCAATTGTTTCCATATAACCGACGAGGTGGGTATTTTTCCGTGACAAAAAATGATACACCCATTCATCACCAGGAGACGGCCGTACGTTGGGTACAACGGCGGAAATATTGTGTTCAAAAAATGGACCAAGGTGAGGACAAATGTCTGCAGAAACTGTGCGTAATGATATTCCCTAATCTAAAAATAAATTCAGACAGAAATTATCTTTTTGTAGGAGTTTGAAGAATAGAATTTTCATTTAAGAATGAAATTATTCAAAGAATAAAATTAATTCGGACGGACGTGGCTGTTGATTCTTGGACCCGATTTTCTATTGTTGTTTTGTCAACTTTTGAAGATTCAATTATTTGCAAAAAGAAAAAAAACTACGTTAGAAGAACAAGAATAATCCTCACCAAATTTAGTGGAGTTCTGTCGTTAAACGAAGCCGATATGTAAAATTAACATTATCCGACGGTGATTTGAAAAAAAAAAAACTTTCTAACTGATAAGTACTCTTACCAACTGAGCTGAATTGGCAAGTCTTACACAGCTGAGGGAATTTTAGTAACAAATATGCAAGGGTTTATTTCTTTTCAATAAACAAATACATTCATAAAATTAACATTTCCTGTGATTTGAAATTCCCGCTTAGTGATTGGCAGTTGGCTCTCTTACAGACTGATCCAAATTGACACGTCTTACATATCTTCTGATTCATTTATTGCGTACACAATTCAAAAGTTGCAGAAAGCATCTTCAGTCGGCAGCCAGGCTTGTATTTGTTTTTTTTGCTTTTTTAGGGGGGGTGGAGGGTTACTGTACATGTTCAAATACTGTCGCTCGATCTTTTGTCAAATCGGAAGTGACGTTTGGTCGGATCATCGGATGACATGGTTCACAGATTCCTTAGTAATAACCCAATAACACTTTTTTAGGCCCACTTATTATGCACCTACCATTTCTTTCAAGTATCCAGGATTGATTAAAACGAAACCAGATTTTGTTCGAGCTCGGTGACTTGTAGAATCCATATGTGTGTGTGCGTATGTGTGTGTGTGTGTGTGTGTGTGTGTGTGTGTTTGTGTCAATGTATACACATGCGCACGCGCTCACACACACATATTCATTCAAATATTTTATGTACATGGTTAATTTCAACGTGTGTTTACGTATCCTCAAAATATTCAGAATATTTAGCACCAATTAATTTGATCAAATAGGGAAAAAAAGTTCGACATTCTTCAAGTATTTGCTAAGCCCCTTTCCCTCTCTTTCTCTCTATCCATATTTCTCTCTCTGTTTCTCTGTCTCTCTGTCTCTCCTCCCCCTCACTCATTGCCGTGGGAATGCCTGTGTGCCTGACCACGCTGTCTCTAGTGTACCCATATCAGTGTTTTGGTGTGTATACAATTAAAAGCGAAAGTGGGGTGCGGTGGAGAGATAGTCCCAAGGAACAAACCAGATCGGCACGTGTCCCAACTTAGGCAGGCGTGCAAACTGAATGGGTTTGTTTCTCTAGGAGTTGGCGGCGATTATAGGAAAGTGACTAGTACAGTCAACCATCACGGGGGACGCTGGTCACCGATCAGTGGCATGGGCGGTTGCCAGACTCTCTCTCTCTCTCGCAGTGTATCTATCTATCTATCTTTCGACGTCTAACACACTTTTCACGAGGAGAATATTCTTACGGCATGTCAAAAAGCTCAAGGAACGGCAGCATTTGACAAACTAAAATACAGCAAAAGAATCTCATTGTTAAAATCAAACAGGAACAAATCGGGGATATCTGTTGGATGATCCTTTTATCAGACGCGGATCCAGAGTGGGATCTAAGGTGTCTGGAGCCAACCACCCACCTACCAGCCTGCTCTGGAAAAGCACAATCAAAAAAAAAAATGAATATCTAGATAAAGAAATTTTTATGAGGAACACATAGATAATCCAGGGTACTCATAAATCAACCTTAAAACAAAAACGTATTATATCCATTGAATATCTATTAAATGGATGAAGTATAGAAAAGAAAAGAAAAATGGACACCCTATCCTGGCACAAAATCCTGGATCCGTCCTAAATGTTTTGATATTCTTTCAATAGAAATTAGTATGATATCTTTACATAGCGACAATTAAACACTCTTTTAATGTGTATGCATTTCAAGAAATAATATACATCAACGATTATTCACGAGAAAAAGATATATACACATATTTACATATCTACGAATAGTACCTGAAAAATTAATAAGTGTATGAGCGATATATATATATATATATATATATATATATATATATATATATATATATATATATATATATATATCACTTGGATTGCCTCATTTAATTCTCTTATATCTCTATGTGTGTATGCATGTGTATCTAAATACAATGTATATAGAAATGCGTGTGAATTAATTATATACATATATTCAATTTGTATATATGTATATGTGTGTGTGTGCATGTGTACATTATATGCATATATATAATCATTATATCATATAATCAGTATATTATAAACACACACATATATATGTACTCAAGTACAAATCTGTAACTCAATATACAACGTGTGCTTGGTTTATTTCATAAAAGTGCTCTATGCAAAATCATTCAGTTTCACTATATACGTGTACATATATACCGAAAGTATCCCACATAACACAATGACGAGCGTATGATGAGAAGAGACCAACAGGATTATTTTATCGATCATGTTTTTTAGAAAAAATTGATAAATCCATTCTGAATACAATAGTCAATGTATATACATACATATATGTATATATAAAGGTATTCGATAAATTTCTAAAAATAATATGCGATTGTATATGTGCTTAAATGTACGAATGTATACGTGTGTGTGTGTGTGTGTGTCCTACGTATAAATGGACAGACATAAATGCCCATTGAATATACGTACAAACACACAAGCACGCACATATACGTTCACATTAAGAAGAATATAGAAGACAAAAATGAGAATAAGAAAAATGTGTTTGTTTTCTTATTTTTATTCTGTTTAGTAACCTGAGATATCTGATGGTGTTCTTACACAATGCCGTCTTATCATTATCGTATAATGTTCTGTAAGAAGATACTCCTCTCTCTCTCTCATTTCGCTATTTCGCAGGCATTAACTAATTCATCAAATTAAATATCTTTTTTGTCTTATACTTGAAATACCCACAGTAGATGTATGCCGATATGTCAAATCATTTTCAAGTCGCGAATCTTATACCCCATAATGAAAACTTCTGTCGTGCAGCGTTTTGTATCTTATTCTGTGTAGATCTCCGCCTACCTGCTTTCTGTCTGAATATTTTCGTATATACGTTCCAAGTACAAAGATACAGTTTTTGTCCTTGTTCACGAATATGTCAATATATTTCCCCGATCTTACATCTAGCAGCTGACTTCTTTCACGTATATAATCACACCTTTCCTTTCCTTTCAATACGTTGCATTCACACACACACATACAAACACATACACACTAATGTATATACACACAAGCAAACACAAATATATATGTATATACATATACGCGCACATACATGTATATATATATGCATATATATATACATATGTATATTCGCGTACATTTATTACACACAAAAGCACACATATATACATACATACATATATACGCTTACATACATACGCATATATATACACATACATATACACACACACATCTTCACTTCCAGCTGATGGTACCATGTAATCCAGTATAATTTGTCTCATTTTACTTGGAGAGGAGATGGGTGCCACCAATAAAATCCCAATGCCATGAATTACCAATCATGGTACCCCAGCGATCAAATAGATTATTGAACAATTTGATTTTCAACAATCCTTTAAAATCTGGACCCTCTCAAATTTTCTTAATTATCATTTTCGACTCTTTTCTTCAAAATTACATCACGTTTTTGTCCTTAGTTCTTTAATCAAATTCTCGTTTATTTGTACGGAATTTTTTTTTTTTTTCAGAACTTTGCGACTAAAAGAACCTTATTTTAAAAAATGGCGCAGTTCCGCAATAAGGAAAAAGTAAAAATAAACATATTACGTTAAGTTGAATTTTATTGTAGAAATGAAATGATATTACGTCCTGCTCATGGTTTCTTTATAGTGTTCATTTGTTTGTTTTTTATCTTTAATTTCTTCGATAAGGCATTTTCTATTATCAACTTCCCGAATCGTATTTATTTCATCTTAATTTCTGGTGCTTTTAATTGCAACTATTAGGTAAATCATTTCACGACAGTTAGTAAGCAGTGCAGATCGAAAGTAGAGAATGAACCTCTTGCAAGACTCGAACTCGCGTCTCTTTTCCCAGTGGTAACCTGTCTTACTAACAGCCGCAGAATGATGTCTGAGGATTGCAGCAGAAAAAAACTGAAATTAAGATTAGAGGAAAGATTAATAATAATTTAGGATTCTTTTTTCGTAGTTTTTTTTCCTGGAATCATACTCTAATCTTACTTGCATCCTTCCCTGCGTTCATATTGTACAAATATATCTCTAACTGGTGATATAATACAATCTCAATTGAAAGCTTCGAAATATGACGTCTCTTAGATTCTCTCATATTTGTCTGAATTTTTTTTTTTTTCACATTTCTTAACCAACATTTCCCGTAAGCCACAAGAATAATTCTTTTAATTACGTTATTATTTTGGTTTTTGCGAATATCTTTTGGCTATTGAAGATTTTGTAAGTGAATGGATCTATTCATTGCTTTGCTGGTAGAAGATTCTATTGTTCAGATTATCCCACAGTACCTACTGCAAAATTCGAAATTCTGGGTTCACTGGATTCGAACACTCACTCCAGACGATTGAATTGCACTCGGTAACGACTGCCCAACAAAAGAAACCCCAACATTTTGTTTTATTTATAGCTTCCATTTCTTTTCTTTTTTTTTTTTTTTGTAAATAAATCATATTCGAATGCTTTGTTGAATTGTCCTTCTATTTTGTTCTTTTCGAGAAATTACAGTTGCATTAAAAATAGAAAAGCAAAGTTGAATGAAAAAATACTGATATATATAGATCAACATATGTATATGAATTAAAAAGTTTAGAGCATTTATGTTATACATTTCTGAACGAATATAAATACCTATACAAATATATGTATATATATATTCATATATATATATATATATATATATATATATATATTTGTATGCATATATGTGTATGTTTGTATGCACATATATGTGCATGTTTGTATACATATGCATACATATTTGTATATATATGTACATGTATATATGTATATGCATATATGTATATACATTTATGTATGTATATATGTATTTACGTATGTATGTATCTATGTATGTATGTTTATATATATATATATATATATATTAGTGCAGGAATCAGACTTGCGACCGATAGGGTATCAGCTTCAACATAGCGTTGCTCTTACCGTTGAACTAAACAGCCGCCGGTAATGCAAAGGCCCAAATACATGTTTTAACTTCAAAATCCTATTTTGCATATTAAAGGTTTGGTCTATACGTTTCTTTCAACGCGAAAATTATGTTAATAAGAAATGGATACATGATCCGACGGAATGATCATAAATTGCGTTATATTACATTGAAACTATATTTGAAATGATCTCCCGTTATTACGTGGTGTGTGTATCACTTGGGCTAGACAACGTAAATAGAATAAACAATTGAAGAGGATGGGGCTGCTGCATGGATCAAACCTGCAATCGATAGGGTAGCTGCTTCAATGTGGCGTTGCTCATACCATTGAGCTAAACAGCCGCCGATAATGCAAAGGCCCAAAAAACTGTTTTAACTCCAAATCTTAATTTTATGCATTTGCGATAAATATATATAGATGTATGTGTGTGTGTGTGTTTATGAATGAATATATATGTATACATATATATGCATGTGTATATATGTATATCTATACAGGCATATATATATATATATATATATATATATATATATATATATATATATATATATATATACATATATTGTATATATTTGTGTGTATATGTATATGTGTATATGTGCATATATATATATGTCTTCATACGCATGTATATGTATATGTGCATATATATATATATATATGAGAGGTGTCACGCCGTCTGTATGACAGTCACGCTCAAGAAACCACGTAAACATGGATGCAGCCAAACTCAATTTGGCATTCATACTCAATGAACCTAGATCAAGGTTTGTAAAGTCGAAGGTTTTGAGAAAAGAATTTGAATGCTTTTCGAGAGTTTTTCTATTTACCATGTAACTATAATGCTAATCTTGACCCTTACTTTCTGTTCAGTACATGAACATATCTGCTTAGTTTATATGTTTATATACACTTCTTTTAGCGGTCAAATGTGAAGGGTTATTTTCCCCTTTAAAGAATCAAAAATACAGGGAAACTTTTCTTCACTAGTGTCACCTATTTGTGCACACGTGTAGTTACGCAAATTAAAATCAAATCAAATTTAGTTGATTATCGGAATATCGTGCTTGGCATTTCTCGGGGCAATGGCTGTTACTGGTCATGTCCATCCCTTCCCCAAGCAACATATGGCAGGTTGCACCGGGTTACTAGGTACCTGGAACATGGACTAGTTTCTAACTTGACCCTAAAGCATTAGTGCGAAGTGAACACAAAGTATTTCAGCAGGAATTTCAAGTGACACCATGTTCTGTTCTGTTAACCGTTACACCAACTCTGTGTCTTCCTTCTTATCTAATTGTTGTTCTAAAATCTAAAAAAAAAAAAAAAAAAAAAACAATGACTTTATACACGAGTCGAAGAAGAGTTAATATACAAGCACACTTACACACTCACATACACGGTGGATTATTGACCCTGAACTTGTCACCGAAATATTGTATTCAGAACCGGACCAAGTCTTTTATGGGGCCGTAAGGAGAATTTGATTTGGTGGTCCCACTGCATCTTGGGGGCTCTCAGGTGGCCCACAGGGTCCTAAGCAGCCGCTTAGTTCGCTTATGCGCCGGACCGGCACTGATTGTACCATTTAGGTCTCATATGGGCAACCATAGACCCGCGGGCCAGATTAGGCCCGCCACAATTGTTTTTGTTTTTTTTTTTGTTTTGTTTTTTTTGTGGCTCACGTCCAATCTTGGCATTTATTCAAAATCTCAAATATTTTTACTCGGAAAGGGAATTTTATAATTCATATTGTAAAAATTACCACTGTTTTGGCTTTACAAATCAATAATATAATAATTGTAATTCATCTAAAATAGATATTAAGAGTACGCTTTCTGTAATATGATCGACATTTTTAAGTGGATGTGTGAACTGGATAAAGAAAAAAAACCTGGCTGGCTAAGTCAAATTTAATGGTATGACTCCTGTACCGGGTTTTCTCGTAGAATAAAAGTAAAAATTTATGAAAATAGGATGTCTTCATTGCATGATTAAAACAAATGCAATTTCACACAACACAATTGAGATGTGCAATAGAATATCTGATAGAAGTAATATATGCATATGTGTTGAAATATAATATTTGAATAACTCAGAAGCAGCCTCTTATGCAGGCACTGCTTTTACCCACTGAGCTTAAGTGGATGTAGGTTTGATCCCCGAACGACGCTCATTTCTTTATTCATTTACTCGATCCATACACACTCAATACGAGTAAATCGGTGCCGAACATAAATAAGTTCCTACCAGAATGACTTATAATCATCACAGTCTATCGGATTTGAATTTTCCATTTGCTGATATTTCACATTATATATATATATATATATATATATATATATATATATATATATATATATATATATGTGTGTGTGTGTGTGTGTGTGTGTGTGTGTGTGTGTGTGCGTGCATGTGTATATGTAGGTGTATAAACAGATTTATACATACATATATGCACATGGATATTCGCCTGTCTGTATACATTTATGTATTTTGTAGATATACATGTGTATGTATATGAGCGCCTGGCGTAGAGCAGTGTTGAGCTAGTATAGGGAGTTCGATCCCGACGGGATGCTCTGCTGTTGCTGCCCTGTGCCAGACTAAGCTAGATAGATGGCATTTGTACTTCAATAATTTGTTGACAAGTAGGCAGTCATATGGATATAAAAAGAAAAATTCAAAGATGAAGGCAGGTAAATAGATATTTGGAAAACATTTCTCCAAATCCGTTTTTTTACTAATCGAAATTCACACACGCAAAACGTTAGGGTCTCCTCGTGCGCGCACGGGCGTGTGTGATCGACTCACTCTGTAGTCCTTTTAAACATACATATCTCTCGCTTTATCTCTCTCTCTCTCTCTCTCTCTCCGTCTGTCTCTCTGTCTACATCTCTCTCTCTCTCTCTCTCTCTCTCTCTCTCTCTCTCTCTCTCTCTCTCTCTCTCCATGTTCGTCATCGACGGTTGTGGCCGAGACGGGAAAACGAACTCGCACACACAAACACAAACTCAAATGCTACCTATTCTATAGCAAGTATGTTTCTCGTTGAAGGAAAGCCCATAAATACTGCTAACATGTAACAGACAATGATCAAGTGGCGAGAAAGAAAGGGTTTAGGGTATCGTTTCCATGGGTGGATGATCCCTTTTTCTATTCTTTTCTTTTTTAATTTGACATCGTACACATTTACAAATAGTATACGTAGACAAGGATAAATTCTTAATAACGAAAAACAAGGCATTAAATAATACATTAACTATGATAATGAGACCGGAGTGTTAAAAGACAACATTATATTCAGATATTGTTCGTCCTTTTTGGTAGTCAGGTATAGTTTTTCTCACTCCTTGGGGGAGTTATTGAAACCTATACGATAGATAGCATGTCATTGTGTGAACAAATTATCTGCACCGCGAGTAACATTATCTAAATAACTATATTATTACACGGAGTTAGATATAATGTGAATGATGCTGGTATTATATATAATGTGTGTGATCTGGAAAAAAGATACGCGTACAGAGATAGACGGACGGACAGACAGAAAGATTGATTGGGTAATATATAGATGGATATAGAAAAGATAATATATATATATATATATATATATATATATATATATATATATATATATATATATATATAGGCATATAATTACAGATATGATAATTTGTTTGATGTATACTAGATAGATAAATCCATGAATAGGATCAAGGGTGAAAATTGAGGTGCTATACGGAGAACAGCATGTACTTGCTTTACGGTTTTCAGTTCTGGTGCGTGTACAATGTCTACTAATGTAGATAGTTCCATATATCTAGTTTCTAAAGACAAACCTTACCGCATCAATAGTTCCTAAAACCCATTTCGATCAGAGGATATATATATATATATATATATATATATATATATATATATATATATATATATATATATATATATATATATATATATATGTGTATGTATATATATGTATATGAGAGAGAAAGGGACATAAAATATGATATAAATATAAGTATATATACACACACAAACGCACGCATATATATATATATATCGACGTATGCAATACGATATGTATATGTATGTACATATATGGACACATATCATGGATACATATATATATATGGATGTGTGTGTGTGTGTATGTATATAAAATTTGATATATATATATTAGCATGTATAAAACGATATACTGACATGAAGATATACATAGACATAATATTCCATATGTGCACATATATGACAAGAATATATAAATGCAGGTATAATATGATATAAACAGAGAGAAGGGCATTCAAAATATATATACATATGTATATGTGTATGATAAGTCATACATGATATAGAGGCATGATATATATATATATATACATATATATATATATATATATATATATATATATATATATATATATATATATATATATATATGTATTTATATATGTTATGCATATATATATACATATGGATATAAGATGCTTTACCGTATATGATTTATAGGCATATATTACAGGATAAATAGACGAATATTATATAACATAATGTACATAGACAATATAATGTATATCTTCTATATATATAGCTATACGATTTGGTATATATCATATATAAAGAGATATAGATATAGATGATATATATAAGACATATATATATATATATATATATATATATATATATATATATATGTGAATACATATGATATATATGAATATATATAAATATGTATGATATATATCATATATATAGATATATAAATATTAATATATTTATGATATAGATATAATATACATGTAAATATATATATGATTAAATATATGAATGTATATATAAATAAATATAGATATGTAAATAAATATATATATGAATATATGAATAATATATATATATATATATATATGTATGTATGCAATATATATATGAATATAAAAATATATATGATATATTTATATATAGACATGTATGTGTTATATTCAAAACATGATATAAGGGACTTATATGGTTCTCTATATATAATATATATGACATTCGTATATAAATACATGATAGAGACATACGATATATATACTAATATATAAAAATATGCAATATATTTGTTGGCATATATGTGATATATACGTAGGCATACATATAACATATTTATTCATGTATATGATATACATGTTGGTACATTATATATGTAGGCATATATATATGATACATTTGTCGACTTATACATGGTATATTTGTAGGCATATATGATTTTCGATAGACATAAATAGACATATGTTTGATACTTATAAACGTATAATATGTGT
>OY735203.1:46340462-46397962 GCA_963457665.1 Thysanoteuthis rhombus | reverse complement strand
TAACCGATACAAATGACAAATATTTTAGTTTAATTTTCCTTTTATGTTATTATAGATAATATAGATACATTCAATACGTGATAATGCACTCGAACCAAATTATATGATTTGATAGCAGAAATATGTATGTGAAAGTAATGATGGTATCGTTACCCGTGGAATTTCCACAGATCCAGCTTGTTAGATATCACTCCTGGTTCAGACGATAAAAGGCATATACTATCTCAGTGGAAAAAAACAAAAGCATTGTCGACGAAAAGACGAAATTACCTGGGAGAATCGACCGATACGAGAGATCCCTTTGCACGGACAGTGGAATGAGAACAATCTACCCTGTGGTTTGGAGGAAGGATTTGGTTCGAAATATCAAAAAGGTTACCAAATATGATCAGCACCGGAAGACGACCGGAGAATAGAATGGTCTGTAATTTTTTTCCAGTGCAATGTTCGATCCAAGTAATTAACATTCACTCCAGAAGAATAAATGTTTGTGGCGAAAACAATTTTTTTTAATCTTCACGGACTTATTGATACACCTACCTGTGTGCATATATATATATATATATATATATAATGTGTACTTTAGAGAATGAGACAGACTCAGGAGTGAAGTTTTTGGTGGTAAGGTTTATTAATCCTTATATGCACCTTAGCCTGTTATAACCCCTGTCCAAATTATATATATATATATGTATATATATATATATATATATTGAAGAAAATGACAATTGGACGGTGAAGAGGAAAACTGGAAAAAATTTGGTATTTATTTCAGAATATCTGACTAGCACATATATATATATACATATATATATATATATATATATATATATATATATAGTATATATATATATATATATATATATATATATATATATATATATATATATATATATATATATATATATATATATATAGTTTGCCAAACTGAAGGATTAACATCAACAAAATCATATTTGAATATTATAGACCTCAGTAATATAGTTCTAAAAGTTACTTGGGTATTTGCAAATAAAGTTGATATTTTCATTACGCCATTTCTTTCTCTTTTATTACTTTTTATTTTTCCTTTGAGTAAGTTTTTTCTTACAAATGGAGCAAAATTATTACTAAAGGCGGTACTCGAACCCACATTAATTAATAAAAACATAGTTGCTAATACGCATCCCTCCAGTAACAGAAACGAGTAAAGTCCATTCTTATTAGTAATTGATTAATTAATTATTATGATTGATAATTAAATTCTATTCATTTGATGCAGATCTCTTATCTTTACGACAATGTTTTGCACATTTAAGATGTCTGACTTTTCCGAGCATTTTCATATTCAATGGTACTTTTCAGCGAAGCATTTGAAAAGTTTGAATACGTGCGTAAAATGTTGTATAATTATATTAAAGACATAAACGATAAATGACAATTTGTAGTAAAGGTATTTTCCTTCATCTTTTCTTCGAGTTTGATCTGTTAATAATCAGAAAATCAGTACCTGGATGTAGAAAGAACTACAGCAGAAAACTACAGAAATTTTTTTTTTCTCTATGTAAGCTATGATAGTCGCAGAAGTCAGATCATCAAGTTCATACTTGTAGATAATCATGAGAATTTAATTGAAAAAGAAAAAGCAAGGGTGGGATGATTGACATCTTGATTCACGTGATGTGTAAATATTTACTCGTCGTAGCTCAATCAGGCACGGGGTTATCAAGGTGATCTGTAATAATTTTGAGAGAGAAAAAAAAAAGCCATCAAAATATCCACGAAATATCATCCATTTTTAATTTCATATATACTATTATTGAATTATCTGTTAAAAGAACGGAAATATTCGTAAACAAATCTACGTATATATGCGATGTGTTTTAAATATTTCAATCCTATTTTCAACATTCATTTTTAAATTCATGTCTGGAAGTCAGTGGGGTAACTTTGGAATTTTTAAGGTATGTATCAACTTATATGAAAAACAAAGGAAGAGATATCTTTGATGTTCAGATAACTTTCATTTTCATGCATTTGGATGTGTGTGTGTGTGCATGTGAGAGAGAGAGAGGGAGAGAGAGAAAGGAAGAGAGAGAGAATGAATGAGTGATTTAACATTCCGACATCCAAAATGTATTGAAGGTGCTTACCTGCTTATATTTAAATTATAATTCAATTTATGATATATTCATCCTTATACAGTTACATTGGAGCATTGTCATATTCATCCTTATACAGTTATAATGGAGCATTGTCTACGTACACATCACTCAGCTCACTTATTACTTGCTTTCAGTTAGAAAGACTTGAGTTACACAAGTTAAATCTTGTTAACTGATGTTATAATGTGAACATTTCGTCAATCAATGTGAAGGAATAATGTTTTTAAAGGGGGGTCATTAAGTAACACTATGCATATGTATGTAGGAGTATGTACAGAGGGAGTATCTGTATGGATATTCCATGTGTGCATATGAGCAAGATGTGCAGAAATATAGTACTTTGTAAGTATGTATGTATATTTTTTATGCAACATGTGCGTACGTATCATCATATCGTGGCCAATACGCTGTCTTAGAGTACTGCAAAAGCAAACATGGAAATTATCTGTTTATGTTAAATAAATATTTCAACAATAGTGCATCATATATTCTAATTGAGCTATGTACACAAGCCTGGCATAAATTTCTCTGAACTCATGTTTGTCAAGATCTTTTAACATAATCCTATGATAGATGTGTTTGCGTAAGTCAATACGAGTATTCTAGATATAAGCGTTTATCTAAGTATATCTTGATGTAATTTTCGTGTTATTTTCAAACTGATTGTACCGCGCACACGTGTGTGTGTGTATGCGTATGATGTGTATGTACACATTTGTGTGCTGTATACACTAGTAAAACATAGAGAAAAGGATGTGTTCATATAAGGTTATAAAGCAAGATAAGTAGATAGAAAACTTCGATATTTAGATATGCTATAAGTAAATAACTTGGCACCTTAACAGGGTTATTATGTATATATCTAACAGCATCAATATTTACAAAAGATAATTAGAGATAAAAAAACAAAAATACTTGAACACATTGGTCAACTAACACTCTAATTTTTTACGCTATCGCCTAGTTTCCTTCTATCGTTCTCTCTTTCTCTCTCACCTTCTCTTTTCCCCCTCTCTCTCTCACCTTCTCTTTTTCACTTCTCTCTCTCTCTCTCTTTCTCTCGTCTTCCCCTTCACTTTCACCTTCTCTTTTTTCTACTACATCAATCACTTTCTCCTTTTCGTTTTCTTTCTCTCTCATCTTCTCTTAGCATCGTATCTTACTCTCTCTCTTTTTACATTATCTCATATTTCGTGAGTGCCTCTCTTTTTTTTATCCCTTCCCTTTTTTCCTCTCTCCTTTCTCTCCCCCTCTCTCTCTCTCTCCTTCTCTCGTTCTTTTTCTTTCTTTATCTCTCTTTCCTTCCTTTCAGATATACTGTACATAGGACGTATATATAGAATTACTCAAAAGCATCCTTTCTCTCTCCTTACTCTCACAACGTGGCTAAATTCCCTCGTAAATATTCAAATACAGATCTGATATGTAAATCAAATGTGTGTGCAAACAAATGTATATGTTGGAATGAAAGCGAAAAACTCTATCTACCACAGGCAGGGTGTACAATAACCAAAGCATGCTTACATACCATATTGCAGTTTTGCTTTGTATACATTCGTATATACGAGCTCGTGGCGGGGAGAATCGGGGGAGGGGAAATTCATATGTAAGTAATATTGTAGGGAGGTGCCATTTCGAGCTCGGGACGAATGAAAATCCTCTATCTGACAAGCAGGCTGTCCCTAAACCGAGTCTCCTCTCTAACGACGTTCTCCGGTGAAGGCTTTTCATTGAAGCATCTATTTGTTTGACCCCGCCTTAAATTCCATAAAAAGTAGGAGGCTGTGTTACCGCGAAAGGCGGTCAGATAACGGATTGGCCAATAACAGTGCGTTCTCGGGGGGATAAGCAAATCCTCGGGGAGAGGGCTAGTTTGCAGTGATCAGTAAAAACCAACAAAAGCTGTACCCCCGGAGATTTTGAGATGCAGAAGTCGACGGAGTGTCTTGGTTTCATGGTCATTCTATGGGGTTTCTGCTATAAGTCGTTCGCTCTCAAAGCCTGACTGCCTGACTTTTGTAAGCCAACTCACCAGCCACTTACTACTATTTTTTAACGATAAAAAAAAGAAGAGGAAAAAAAACCCACACGCACACACATACACACACACACATACACACATATAAAAAAAAGATACACACTCTTTTTCTTAACCCTCTACTGCCATAAATTCTCCGATCAGACCTATCTTGCTTCCACTTCTTCTTTTTCTCTTTCTTCTTCTTCTCCTCCCTCTCTATTGCTTTCTCCTCTGTCATCCTGACCCCACCCAATTTCATTTCGATAACCCCCCACATCCAACCCCGAAGTTCTTTCACCATCGCTGTTTTTCCCATAGCTACCACCACCATCGGGGGGCATCGACAATAAACTTTACAGTTTCACTGCTGGTCAGGAGGGTTTGCTTTTTTTACCAGTGATGACGTTTGAGTACTTGTGGATGAACCGTTCTCCTCTGTGACTAAACTGTCCATCTTTCTACCGACATAGAGAGAAAGAGAAAGAGGAAGAGAGTGAGAGAAGACAAAAATAGAGAAGTCGAACACATTTGACATCATCGATGACCTGTGAAACATCAAAGCAATAACAAGAAATTAGCGACTCTCCAACTCAGCTCTAATAAGCACATCCACCACGATTTTGACTTCTTCAACAATACCATTCTCATTACTTACACACAAGTTCAATTGTTTTCACGGTTCACACAGAGAAGTATATTGAATTCACTTAACACGCATACATATTTATTTACATATATATATTTATCTCTACTTTGTAAATTAAACAAAGAAAATTGTGATATCAAATATTTATATTTACGTACGTTGATGATTTCAGTTATATGTAGGTGTAGAACAAAATCATATTCTAAGTTATTCACAAGACGCACGTGAATGTTAATATATATACATATATATATATATATATATATACATATAACTATTTTTAAAAAAAGAGCCAATACCCTTACACGGGCGATTTTGTTCAGGTGTTATTTTATAGAGTAGCTACTGTCCCGATTTTTTTTTTTACGCTTTAGCCATCCGTAATACCCGCTACAAAACATAGACACACGCACTCAAATCATTGCTCGTAGTCCTCATCCACGCTTTCCTCCCCTTTCTACTCTTGCCTTTATCCTCCCCCTCCTTTTAACATTTTTATTTGAAAATACCTCCTACTACACCATTCCTCCTCGACCTTGTTGTCATCATCGTCTCGTTACGTTTCTTTCTTCAATCTTAATGTTGGTCACAACAGAGAAAAAGCTTATAGAGAAAGCCCAAAGACAGGAACCCGTGGAGAAGGAAAAAAAAACACTCTTTGCTTACATTGTAAACGAAGGAGAGAGAGAAAACTTATAAGTAAAAAAAGCTTAAGGAAATTATACGTAACATAAAGTGTACAAAACTTGAAGGAAAAAAAAAAAAATATATATATACATATATATAAGTAGAACCTCAGAGGAAAAAAAAACAACACACACACACACACACACACTTCTACTCTCAAACGCTTCCCTAGGTAAAATTGATGCGGGAAACCTCTCTGAAAGTGAGGAGCAACTAAAAGTATTGCTATTGTTGAAGCTTCAAGTGAGAAAAAAAAAAGTTGTGTTTTTTTCTTTTAACCTGAAGCTTTGAAAAAAAAGATTTTTTAAAGTCATTTGAAAGTAGCGATTTCTGTGATAGATTCATTTTTCCATCTACGTATACCCATTTATTCGGCACACGTGCTTGATAGTTTGTTTAGCTCGTGTGTGTGCGTATGATGCATTTCTCTTAAACCACTGGGAGAAACGGAGATCTTGGAAATACTTACTACAACTACAACTACTACAACAACAACTACTACTACTACTACTACGGTGACTGCAACTGCTACTGCTGCTACTACTTCTACTACTGCTACTTATAAAAAGGGTCTTCGTCCCTACGCGCGTGTCCTGTGGGTCTGTACAGTGACATAAACGACTTGAAAGCAACAAACAAACAAAAACAACAGCAATTCGACACGTCACAAAACAACAACAATAATAACAACAACAATTATGATTGTATGTGCTTTTTGTGGAATTGTTTGAAAGAAAAAAAAGGAAACAAAAAAAAAAGCAGAAAATTATCTACAGGAATAATTTTTGTCATTTTTAAACTAAAGGAGAAAGAAAGCAAAACTAATTTTTTTTCCGAATCGGGAATCATAAGAATCGTCAATAAAGGGAGAAAAAGAAATTAAAGATTTTTTTTTTTCTTCTGGAGAGAGAAAAAAAAAAAAAAAAAAGTGAAAACACAAGAGAGAAAAGACATCGATCCACAGTACAACCAAAACGGAAGATTTATTGATCTATATGATTGTTTTTCTATCATCAATATTCCGTTCATCGTTATGTTCTGGTTTATTTAATTACGATATTTGGTGACTCCTAGTGTGCGTTCACCAAATAAGGCAGGAAGCTTTCCTCACCTTAAAAGTGCCACCATCTCCATCACCACCACCACCGTCATCGCCAACGACCCTAACGAGCCGAGAGGAAGGGAGAGGCAGTAGTGGTAAACGAAACGTGTGGGTAACTCCCAAGAGTCGGTGCTTGCTGGTCGTGGTTCTCTCTGCTCGTGCAACAACTCGCCCTGACGTGACTACAATAAGCGATATTATTATTATTACAACTACTACTACTATCATTATTATTACCATTTTTTTCTTTTTAAATCGAGCGTCGTAAGGCCACTTCTTTCTGTGACACCCCTGTCTATGACTCGTTATTGACTTTTTAATGTTCGGTCTCCAGGACAGCGTTCAGCGAAGAGTGCCTGTCCCTATACCGCATATGAAGGAAGAACCCCTGACGGGACAATTACCTCCAGGGAGAAACTGGATGCAGCCCACCGCCGTCGACCATGGAGCAGGCAGGTAAGATCATTGCAAACAAAAACAAATACCGCATCCTCAAGCAACAAAACGCTATTGTCAAATGTGCATTGTATAATATTATTTATAATCGAGTAAAGCATAAATGATACTCGTTGCGTGGTACATATATATATATATATATATATATATATATATATATATATATATTTAGTTTATCCGAATTAAGTCTTGCCCGTTCTATCGAAAACTTCCTAAATTCGTTGATCACTTTTTTTTTTTTCGCAAAATTATTGATGCCTGTATCATTTCATTCAGGATTCTACAAAGTTGTAAAATTGTAAATATTGCCTGCCTTGATCTGGGTGGGGGGTCTCAAACGCGAAGCTAGGATCTTTTTAGAAAGTTTGGATACAATACATTACAAAATGCTAATTTGAAAATTAGGTGGTAATAAATTTTTTTTTTCTTGACGTTTATTTTTCACCCTAAGACCAACCATCCTCCTTTATTTGCTCTCGATGATTTCATCTTTTTTTATTTTTTTTCAAATTTGAATTCTAATGGCTTCGTCTATATTTATTGTACGAATTCTTGGTCAAATTGGTATTTGTGATTCTGTTGCTTTAGTCACTAGTCGTTGTGATCTTGTTTTGCCTGGACGGCACCAATCTCCATTCTTACCAGCCCTTCTTTCTTACACTTGATATATGGCCATTATTCTGAAATCTAGATTGTTTACTTATTGCAGACACACACGCAGACACACCCATCAGTTTTTCTGGTCTGATTTTGTTGTCGATGCATTCAGACCAGAATGTTTCCATTCGCGACCGATTCACTGCCTCGCCCTTCTTTGAAATAATTTGGTGGGTGAATTACAAATACTTTTCTGATCAGGAATTTTTTCTTCTCCTGACTGAGATGATTGCAGTGAATATTTGTAATGGGTAATCCCTGAATTGTTATGCCCTTTTCTCTCAACAAAAACACTATAAACATGAGGCACTTCCTTTCTAATTCTTACAGTTTATTCCTTCTAAATCAAAGTAACACAATTCGTTAAAAAATATTCATAAAAGAAGAAAATTAATAGAAATAATTATATGTATGTTCTTGAAGAAATAGGATCTGGTGCTAAAAAATGATCGAAAAATGTTTTGAATTTCAATTCAAAAACATTGTGTAGAAATTCGAAATAGCACAACATTTCATAATCATTTTTCTGGACACCTAGCAATAATTCTCCTGTTGTATGAAGGGGGCTATGAAAACAGTTTATTTTGCTTCTTAAAACTCTTTGGTACAAAACGTTTTGGGGTGTTTTTTCTTTTTTTTTTTTTTTTTTTTTACTCAATAAAATAAAACTCTAATTGGATGTACAGGCGTCTTTAAAATGTAAATGTGTTCTAAAATCAGTTAGGAAAATACAGAAAAAAATGTACACGCATCGTTCACGGACACTGTAATTTCTAAACTTTTATTACAACTGTTCTAGAAGTATTTAAATGAATTTCAGATAATGATCCAAATTACTAATTTTGTAAAAAAAAAAATCAAGTGTAGGAATATTGTCTTCGGGACATCATGTGTGCAATGTACGACATTCAAACTCACAAATAAGATTAAAATGTTACACGCTTCAGAAGAATCTGCCAAGAAAAACGTTTAACGGAAAGCCACACTTATTCATTATGCAAGAATACTAGAGAGCTAAGTCGCTCTAAAACTAATCGTCAGTTTACTCAATTAATAATAAATAAGATATCTGCATTAATTCAGTCAAACACGTAAATTATTGTACATAGGTTGGTTCTTATTTAACCCGTTTATTTCCTCTCTCTCTTTTTCTCTCTCTTGTAAATATATAAATCGTAAAATACGAACCTGTTTATTATTTCATCGGAAAAGGTTCTAAACATTAATCAGAAAGGCTTACGGAACTTCGAGATTTGATTATGTACTTTTATAGGCTGTAAGTTATACACCTGTCCGCGGGTTAGTCTTTGGGGTGTTTATTTGAATCACAAAAATATTTCTGCGATCATGTAGGTGAATGGAACGTTTCACTAAATTTTGGTTCAGTGCCGAAAAGGTAATAAAATTCTTACCGTTTTTCCATATTCTTGAAATAATCATTATTCCGTGAAAACGATACGAAATGAGGAAAATAATGGCGAACATTTGTATTTATTTTACCATGTGTGCGTTTTTTCACACGTGTGGCGATATCTGTTCTGGGGAATGTAAAAATGCTGATCAATCTAATTAGGGGGACTTGAGTTTAATCTTTTTTTATCCCAAAGTTTCAATCGGATTATTTAATAACGTTATTTTTCATATCTCACTTTTTTCGGTTTAAGTATTTCGAGAAGAACATACATATAGTTATTTCTATTATCTATTTTTTTTAAAATGACACAAACATACATGCAGTGTATAATTTCAAAATATCACTCTTCAACCATAAATCTTCAATTTTGAATTGAGAAAGAAATGCATTCGACTTTAGGAATCTCCCATAATCCAAATGGTATACCATTTCAATTAGATTATTTGTCTTATTCTGTCAATTTAGAATTGTAAACATAAGATTGAGCAATTATGATTCTTATCATAGATAATCCGAAATATTGAAATATAGTTTATTTACTTTCCTCCATGAAAATGGTTTCCCATTTTATTTATCAACACTCGATAGTTCCAATTAGCGATTCTAAAATATTCGATTATTTTTCGATCAATTTACAGAAGAGTATATATATATATATGGAAAAGAAAGAACATTCTGATGATGAGACCCAAAATCTCTATAAATCAACTTATTCGATTACTTCCTCCACACCACATACAACGGAAAAGGTATTATCAATAATCAGTTTTGATAATCTTTTTGACTATTAACCTTTTCTGTTCAGGTGTTCAGCACACAAATTAACTTCATTTGTTGACAACTGCCCTATTAATCGATTGATTGAATACAAAATCCAATGTTCTTGAGCGGCAATGGGTGAATTACAAAAATAAAAGAAAACTAATTCCAGATAGTTTTCATTTCCGCTCGAAGATAAATATCGAAATATCAACAAAATTAAATTCATTTGTTTGTTAATCAAATATCGATTATCCACAAATATGAAATTTGGAGTTACTTTCGTCCTCATTTATCGGAGATTTCATTTTTCATAGTTAAACTTGTACACATATGCTTTTTACTCTGATAAATAGAATCTGGAGAGATTTATATTTTTTCATGAGTAGCTTTGTTTCATTGAAACAAAATAGCTTCACTGAAACATTCATGTACGGTTCTTCTACAATTCTACACACGCGCACTACCATTTTATATATATATATATATATATATATATATATATATATATTATTATTATATCACTTTTTTCGAGCGGTTTATACGGTGTAAATTTAAACATTGTAAAAATAAAAATCATTACCTTCTGCCCACAAATTATATTCATTTGAATTCTGAGATACAACAGTTTTAATGTGAAATATTTTGTATTCAAGTTATTGAGGAAAATATAATTTTGTTTATTTCTGAAATGATGTAATCCCCAGAATTTGGGGTAACTGATTTTTTTATATGAACAAATAGTGCACTTGTCATTCAAAAATCCTTCTATATAACTTTCGTTTTTATATAAACGAAGTGTATCCAAAATATTACCGACCTTAAAACGTATTTGCGATAGTTGAGTACACGAAAGAGAAATTTTGATAGTATACATATACCAAATATTTTGAAGATCTGGTCCCGTATTTCCTTTGAGTAACTTGAATGAGGGTGTTTTAAAACTATATTCCCTAAAACTTATTTCCTCAATATATCTAGATTTTTGCTATAAAGTTAGCAAGCAAAAAAGAATTTCTCACCAACGATCTGGTTTCTTCGTTTTAATGTCTGTGTTTATTCCAGACATGCGCTCTTCAGAAATAAAATGCCACTGAATACGTTTGATATTTCTGTTCTCATCACCATCATCTAAACGATAGCGCGATCGAAATCAGCAAGAATACTGATTAGAATGCCAGAGTATTTAGGTGGCTTGCTGTCACTTGATCATCAGATCGAGTCAAAACATACAAATGGGGAAAATTCGAAGATCTTTGTCGTCATTTCGATAGAACTGTAAGAAATTAAAATTTTATTTGAATCTTCTCTTAAAGAAAAGAAAACACTCAAAAGCCCCAGTGTTTTTCGTTCGGACCCGTGAGGGAATATTACACACACACACACACACACACATATACACCCTGCCCAACCCTGTTTGCGCTATTACTCTCCCCGACCCGGCCGTGCCTTAGCCGTTCGCGCTCCCCAGCCTCGAAAAGATGTCATGGTCAAAAGCTCCTCTTGTCGAATGGCGTCAAATTGCACCGATGATGAAATTCCATCCTGAGAAAAGCGGCCGAAGGAAGAGGGAGAAGATTTGCCGGTGTTGTGGTAGTAAGTGGAGGTTTAATTAGTAAAGAACGAGGGGTCGACGAAATTATCATTGTATCAAGTGTAAAATATTTAAAACCATTTCATCTACAGTCCCCACCCATCTCGCTCAAACTGCACAAACCATTGTAAAAAAAACTAAAATAAATATAATCATCAATAAAGATTTTTTTTTAAATCTCTTCTAAGAAACCTTGCGGCAATAAAAATATTATTAGGGAAGATTTGAAGCTATTATCTGTATAAACAAAATCACTGCTGGACAAATTCAGTCATTTTTTTAAAATCTTATTTTATTTATTCTCATCTGACAGCTTGGAATAAACCCCTTAAAGCAATCTTTTTTATCGTCACATACACACAAGCATAGAAGCAGTCTTAACAGAAAACGTTTTGAAATAGTTCATATTTTTTTGCATATACTGCGATTAATTTTGAGTAATAAACTCTATGCCTAACCAACTTTAGCTTTCCGAAGCTTAACCGACTTATAAGTATATATTCGAACTAATTAAATGCGGTTGTTTATACATATTATTGTCAATTAAAATACTTATTTAAATTATCCATTTCGCATTTACCGTCAGAGCTGAAATGGTAAATTTTGCCTCACTTATAGATATAGTATTTCAGCAAGATTCCAGAATTTTATTAATATAAAAATAAACTTTTTTTTTTTTTTTTTCATTTATACTCTTCAAATTACTTTGAGAAAATATACGCACACTGCGTTATCAGAGAAAACGTCTGTTTCAGGAAAATGCATAGAGATCTTTACCAGAGCCAGTCTGGCATAAGGCTGATTGTTAACCAGCACTCTACGATAGGCTCACTGGAGAGCAGATACTATCTATGTAAACGACTTCAGTTAGATTTTCATCTGTAAGTAAAATAGATCAACGTTTCGAGGGATGATTTTCTGGCCTTGGTGAATTAGTACAGTTGGTAGTTAATCAAGTGAATAATTTTTACTCTTAATTGTGATTAAAACAATTTTGAAGGAGATTAATTTTCCCATTTTCAGACAGTTCTTAATTCAAGAATAATGACTTTACTCAAGTGTACCTTGATAAAAATTTTCATTCGCTTCTTGAGCTCAAAAGTAATATTTACCCCAATCTTTTTCTTAAGCTCCATCTGATATTTATACCCACGATATGCAAAATAGAACTCTTTTTTTCATGTGGGTTTATGCTCCACGAATTCCCATGGACCCAGCCACCTTTGACACGCTTACGATTATCGAGTTCTTTAAATTTTCGACATGCTAGTCTGTAGCCAATTTATCATTATTGTTATCATTCAAGGCTAAATATGATTACATATTCCAATCTAATAATGATTGGAATATGTAATCATATTTAGCCTCATTGGTGGTGATATACGGATGGTCCTTGAAACGGTGCACGTTAACGCTGAAAGAGAATTTTTCATTTAGATATTATAACTATTCTTACCAAAGGTTCTTTACAGCCTTTTTATATTATATATACGTGCGTGTGTGTGCAGGCGTGAATTGTTTGTTGTGTCAATGTGAGTTGACCTGACAGAATGTTGGTAAAATGACAATTCGAAATTGAAGAGAAATTTGAGAGAGAAAAAAAAATATTTTATATATACATATATATATATATACAATATATATTTATATTATAATAATAACAACAATCAAATAATTGAGTCATCCACAGATAGCCTGGTCTATTGTTAATGCGATGAAAATATCAAGTGTACATGCCGAGTTAAGGAAAACATTGATCTATAGTTATTTTACTAAGTATGTTTTTTTGTGTGGTACAAGGCCAAATAGGAGAAGAGGCGCCAGTGTTCCAATTAGAGAATTCCTGCCTTGAAAATCAGCGCTCGAAATCCTGGATTTCTCATGTGCCAGTAGTCAGGGTTTGTCGGAAATACACAACTACCTCAGCCTGGTAGTTTACATAAACCAAATACCTTTTGCTTTGGAATCGAGTAGAAGTATACTGTTTTGTTTTTCATCTGGCACGTGTATGTGCGAGATTCTAATTATGTAATGGATGCCATCCCCACCCCCCGCTTCGACAATTAATTTGACCCTGTTCCGCCACCCCAACACGCACGGATATTGATAGGTCAGTTACAATTTGGCAACAGGACGTACTATTGCCTTCTCTTATTTCTCACGGCTGACACACTATGGT
Source organism: Thysanoteuthis rhombus (assembly GCA_963457665.1). Classification (NCBI taxonomy): domain Eukaryota; kingdom Metazoa; phylum Mollusca; class Cephalopoda; order Oegopsida; family Thysanoteuthidae; genus Thysanoteuthis; species Thysanoteuthis major. The sequence continues at coordinate 46,384,304 of OY735203.1, read as the reverse complement.
GTTTGAACCTGCAACAAAACACTTCATACTTGAAAAATTGTTTATAAAATGGATGTTGATATCATTGGAGCACTATATATATATATATATATATGTGGATGTGTGTGCACATCCATAAATCCGTAGCCTGACAAGGAAAAATGTATATATTTTACTCGACAAACATTTGTTTTTCAATTCCATTTTGATACACCCTAATATACCAGAATGTCATACCTAGTCAAGTAGGTTGCCAAGTATTCCCGCTATTCTAAGAGAAATACTTTGTAAAAGTGTTTATTTTTCTTGTTCGATCAAGTCGTTTGAGAGGGATCTGAAATGTTCCCTGTCCTCTCACGATTTGGGGCACTCCCGCCACTCAATATCCCGCAGTTTTCAAGTCTCTCAGGAAAGGTCTTGCAATATTTTCTTTCTCTTGAGATTCCTTGTTACTGCTGTTGATGGTCGGTTCAGGATATGTATGTGCTTTTAGAGATCAAATTACAGGTTTGCGTTGAGCTTCACCGGTTCGTAATCCTGTATTGTTGTGATGAGCAACGCTGTTGTTTTTAAAGTTTCGCACTTTGAATTCCCATTTATTTTAGTATTCAATGAAGGAGTCATGGGGCCCCATCTCGAATATCTTGTTCCTAATTAAAACAGGGTCGACCTTCAAGATCATTATTACAAATTTTACTTTTTTTTTCTTTTTTAAGAGATGAACAAAATCTTCATATTCTTCCTGAAATTCATTGTCAGGAATATCCCTACCAATAGGTTTATTTTTATTATCATGATATCAACTATCACTTAACAGGTTTTCTGGTTTAGAGACAGTATTTTTGTGATTATTATGGTTATTTACCAAACTTGACTTAGTCTGGCACAAGACCAGAGTAATGGGGTACCTAGTCAGGATAGAACAAGCTATGTTAGCGAATTAGTTGTTTGTATAACTAACCACGGTACACGTGACTTCGCCAATAAGTCTGTAATCTAATGATGAAAAACATTCATTTTCCACAAGAAATATTTTCAGATCAAAATTCAGCTAATAACCCTATCAGATTACGGACTACCCTTATATACAATTAAACCCTCTCGGGATAAATTTAAAGTTGACTTTTTTCTCTGTAGTTGCACATGCAAATTAAACGGATTCTCTTCTTTTTTTTTTTTTTAAGCTTTAGATGGATACTTTAAAAATATACAACTTAAAATATCAAAATGAACGACATTACAAGCATTATTCTCTACACACACGTGCACGCACTTATGCGTGTGCACGCGCACACACCTTCTTGCAAATGTATATTTAACTGGCAGGTATTTAGGATGATAATGAAAAATGTTTTGAAGTATCAAAATTAGTTCATTCTTTGTTATACAATTAAATTCTCAAAAAAACGAATTATATAAAATGTATAGCTGAAGGGATTTCGTGAATTCATCGTCTATTATCTTTGTCTTTCACTCTTTATTCCTTCATTTTCCTGTTCTCTTATTTTACATTTTTTTTTATTTTTCGTTCACTTTACTTTACATCAAAACGAAATGAAAAAAAAAATAGCAAATTTAATTTCCTCGGTAATGAAATTGACGATGACCGAAATTCCAACCCGCACCCAAAGCGAATAAATCTAAATGCAAAATGTATTTACATGTCATTTTATGAGAGGAACCGTCTTTCCCTACAATCAACACCTTTTATAATGCACCGTTTAAAATGGTTTAATGTTTCTGAAACTTGAAAGCAAATTAGATTTTCATGAATATTTTAATTTACAATAGAAAAAGGAACAATAATTTTGATACGCGCTTTTTTAGATACTGAATATGAAGATGGAAAAAATTGATGCAGGTTGTAAATGTGGCTCTGGTGTTTTCGAAAGGACACACACGCACGTCTTAAAAATGGAACTTTACATTAAATCGAATTGTATCAAATTTCACTTACCTTGAAAGTGGTTCTCTTCCTTTATGCCCCTTTTTTAAATATATTATTCAGGTATTTACTAATTAACTCAACTTAATTTTAGCACATACATGGAGCACTCAGTGAGGATCGAACTCGCTATTCAGTAGTCATGACCTGCGAGACCAGCTTGTTTACCATCACACCACTACGGGGTGCTCTTGTAGCCGTCCATTTTCCCTTGATTTCACAGCAATTTCATTTATTCTTTTAAAAAATGCTAACATGCTTCACGCCAAAAATTAAGAGTTTGGTTGCAGTCAAAAAAGAAAAAAGAATACGGTAGTTTTTATCTGACATTTAAATAAGATAATTTCTGTCAGGAGTTGTTTATGTGAATGATAATTTAAAAACGAATTGAACTATTTCTATATTTTTTATCATCGCCTATTTATTCTGAACGAACAAAAATATAAGTGTTAAATTTTTATTCAAATCAATCCAGTCAGTACCGTTGTTCGATATAAATTGCCCCCCAAAAATATTGCATTGTAACTGTGTGTGTGTGTTACATCAGTTTATAAGCAACATAACAATTTATTGTACTATAAATAAAAGCATGGGTTTAGAAATATGAATCGTCTAGTTTGTACTTATAACAAACAGAATAAAAACCAAATTTTGGAGTAGTATTTTTATCTTGAATGTATAATTCCTTTAATTTCAAATGTTCATTAAATATCATTTGAACAATATTTCAACTGGAATCATTGTCTTTTTTTTTTTTTGTAGACAAATATTTATTTTGAAATTTACAATTTATCACGTGTGTGTGTGTGTTCCTGCATGGGTATGGTCCAATTTTATGCCAGAAATCCAAATAAATCTTCATAAATACATTATTTACTTCGCTTATTACATTGAAATAATTGATTTCAGCGATTATCATTCACTTTATTCTTGCAATTCCATTTTCATGTACAGATTAAACGTTATCGTTACGTTGAATCACTATTCTAGGGTTTTTCCCTCTTTCTCTATGAAGATCAAAGTGTAGTGATTGTTCTTTTCCAGTCAAGATAAATTTTTCGGCTCACTCAAAAGAAAAAAAGTATTGAAAATTTTTACAAAAAAGCAGATTTAACATTTAGTCTTTATTAAAAGAAATCTGATTCTCGCTGTCGTCAAAATGAGAAACCCCCCCATGGATTGGAAATGTAAAGTTTCCCCCGACTCTTTACTAATTTTCAGCCACCGAATTTTCGTAAAAAGCTCTGATGGTTCAACCGTTTGGAAATGTTAGCATCGACTGCGTACACGCACATACATCATATTTTTTTCCTTTTCAATTTTTATACAGTGTAACGTCTTTTTTTTTTTACTGTGCACTTATAAGTTGGAAACCACTCATTGGAAGTCACTTCAGTACTTAGGTCTATATTTATTATAACTATGACAGTCTCAATCAAACAAACAGATGCTAGGGTTTGGATAGTAGGTTTGTTAAGAACTCTTTACGGTGCTATGAATTTATGACACGATTCCCCACCCCACCAAAATCAGAGGTGGAAGCAAGCGTTGTACAAGTTCAAATTGAAACGAAAAATTATATGCAGCAATTTGATTTCACCCTTTTTAAATTAGCTGTAGAATATAGGAAATGTATATTAGTTATATGAGAACTCATTGTATTTAGTATGCTGGTCTTACACATACACACATTCTGCGTACGTATGTCAATATATAATGTTTTTAAAGCTTGTGCTGATGTATTAATAAATGGGTAAAAAGTACTTATAATAAGACGTTTATGTTCACACGTTTTATTTTGTAGGAAAGAAAATACTTTAATACTGGAGTTTTAATAAAAAATAAAAATTCTCTTTTTTATGGATCTTTGTTTCCTCGTGTTTCAACCTTCTCACGACAAACCTATATTTAATTTCTTGATATTTGTTATTACGAAGAAGACATAACTGTGTGTAAAATGTTCCTTTGATTAGCTCTAATTGTTACCGGAAATATTAATTGAGAATAAGTGAGATAACGACATTAGGAGTAGTGAATTTCTTCGCACCTTCGAAGCCGAGTTTCGTTTCGTGCTATACATACAGAGTATATACCTCTTTTATTTTGTTGAATTTTCATCTGTTTGGTTTCAAAGGAGCGGTTCGGTGATTAATGTTTCTAATCAGATCATGTAGACCACATTAGTGTTTTCGTTAAGCACACGCAACTATGAATATATCTTTTTGTTCTAATGAAATTTACAGACTAATCGAAAATGTGTATTTTCTATATTTGACAAAATGACATTTGATTTGTTGAAATATTTTTTGGTAGTTTTTTTTTTCTAAATTTATGCCACTTAATAAACGATGCGCCCTATTCAGTACTTTTTGAGTTTTTTTTACGTTCATTTATATTAGAAAAAAATATCTTAACAATTTGTTAAAACGTTTAATTGCAATGAACATATGTTTGTGATACAATGGAATGCATACCTATCTCGCAAACCATTCATAATGAGATCAACTCATGAGCAGAATTGATAGTTTTATCTCATGTCAAATTTGGTTTTGTCTTGACGCCTAACAATGACCAAAAAAATCATTCAAAATCCTTTGTATATTGTTTCACAGGAGAATGTCATTAATGAAGACAATAATCACATATTTCATTTTTATAAATAGTGAGAGAGCATCCGTGGTTGTGCACAGGGCCTGGGGCAAAAACAGCTTTGCTTTGCTTCATAAAATTCCTCTCGGAGGCCTTGATTATACAGTGAACAACGTGCTGGACTTTGTACTTATTGAGATTTAGTTGATCCTCGACTAGTGCACAAGAAACGCAGCTTTATGCCAAATTAAGACTGTTTTTTTTTTCTATACTTGTTAAATTGCTTATAAACGCCAAGAAATTGAAAAAAAATTGATTCGATATCAAAAGAGACTCTGAAATGGTGTACCATATTTTTGTCTATACAAACTTAAGTTCTATTAGCATGATTTAGACATAATTTACACGAGATTAAACTCTTCTAGTGTTTAAATCTGTTTGTAATTCACGAGAGAATATGGACGTTTCGACTGAGCTCAAACAGTTTTTTTAAATTCTGAATCATTTTATAAACAAGTAACTTCGTTAAAACCAAACGAACTGACGTATAAGTGTTTTTTACATTTCTGGCTTACATGATCATCTCATACTACAGTATTTCTAAAATACAATCCTTTTATTTAACAGTCACCAACTGATGTATTTCATACATACTTTGATATTTCCCGGTAATACAGACGGTTATAAGATTTTTGTACTGGGGTCGATCAATAAGTACGTAGCCTAACACGTAGTTATTAATTGAATTTTGATCTGGAATTTTCATTGAATGTTCAATCAATGTTATTAATATCCCGAATAAAGCGCATTGACAAATAAATTATTTGTTGTGCAAAATAAATGCTCATTCATGAACTTGGATATTTCTCCTTAAACCTGGTAACAGTAAACACAGATTTGCAAAATTTTATTTACAAGTCTATTTTTCCAGCAAAAATGAAATCCTCAATTCTGGCGGGTCATGTTATTTTGTTGCCAGTGTGATTGCGTGGATCAGTTAATTACTAATTTATCTATGTTTGGTCTTTTATTTGTAAATAAGATCAGATACTTGCATATGTATTTTGAAAACACTTCTCTCTAATGAATGTGTGTGAAGAAAAAAATGTGGGACTATACATGTCATTAATTCTGAAAACAGAAACTCGCCAGTAAAGGATTGAAAGTTAACAGAAATTCTTTAGACATGAGTATAGAATCTCAAATGTTAATCAGCTGGTCTTCAGTAATCACCACCTCTTACCAGATAAGCCGAAACTCCAAAACCTTGAAATAAGTTACGATATGTCAGACAGGCAAAGATCTGTAAAAGGTTTTTCTAATAAATACTTAGAACTACAATAAAGGAAATGCTTATATCATTTGAGAAACATCATAAAAACGTTGCAACATCGCCTGCAGTTAATCGAAATATACATTTGAACATTAATTTATTTGTTTCAATTCTGTGAACTCCATAGACAGTTTAGGAAAAATAAATTCCTATAATGTAAATATTTCTATTCAAATATTAAAATTAGCCTCTGTGTGTGTGTGTGTGTGTGTGTGTGTGCAAGCAATAATGAACATGCACTTGTTTGGGGAGACAACTTATGTACCCATCAATTTAAATTCGTAAATTGTACGTATAATCTATTTATCCGAATATTTGTGGAATCCTTAACCTAACAAGGCTAGATAGATTACCCTCTGTTATAATGATCAATAGGATCTGCTTTCAGAGGCGTCGGGCACTTAGCGGTTTAGCCTCCTATTTACGCTTATACACGCACAGACCCGCACACACACACATACACACACACATGCGCACTCTCTCTCTCTCCAAGTAACTTTTGCTTCTATGCTAGTCTCATAAGCTATTTTGAGTGAGTTCGATATTCACCAAATGCTCCATAAATCTGATTTTGTGCCAACATTAGCTTTGTCCAACAAATATTCATATATACACTATTTTTGTTGCGTATACAAAGACTATCATTATTGCATACATATACACTGTATCATCGCATACATATACACTGTATCATCGCATACATATACACTGTATCATCGCATACATATACACTGTATCATCGCATACATATACACTGTATCATCGCATACATATACACTGTATCATCGCATACATATACACTGTATCATCGCATACATATACACTGTATCATCGCATACATATACACTGTATCATCGCATACATACACACTGTATCATCGCATACATATACATACACACTCTTTTATCATTGCATACATACACACTGTATCATTGCATACATAAACATACACACTCTTTTATCATTGCATACATACACACTGTATCATTGCATACATATACAAACACACTCTCTTATCGTACACACACACACTATTATCATTGCACACACGCACACACACACACATACATAATAATCATCAGGCACACACGTGTAATAATAACTATTATCAGGCACACATAAAATAACTGTGTGTGACAATGTTATATATTTGCTCAGTCTTGTTTGAAATCTATACAGCCAGGTTATTATCTGCTCACACTGACACGCGAAAGTAAACCATCATGAAAAAAATACTATTTCGAGATAAAATCTTAGCTGATAAAAAAAAAATTTCCTGGTCCACTTCTGCAAACTTCTCAGATTTCGTTAACAAACTTCAGAGCTGAAATGTCTACTCTCTAGAATCAATTAAACATCTATGGACCCCAGTGATATTGTGTGTCTGTGTGTGTGTGAGAGAGAGCGAGAGAGAGAGAGAGTAAGATATTCTTTAAGTCTTATTTGAAATCTCTATAGCGAAGAAATTATCGATAAACACGCCCAAATGTCGGACTCGACCGAGAGAACGAACAAGATAAAAACTATGTCGATAAATCTCTTACGCGCTTTAGTAAACTATTCATATGTTACAAATAAACTTGAAGGCGATAACTAAATAATGTTTTATACTTATATTTATTCCCGTCTCACACTTGATATTCACATAGCGTAAAATGCATCCGATTTTGCGTGGCTTCAATTTCCTTAATTTATTTTCTTTACATCGATGGTCGGAGACATGACGGCAGACTGCATTCGTGTTCTTGCCTCACCTCTCTTCTCTGGGTGCTAGCTGATGTATGGAGAAGACTTATCAATAAAAATTAAACGAAGACATCATTTGGGAGATGAGAGTTGAACTATCCTCGTAGCAACATCGGTGTGCAAGGAAGACCCTGGACAAGGGAAATCAACACTTTGACTCTTACAAAATGAACCCAAGACAAACGTTCATTAATGCAGATCGTTTGTGGTACAGGGCTTCTTTTTTTTCTAAGTCCTGATTCTTTTTGTTGCAAGAAAATTCTTTGCCATTGGTGGTAGATATACAAAAAAAAATACACAAAACGGGTCAATGGATTTAAAATCACGCTTGAACTATTCACTAGAAATGTTTTCTAAACATTTTTTCTTTCTATTCCCTATCATTAAGAATCCTTAGATCTGATGGTATTTATATAAATGTTTCATTTTGATTCCTCTGTAAGGAAAAGACTTGCTAATTAGCAGAAATAATTACGACCTCTCTTTTTGTTTGTTTCTTTCAGCATACTACAAATCGATGTTGTTTTGGTCGGAGCAACAAAAAATAGATATCAGACTTCTAACTACAATCTAATTACGATTGAAGAAATCTATATGCACTGCGATTACTCGACATCTAGCTATTGTACGAAATGTCATAAGCCATATATATTAGTCAGAACACAAGGCAGTGCAGTGTCGAGTTTAAGAGCTTTTTATTGATCGGTGGTTCTCGGGAAATCTAATAGAAAACGAACAAAATATTAAGGTCTTTATCTCAATTAAGGTATGAAATATCTAAATTGGCAACATCGAAAGGAAGAAACCAAAATACGTATCAAGTGAGGCAGACTGCTCAGAACATCATTGAAGTCTTTCCCCTTCCATATATGCACTTTTAGAACGGCCGCTGTCTTAGTATGTATTAATTACCTCTTTGACATGATCGTATTACTATGACCACAATACCAGTATAGATATTATGAAGGGTTGTATTTGTGTATAAGTAACATATTTTTGCATGTAGATAAATCATCGTGTGCTTAATGATAGCGCTTTTTTTATGTGTATGGAGAGAGGGAGATTTGAGCGCAAATATCTCAATTATTCATGCAAGCATAATCATATAAACAACCAATCTTCGCGTTGGTAATTATAATTGTTCCTGCATACATTAGTCAATACAGAACCCTTAGAAATTTTTTGTTATACTAATATTACTCATATATCGCAATTCCAGTATATTAATGAATGCTATGGCAATAGTAATATAAAGTAACAAAATAAAAATTACACCCTTTTGATTACAATATGATGCGTGAATGTTTTCATATTTTAATAGTTACGTGTTGTTAAAGTGAAATCCCTGCGCGAAAATAATGGCTTTCAAAGTAGAAACGTTCAAGAACTACATCAAAATTATGTTCGTTTTAACGTTAAAATAATTACTATTCATGTCTATTTATCCATTTTATTAAAGAACGATATATGAATATAGTTTTAATTTGCTTAAATGTGATATTTCTTGGATTATATGAATACCAAAAACAAAATTATTTAGTAACATCTTTCTATCTTCAACAACAACATCACTAGTAACAAAGTGGAAGCCATTTTTTTTTTCTCATTATTTTCTCTATATCATTACTTTATTCTCAAAGCTTGTTGATAAAGATTCACAAATACTAATGATTACGATGTGGTGCCAAAACTAGATATTTCTCTTTAAATTCAGCGTCTATAGCAACTCCAGGAGCAATAGAAACGGCAGCACGTGCTGCTGAAAGACAGTACGAAATTTTTTTTCTGCCATCAACCCCCCCCCTCGCAACCCCACTCTGGTGTTGCCCGGTGCAGTCCGTACCACCAATGATATGTTACTAACTAGGATAAAAAAAAGATGCTTATCTATAAAACGACAAGAGAAAATACTATTCATAAACATGACTTTATATAATCATAAGTATGGCATGATACCAGACCAAGACAAGCTTCGTAAAATTTTTTTTTAAATATTATAGATATTAGTGGGACAAAGTCAAATTTGGTGACAGGCCATATTTATGAAAGTCATTAAGCAACGACTAAGAACTTATAAGAATAGTTCGTACATAAATGAATAATGCTGTTAGATATATTGCGTTTACATTCTGTGCTTATTGTATGAATTTATTATCAATAGATATAGTGTCTAATGCATTAAACCATTATTTGAGACAACTGCGTTCCAGAAACTAAGTTATATATATATATATATATGATTATTTTGCGTGTGCGTACATTTAAGTGACAATTGTTTATTAATTAATACATTTTGATTAAGACAGAGTTTCTAAAACTTCTTGCATGGAAGAGACCCCATTCCTTGATTCAATGAGTCTTGGGTATTGATCAAAACGTTATGGATAAAGTGCTTCCGGTCATGCTCTTGATTATCAAGATCAAAAACCTTTATATTTTGCGCACACACAAAACTTGTACGTATGGATATTCGCTGAGATAAGTTCATTCCAGAACACCGCCATAAGGGGAAGGGAATAGGGAAGAATATCAACTCAGATTAGCATGCTTACGTCACAAGGTCAAATCTCTATTGTGCAAATCTTCTAAATGGAGAGGACCTTCGTGCCTTGAAAATCAACATTTGAAAGCCTGGCTTCACCGACCTATCGTGTCGATGAGGAATACAAAACCGTTTTATCCACCAAGAGCGGCCAATATATATATACATATATAAACGTAAGAGTTCGTGTGTTTGTATGCTTACACGCACATACCTATATGCAATCGGAATGTCATGAACGAAATCGCGTTAGTCTACGTGCGTGTAACTGCACGTAAGAATACCATGTGAAACAATTTTGTCCAAGTGGGCGCTCGCTGCCTCGTTGTTTCTCCTTGTGATGGTGTCAGAGTTGTAAGTGGATTAATCCTGTTCTTTAACCTTGCTTTGTCAGTTTTCCCTCGCCAACACCTCGCTACAACCCTCCCACCTCTTGGCCCCGCCCTGCTGACAAAATACCTCATCTCACCATTTGGCGGGCGAACGAAACAACATACATCACTCATCTCAACTCTGAAAGGAAGAAAGATTTTCTTTCTTTCTCGATGTTTTAATTGTCTATGATTTACATTCAAAATGGTGGGGGTTCTATCATTTTATCTTCATATCTCTCTCTCTCTCTCTCTCTCATTTTATCTTCATCTCTCTCTCTCTCTCTCATTTTATCTTCATCTCTCTCTCTCTCATTTTATCTTCATCTCTCTCTCTCTCTCATTTTATCTTCATCTCTCTCTCTCTCATTTTATCTTCATCTCTCTCTCTCTCTCATTTTATCTTCATCTCTCTCTCTCTCTCATTTTATCTTCATCTCTCTCTCTCTCATTTTATCTTCATCTCTCTCTCTCTCATTTTATCTTCATCTCTCTCTCTCTCATTTTATCTTCATCTCTCTCTCTCTCATTTTATCTTCATCTCTCTCTCTCTCATTTTATCTTCATCTCTCTCTCTCTCATATTTTATCTTCATCTCTCTCTCTCTCTCATATTTTATCTTCATCTCTCTCTCTCTCATTTTATCTTCATCTCTCTCTCTCTCTCTCTCATTTTATCTTCATCTCTCTCTCTCACTCTCTCATTTTATCTTCATCTCTCTCTCACTCTCTCATTTTATCTTCATCTCTCTCTCACTCTCTCATTTTATCTTCATCTCTCTCTCTCACTCTCTCATTTTATCTTCATCTCTCTCTCTCTCACTCTCTCATTTTATCTTCATCTCTCTCTCTCTCACTCTCTCATTTTATCTTCATCTCTCTCTCTTTCATTTTCATCCCTCTCTCTTTCATTTTCATCCCTCTCTCTTTCATTTTCATCCCTCTCTCTTTCATTTTCATCTCTCTCTCTTTCATTTTCATCTCTCTCTATTTCATTTTCATCTCTCTCTATTTCATTTTCATCTCTCTCTATTTCATTTTCATCTCTCTCTATTTCATTTTCATCTCTCTCTATTTCATTTTCATCTCTCTCTATTTCATTTTCATCTCTCTCTCTCTCTCATTTTCATCTCTCTCTCTCTCATTTTCATCTCTCTCTCTCTCATTTTCATCTCTCTCTCTCTCTCATTTTCATCTCTCTCTCTCTCATTTTCATCTCTCTCATTTTCATCTCTCTCTCTCATTTTCATCTCTCTCTCTCTCATTTTCATCTCTCTCTCTCTCATTTTCATCTCTCTCTCTCTCATTTTCATCTCTCTCTCTCTCATTTTCATCTCTTTCTCTCTCTCATTTTCATCTCTTTCTCTCTCTCATTTTCATCTCTTTCTCTCTCTCATTTTCATCTCTCTCTCTCTCTCATTTTCATCTCTCTCTCTCTCTCATTTTCATCTCTCTCTCTCTCTCATTTTCATCTCTCTCTCTCTCTCATTTTCATCTCTCTCTCTCTCATTTTCATCTCTCTCTCTCTCTCATTTTCATCTCTCTCTCTCTCATTTTCATCTCTCTCTCTCTCTCATTTTCATCTCTCTCTCTTTCTCATTTTCATCTCTCTCTCTCTCTCTCTCATTTTCATCTCTCTCTCTCTCTCATTTTCATCTCTCTCTCTCTCTCATTTTCATCTCTCTCTCTCTCTCTCTCATTTTCATCTCTCTCTCTCTCTCTCATTTTCATCTCTCTCTCTCTCTCTCATTTTCATCTCTCTCTCTCTCTCTCATTTTCATCTCTCTCTCTCTCTCTCATTTTCATCTCTCTCTCTCTCTCTCATTTTCATCTCTCTCTCTCTCTCTCATTTTCATTTCTCTCTCTCTCCCTCTCTCTCTCTAATATCCACCAAGAGTGGCCAATATACTTGTCTCCTCTCTGTGTATCTGCTTCCTCTCTTTCTTTCGTTTTGCTCTCTCTCTCTCTCTCTTTGATTTTCTTTCTCTCTCTCTCTTTGACTTTCTTTCTCTCTCTCTCTCTTTGACTTTCTTTCTCTCTCTCTCTCTTTGACTTTCTTTCTCTCTCTCTCTCTTTGACTTTCTTTCTCTCTCTCTCTCTTTGACTTTCTTTCTCTCTCTCTCTTTGACTTTCTTTCTCTCTCTCTCTCTTTGACTTTCTTTCTCTCTCTCTCTCTTTGACTTTTTCTCTCTCTCTCTCTTTGACTTTCTCTCTCTCTCTCTTTGACTTTCTCTCTCTCTCTCTTTGACTTTCTTTCTCTCTCTCTCTTTGACTCTCTCTCTCTCTCTCTTTGACTTTCTCTCTCTCTCTCTCTTTGACTTTCTCTCTCTCTCTCTCTCTTTGACTTTCTCTCTCTCTCTCTCTTTGACTTTCTCTCTCTCTCTCTCTTTGACTTTCTCTCTCTCTCTTTGACTTTCTCTCTCTCTCTCTCTTTGACTTTCTCTCTCTCTCTCTCTTTGACTTTCTCTCTCTCTCTCTTTGACTTTCTCTCTCTCTCTCTTTGACTTTCTCTCTCTCTCTCTCTCTTTGACTTTCTCTTTCTCTCTCTTTGACTTTCTCTCTCTCTCTCTTTGACTTTCTCTCTCTCTCTCTTTGACTTTTTCTCTCTCTCTCTTTGACTTTCTTTCTCTCTCTCTTTGACTTTCTTTCTCTCTCTCTTTGACTTTCTTTCTCTCTCTCTTTGACTTTCTCTCTCTCTCTTTTTGACTTTCTCTCTCTCTCTCTCTTTGACTTTCTCTCTCTCTCTCTTTGACTTTCTCTCTCTCTCTCTTTGACTTTCTCTCTCTCTCTCTTTGACTTTCTCTCTCTCTCTCTCTTTGACTTTCTCTCTCTCTCTCTCTTTGACTTTCTCTCTCTCTTTGACTTTCTCTCTCTCTCTCTCTTTGACTTTCTCTCTCTCTCTCTCTTTGACTTTCTCTCTCTCTCTCTCTTTGACTTTCTCTCTCTCTCTCTCTTTGACTTTCTCTCTCTCTCTCTCTTTGACTTTCTCTCTCTCTATTTGTATCACTCTTTCTAGTCCCTCCATTTTTCTTGTCTCTCTCTCTCTTTATTCGTCCGTCTTTCTCTCTCTTTCCCTCTCTCTCTCTCTCTTTATTTGTCCCCCTCCCTCTTTTTCTTTATTTGTCCCTCTCTGTCTGTCTTTATTTGTCTCTCTCTCTCTCCCTTCCTCTCTCTCTCATCTGTCCGTTTCTCTGCTGTATTTTTCTATTCCAACATTTTCTTTTAAAACTTCACGAACTATATCAATTTCCTGCCCCGTTCTAATGAATGCAAAATCCATATATATATATATATATATATATATATATATATATGTGTGTGTGTGCGGCAATAATTGTAATAACCCTTTGCCCCAACTAATAAGACTGTCAGAATTTCATGCCCATTATTTGCTGTATGGTACGAGCTCTGATCATCCGGAAATTAAAATCTTGCTACAAGCATTAAGAAATTCAATAATTGTTGTTTTTTTTTTGTTTTGTTTTACTCTAAACCATAACGCTGTTTTTAAAACAACATTGGTACACGACATGAAGTTTTTAGTTATCAAAATCATTGTTTTAATTTCTTAACCACTCTAAGGAATAGTTATGTACAAAATGTGAATAGTTAATTTTTTTGTTTTTTTTATCTATCAGTGAATCCCTAGATAACAGAAAAAATATCATTTTTAACATTTAAAAACAAAAAAGATTTTTTCTTGAAATCAAATGTTGAGCATTATAAAATTTTCCCTAAAACTGAATTTTCTTCAGAGAGAAAGTAGTGTTTTAACGGCTGTTTTAGAAAAAAAGATTTACGTTTTGATAGAATTTACATTCGTATAGATAAATGAATAAATAATTTGAAACCTCTAATATTAGAGATCACTTTTCAACTTTAAAATTTCTTAGACAATTTGTAAACATTGAAAAATAACAACACTGTATGATTTGAAATCAATAGTATAGCCCCCTTTCCCATTAATGCGTGCTTGAGCAGTGCGTGCAGAGGAAGCTGCTTATTGTGATCGCGGAAGCTGGATCTCTTAGTAATAACCAGCTGATGACATTAAGCTCAGCAAATGTAGAGGTGGCGGCTTATTGTTATCACTTCAAAGGCATCGACGATCTGATAAAATTGTTTGTAAATATGAGAAGTATCCTCTGAATCTACATACAACAGTAATATCATCTTGAATTATTGGAATATTTCCGCTCTTTGTTTTAGGTATTGGTTTCAGGTTAGATTTTGTTAAAAATTGTAATAAATCTGAGGCTAACTAATGGATGAGAATATTGAATAATAAATCATATTGTAAGAATTGATAAACAACAACTTGTTTTTTGTGACAATGGTTATTACGAAGTTTTGACAAGTTCCGTTGGAGGTCAGTTGACAAAGCTTCAATTTTACGCCGACACTCAGTATTTCTGCCATTTTATCTTGCTCCTTCTGAATTTCACAAGAGATCAAGTGATAGCAAGAATCATCGAATTTACAATTCTTACAAACTCTCTACAACAAAGTTCTTCGCGGCTGTTCCAGTGTGCTGACAATGATGGGTACAGCTACAGTTGTCTCTATTATGTTCCATAATATTTTTCATTTCTCTTGCAAAGTCGAGATATATTTTTCCCAGACTTTCACTTTCTTTTGTGGTTACTCTGTGGCCTGCAAGAACAGTAACGTTCACAATCTGATAAATTTTTATTTTTATTATTTTAGTTGGATTTATATCTTTAACTTTGATTATCACATCATACCATTAATCTAGAAGAATTTACACTATTAGGGGTATTTGCGCGTGTGTGTGTGTGTGTGTGTGTCTTTTCGGGGTTTTGTTTTGTTTTTTTTGTTTTTCGTGGGGGGTCAACTAAGATTGTTTTTGAAAGTAGACATTGAATCACTTTTTGTTCTCATTTTTCTCAACGAAAAAATTAAACATGGGTCAGTCAGATAAAACTTGATTGTCTCAGTTTGGACAATATTTACGTTTTTATTTATTTATTTATTTACTTATTTATTTATCTATTTTACAATTTTCAGGTTTTTTTTTTTCACTAGCCTCACTATCCATGCAATGCTTATAAAATCTATTCGTTGTTTGAAAATGAAAATTTTCTTATTTTTTCTTTATTTTTCTTACTAGTCTTTATTTTCCCTATTTCTTTGTTTTTGTTTTCAGTTGTCTTCCTCTTTACCTCATCTGACAGAATTGAATTTTCTCAGATTTGAAGCTTGTATTTGTTTGATAATAATCACACTTACATAATAATTTGGTTATAAGTGATTTATTTGCATCTTTTTTTTATTTATTTTATTTCTTTTTTTTTTTTCGCTGAGACATTTCAAATAATCTTTTACGTAGCTGTATCACTGTAAAGAGGCCTCGAAACGTGACTTATTGTCTATCAAATTAGACTTCCCAGTTAATGCATAAATATTCAGATACAAACGCACACGGGAAGTATTTGTGCATGCGTATATACACACTCACGTGTGCATGTGTGTGTGTGTGTGTGTGTGTGCCGGGGGGTATTCAAAAACTAATCTACGAAAACGCATGCATTATCTTTATCTCTCTCTCTCTCTCTCATATTGATCTATGCGCGTTTCGCGGGAACGCCATAAACGACAGCCTGCCTCAAGAAACAGCAATCTGATTTCGAATCCCAGTAAAAGCTAGTTTTCTAATACTTTTTTTTTTCTTTGATTTTTCATCATGATAAGCGTTCGCACTAGAAGAAGGTCGGCACATTGGGTTCTTGTAAAATCTGCGATACTCAAATAGTAAATATCTCTATTGTCATCTTCCTGAATATAAAAGTGGGTACACTTACATTTAAGATGCGTGTATCTGAGCAACATTTTCATTTGTAGCAGATTATATACTTGATACTAAAAAGCATTGTATACTAGTAAATGGTCGTAGAAAAGTGTGTGTTGTATTAGATATCATGCATTTCAATAAAATTATCATTCTTAAATTGTATGTATCTTTAGAAAAAGCGTTTGTGTTTATGTATATGTGAAAGTTCCTCTTTTTTTCTTTTTTAAATAGTACGTGCAGGTAAGCGATCAGAATTGGGTTATCCATCAACAAAGATGGATATATAAATTTGTTTATAAATTGATCCCATTAGAATAATTGAAAAAAAAATCAGCAATTTTTGTTTGAATCATCGTAAGAGACCCCGTAATTTATCATCGAACAAATGCCGATTTTACCGTACATACCATTATGGGCGGGCTTACACACACACACACACCTTCGTGTGTGCGCACTTAAAGAGGCGATATATCAAGATATGAAGGCCAGGAGTACCGATGCTGAGAAAGACGGGGTTATCAGAGAATAGGTCTAAACACATTGTTGAAGAGGCCGCGGTGAAATTGTCACCACCCGGCGCGGAACGAGGTTAGAGGTGGATGCTGCTGGGCTTAGCCACAAGATACTAGAAAACAATAATGAACTATGTTGGCTCTGATGTCATTTGATAGTTTTGTCTCGACATTTACTCGGGAGGCATCGGCAGAATTGAATAAAGGATACCCCTCCAGGACACATGCTATGATAAAGATATACTCCATGTGCGTGCGTGTGCGCGTCTCCATCGTATAAGAAACAAAAAGGTCTGGGATGAAAGGAAATACAAAGAATTATTAGGAGTCAATAGTTGGAGATTTGTTTAAATAGAACAAGAGCTTGTTTTCAGACCCAGACACAGAAATTGGCGTATAGGTAGAGAGAGAGCAAGCTAAACTATTTGACATGTGAATGTATATTAAGAGAAATTGACATATATTCCGATACAAATAGAAAGAATTCGAGCTATTTGTGTGTACATCTATACAAAAAAGATGAAGTAGAAAGAGAAATAGGACATTCATATATATATATAGGTGTGTGTGTGTGTGTTATTAGGAAATGATGTATATGATCTGAACGAATGAATATAAACTGCGTTATATTATATAGATACTCTTCTATGTGATTTAACACAATTTATAATCGTTCTGTTGGATCATATATCCATTTCTTAGTAACATAATTGTCACGTTAAAAGAAACAAATAGAGCTGATATAGACCGTGAATAAGCATAACGAGAATTTGGAGTTAAGACAGTTATTTGGGCCCTTGCATTACCGGTGGTTGTTTAGCTCAATGGTAAGAGCAACGCTACGTTGAAGCGACTACCCTATCGGTTGCAATTTTGATTCCTGCAGCAGCCCCATTTTCTTTAATTGTTTATTCTACTTATGTTGTATAGGCCAAATTGTATATTCACTGTTTAATATTGGGAGATCATTTCAAATAATAGTTCCTATATAATATTACGCAATTCACACACCCATTTTATATATATATATATATATATATATATATATATATATGGGTGAATCATAAGATGAATAGTTACATTTCTCTGTATGTACGATAAATATATACGTTTGTTACTCAAATTAGGACATTGTTATATATGTAATCTTCTACATTAGTTCACTCAACTGATTAAATGTCGAGCATTGATATATTTCTTTCATAATTTTTACTAAAATGTATATCAAATCCAGTAAATATATACATATATGCTTGTATATAAACTTTTTGACTTATCCGGAATCTTATTTCATGTATATAGTTTTCTTAGATTCAGCAGATAATAATTGCATGATTTGAAACTCAAATGAAATTATCCTTTGACCTTGTAGATAACCTGGGTCCTATTCTAGGTTCTTCAAGGCAATGGAAGGGGCTTACCCGGCGGTAACCACCTCCTTTCTAATTAACACATGACTGACTGTAATTGGTTACATGGTACCAGGAACGGAGAGCTATCGTTGAGCTGAGCTGATTGCAGAGGTAGATTCATGCCTTCCTGTAAAGGAACACATTGCCTCGCCTAAAAACAAAATCCTTTCCGATAAGGAGAGCTAATCAAATAGATTCAATTGGATCGTTTATATGGAACATTGGGAGCGAAATGGCCTTATCATGGGTAAGGGAGTCGCCCGATAATTTTACAAATACTACAACAATCGTACCCGCTTTGTAAATGGAGCGGAGAAATTTCTGCGCACGTGACATCATCTTTAGATGATCACTTGTTTCGCTTCATGAAATACTCCTTGTGTAGACAGCGATTCCGACAATCTTAAGATACTGAAAATTCCTCGGAGATTTCATCGAATTAAAACCGGAATTCTTCCTTTTTTTTATGCTGTAATTCTCTATTTACTTGGAAGATGACAAAAGGTCGTAAAAGTTGAGGAAAAAAAAACTCTTGATGACTGATTAATGATGCAATGAATTTATAGGAATGGTAAATTCTCAAAACAAAAATGGTTGAAACTTTTGCATCAACCTAATACTTTCAAGCTTTTGGAAAACATGGCAATGGTGTAACACTCCATAAAGCCTAGTTCTTCATATACCAGAGAATATTTCATCCATAATTTTTTTCCTCAGATTCTAAGCTTTTGAAACTTGATTTCGATAACATTTAATATAATCGGGGTTGCTAATCGAATTTTAGAAATTAGGAAAATACGAAAGTACAATTCAAATAGGTCGCCTTAGTTCTTTATTTCAGGGTGGGGAAAGCTACTGATTTCTAAAATATTAGGTTCCATAAGTACAATTATATCGCCCGACACGAACCTCTCTACGTTCCAAGAAGTCAACAATAATCGTCGCATTTTTATGAAAGTGCTACAATTCATTGTTTGTTCAAGCTGTCGGAAAATCGTCAACCTCCATATGATCTCGAGGAGTGGGTTACATAATTATGCACATAATATAAGGAAGTATTTAGTCACTTGTAATTTTGCCCTGGCTTCACCGGAATTTGCTCACTAAATAAATCACCGCTTTGATCTCCCTTGTCAAATATTTTACAATTCAATTGTGATTAAGTTTGAGCTTATTTTTAATTATTATTCTGTTATCTTATTAATTTGTTACTTTTATGTCTTGAGCAAAATTTGAGTGCATTTTTTAAAAATTGTTTTAGTTTGAAACAATGACTTTGCATTTGTTTCAATAAACAGAATATTGTGTTAACCCCCTTTCAATACCCCACCATATCTGATTCCCATATCACCAAAAATATCTGAACGCGTATCGAGGCGCGTTTATCGTTCATAACCGATACGTTAAAACTCAGAAAATTGACAGTATAACGTTTTTCGAGATTTCTTATAACTTGATAATACAAGTGTTTCTTTTAATTGTACAGGTACGTCGTTCGTAGATGAAAATAAAAGCGAAAAACATGCCAAATATAGGAAAAAGCTTGTAGAAATTAACCACCACTATCATCGACTTGTCATTACGGACTTCCTCTTCCTGTGAACGATTTCACTCGGAAAACGTATTTAATGAAAATAAAGATAAAATAAAACCTGGCAATACATTACTTTACCATAGTTAATAACTGTGCACACTGCTTCGGGAATGAATCTACGCCAGGTATTCTTGCCTGAAAGCCAAGGCACAAATAAGAGCACCTGTTAACAAAAAGTACTTTCATTTTCCTTGCAAATGATAAAAGTGTTTGCCCTACTCGCATTCAATTCGCTTAATAGCGCAATGCTTAATAGATTGCTCATTAGAAAAAAAAACACTTTGTGCGTTGGAAAGCAACAAAACTTAATCGAACATTTTCAAGAGTTTCAATTTGTCTCTTTTCTAGAGATTTTTTTTTTCCCCAGGTTTTGCTCGGAGCGTCTTTCTATTGTTGAAAGATTTACCAATGCAATAACTAATAAAGAGAAAATCCTAACCAATAACTCCTCCTTTTTTTTCCCCCTTTTCTTCAGAACAAAATTACGTAGTTGACCGATTCTTCTATTTTTAATGATCCCTGGATCTCACACTTTTATAAATATACTATCTGCACTCATAAATGCACTAAAGAAGGGCATGAGATGTTTGGGGGAAAAAAATTATTTTCTACCATCTATCGGCTGACTGAAGAGCTGCCATGATATAATGGATCTTTCAAGTTGACACAAAGCTTCCACAGCCGATCACGTGTAGAGACTGGAGTGATTGAAGTATCCCACTATTGCCACAGACATCAAATCGTGTCTCTGCCCCAACCCCTTTTTAGAGCAACGGAAGGGTGCTACATTGAGGTCAGTTTCCAGAGAACTAGACTTAAAGTAATCAGTATTATTGGTTTCCAGTTCTCGAGTACCGGAAACCGGAAATTATCTTGATTGTGAATGCGAGGTGGAAAGGGGCAGATAAATTGTTCTGATTTCAAACTGAAACAAAGAAAAGCTTTCTCCACGCGCAGAAAAGAAAACATCCAAGAATCATGATAAAATGAATGCCAAAAAGAGAAAGTATCATTATCATCATCAAATATTTGTACTTGAGTTGTTCTAGCCTCTTTCTGGGTGTGCGCACGTTTTTTTACGATTTGTAAAAACTAGTACGATCGCCTGTACATCCAAGCCCTCACTGACTCTTACTTATGGTGTTGGAGACACACCATGAAATCCAGAATGTCAGTTAATTGCGTTTATTAAGGACCGTTGATCGAGGCGTATTTGCTTCGACTACTACTCCGTTTGGTCTTATAGCAGTCGACTTGCTTGGTTAAGTAAGGAATGTTACCAAAAACGCACAATCACTATAAAATAATTCAACAGCTGTCTAACTCTGTTCTAGCTCTGACTTTTTGTGGCACATAAATAATCCCTCAAAGAGGTTTCAAACTCGAGGAGCCCTCTGCCACTCCTTCTGTGACTTTTATTTGAGAGTTTGTTTGTTTGTTTGTTTGTTTCGGTTTTTGGTGGTAGTTTTTTAACATCTGCAACAAGTACAATCTAAGTACTTTTCACGTGACCAAGAGCCGTTAAGAATAGCATAATAACTATCGGTATGCAATAGACTTTCTTTGAAGGGGGGAAATGTTATACATGTCCGAAAAAAAAAAAGAGTGAATCAATAAATCCGTAACCTGATTAGAAGTTATCAGCTGACATTCAATCTGAAATTTTCAGTGATAATTATTTTGTATAGAATTAGGTGCATTGTCAAGGATTTCGACGAAAAATCAACATTTGTTCTGCAAAATAAATGTTTATCGTCATTAAGCTTTGGACTTATTGCTGTACCTACAAAGATTAAAGGTCAATAATGAATCTATAAGTCGAAATAGATTAATGCATACAATGTCTTTTTATAATTTCTTTTTAGCATCGAACTATTTTACTAATTAAACATGAAATCTAAATATCTTCCTTCAATTGGTCATATCGAGTGTTGTTAATCGATCTACATGGGTTAATCTTTTAACTAAAATAAAAGTAAATGATTTATTGATGAAAGATGAATTATATAAAATGCAACTCAAAGTAGTTCGACTCTAAAGTTTCTTAATCTACCAAATACTCGGTAATATTGATTAGCCACAAGTCAGATTCGAACTCTCAAAATCTGTTGTTATTAGATCCAGCTTATTTCACTTTCTAATAACATTTTAATCGTGAAATTTGCGCATCAAACCTGATGACTGAGGACAAGCAAACAAAAATATTTGTTAGGTTAAAATATCGTGGTATGAGAAGCCTTGGTAATTTGATTTAAAGGCTAAGTAAAGGGTTGTTTAAAAACAAAAAACATGAAAGATGTCTTCTCTCATTTTTTCCTTTTTTTTTTCTAAAGAGAAGAAAGAAAGGAAGACACCAAAGTTCCTTCTAAATTGACGCAACGGGTTGTGGCATTGAAATACTGTGAAGGGCTTAGCCATATCTGGCGTGTCAGTTCTTGATGGGATTATAGGATAGTAAGTTAATAAATAGGAACGTCGGATGCAATAAAAGATACGAAGACGTTGTTTTGATAGCATCATGGCTGTTAATCAGCTTTATTGAAAAAAGAAAAGAGGGGAAAAGCCATTTGAAGTCAGTTTTTATTCTTTAACTTTGTTTTTGTGCGTTTTCTTCTACTGCCAAAAGCAGTGGAAAAACAGAAGTTGAGCACCGAAAGAAATAGATGAGTTTATTTTGATGTATATTCAAAATAAATTCCTTCAAAGAAAGATTCTAAAGTGAAAAACTTCAGAATCTTTCTTTGAAGAAGGAGTAAAAAAAAAAAAAGATTATTTTATAAGTATTAAATGGCTGCGGTAATTACCACAGCAGTTTTTATGTGTGCCCAACTGCAATTTGTATTCTTTGTTTGTTGTTTCGACAGCAATTGCATATTACGAAACCCACAATCTACCTGATATATAATGAACGGTGACTTTTTCTGTTTCTCGTTTCGTGAAGATGAACTCTTCTACTTGAAGGTAACAAAGATGTCTCTCTCTCTCACTCTTCCACTCGAACGAGTTCAGTCATTTTTTTTTCATAAAACTTAGCTGAAACTGATAAGACATAAAGATTTATTTAGACTGATATCAGCTTTGAAATAGTGAGTTATTCAATCTGACAACAAGAGAATGTGAAAAAAAAATCGGAAGTAATTTTACCAATTACGTTATAGCCTTCAGGCCCCTCCCCATCTCCCCCTGGAGGGGAGGCGTGAGCTTGTGGAGTTGGTGGATATCCCAAAAGTCTGGGGTCTGTTGGAAAATTCATTTAAATAAAAGGGCTTCTTGACAATTAAAAGTTAGGGACCCACTGATAGAGGCTATGAATGTGGCGAGCCTATACATTGCAGATTTTGGGGTACCGTAATTTTGAAATTTGACTAATAACAGGGACATCTTGAGGCCACATGAAGTTAATACTAGAACAAACTTGGGTTTGTCGTTTTCTAGATCTTATATCTCAAGATCTAGAGAAGCTAAGAATATCCACGTTGACATTTTGTTGCGCGTTGACGCTACTTTCTATCTATCCAGGGAACTCACGAGGTTCCGAGTGACGATTACTTAAAATGGCGTCCTAGAAACACCAATGGAATTTGGATTCCGTTTTGATATCTTTTTCTTAAGAAAAATATGTTCTAGAGCTAGGCTGATAACATTTTCAAAATCTACATGAAAGGTTGACGTCGTGAAAAATAATTCAGCCCAGTAGAACTTCCTGTTGTGGAATGGTGGCTAGTTGAAAATGGAAAAGATTATTCGGCCGCCGTCACAATGTGTACTACGTCTGCTTCTTCGAGTGAACAAAGTATGAGTACAGGTTTTTAAACTTTTAGGAATTAAATGGGATAGATTGAAGTATAATTCGAGAAAATTCATGCTTCCAAAAAGCGCATACAATGTTTGGTTTTTACTGCAATGGTCTGATGTTCTGATAAACAGGAAAGTAATAAATGCTTTTAAAACCTGTTTTGATGTTTTACATGAGTCAATACATTAGATAAATATAATCTAGTTTTTCATTTGTTTTGTTTTTTTTAAACGCCTTTAGTATAGTTTCTGCGACCGACCCCAAATTTAGCAGACCCTTAAAAGCTATTTTCACCCATATTGGAGAATCCATTACTTAAAAACCGCTCAAAATAATTGTAACATGCCGTAAATTGTAAAATCATACTTATGGCTCGCAATATACAAATTTCAATTTGCCAAAACTTCTGAACCGTTCGTTCAATCACCCTGAAATTCTCAGGGTTCATTTGTCTCTAGAAATCAAAGTATATGCTGGTACCCCTGGGGACTTGAGAAATATTAGGTGATTTGATATATTGAAAAATGAATTTGTTCACACCAGATGCTGTCCTGTCAACATTGTTCAAAGGTCAAAGTGAGAGTTGTCTAACCTTTCCTCTTATGTAAAAGTGATGAAATTTTATGAGCATCACGTGTGATAGATTATATGGATGGCCAAAAATGACATAAACCGGAAGAGGTATGCTTTCTTGGTCTGTGCGAGCTGTCACTACGACTAAAAAGCAGAATTAAAAAATTAAAAAATTACAAAAATGATTTAAGAATTTTTTGTCTTTTCAAAAAGACAAATCTACGTATTCTCACTTTGAATGAATGACTTTGATGATACAAAAGGTAAACAAGTGAAATAACCCATTTACTACGTTCTGGGCTTCTACATGTTAAATGCATAACATCAGTATTTGATTAGGAAAAATTACTAAATTAAAAATCTTCGGGACATCTGATTTTGGTAAATGTTGCATTTCTCGATCATCAAAACACAGTTTTATCTAACAACATTTCAAAAGTAATCATGGGGATTGAAGAATGTTAAAATATCAAAAATATATATATATCCATAAGTCAAGTTTTTGTTAAATTTTTTAAGAAATATTTTTTAGCAAATATTTTTTTTTCTACAGTATTTTTTAATGAAAAGGCAACCCCAAATCTTTCGAAATAAAATGATATTTTAATATTATTGAAGTTTTTTTTTATTTCCCGGTCCATGGCATATTTCCACATCCCTGACTGAAGTTTAAAATATTGATTTCTGCAGGGACTTACTATAGATATTTGTAACTTTTCCATTATAACTACATGTTTTATATGAGTTCATAAAATTAAATAAAAAGGAGTTGGTTGTTTTAAAAATATTTTCACAATCTGTTTTTCTTACAGTATATTCTTTTCATAAATGAACACCGATATCATAATTCAAATGTGGTAATTAATTGATTTTTGGTATAATTTTAAAATCTGAATGTGTTTCGACTAAAAATTTTCCAATGCAAATTATTACATCATTGTTTACACCAGGTGAATAACTTCCCAACGACAAAAATCTCCAGTTCTAAACACGGGAGACAATTTTTATGCCGGAATTTTCTCCAGTCATTCTGCCTAATGAAATGAGCCAAGTTTTATTATTATAAATTACTTAACTTCTCCACGCTGAAACTTATTTTGGCTCTCGCTCACAGGGCCTTGGGGGCAAGAACACCATTACCTAGATAATACAGGGAATAACTTCGAACATGAAATTACATGCAGACAGTCGCCTACAACTAATGAAGAGTGCAGCAATGTGCTCAGTGGCCAGGGCCATACTTGAGACAGTACAAACAGTTCAGCTGCACAAAGCCACCTCTAATAGTATGTATATTTTATCTGGGTGAAATACCTACGTAACTTATTTATTGTTACGTAGAGATAGATTATGGATGCACAATGACTTTTACCTTAAATCAAGCATCATAATTCTATGAATATTCTATTTTTGATTTGTTTGAAAATAACGGCTAAATAAAAAGGGCCCCCAAGAGACGTTATGCACTGGACCCATCAATGTTAAATTTGGCCCTTTCAGTCACACTGAAGTATTGGAATTAGAGGAAGAGGGCCATTGCAGTGATTATCGAAGTTTATAGTACGGTTACCCACTAAGAAACTTATTTGACTTATTCGACACACCAACTTTAAAAGTAAAAAATTAGACGGAAACATTTCTACGGAACAAAAATTTTATATCAGCCTACTGATACGTGAAATCATGACCCCTTTTCTCTCACAAAAAAGATTGAGATCAAGCAAAATCTAATGATACAACCAATAGATTGAAATTTGAGGTAGACGTGGGAAAGACATAATACACAGGACGCGTCTACACATATATATATATATAAGACCATTTTAAAAAGTGAATTAGCCAACATACATCTGAACAAAAAACATAAAACTTCAAAATTCTATCCCACACACAGCATCAGAGTGAAGAAAATTCATAATCTTTGAAGGGGGTTGGGGGGAATGCAAGGCTACGAACTAAGGACGAATTGAACCGACCATTTCTCTGTTGGTGGGTGTCGTGGGATGGGTTGGGTTGAGCGTATGGTGCCAAAACCCGAATTGGCAGACAGGAAAGTTTCTGCTTGTTTACAAATAGAACGTCGCTTCTTGGCGAATCTTTGCATCAAGCGAGGTCTATCGGTAAAGATCTGTAGACTAATGTCCGACAGACGGACGGCATCCTTCCCAAACTTCCTGTGACACATTCTACAATGGCCGATTCCTGCCAAGCCGTGGTCTTTCTTGCAAATCAATACATACGGGATTAGCATTGAAAAGGTGCATACATTTCTAAAGAGTGATATGAAGGTATATATATATATATATATATATATATATATATAATGTGTGTGTGTGTGTGCGTGAAAAAGAGATAGCCAAAAATATAGATTTTATATCAAAGAATTAAAGTTGCAGGGAGATGGACACGTATAAAGGCAAAAAGGAGTCTATTTTACACGCACATATAAGTAAAAAGATATACATACTCAAAGATCATGAAAGATCTTAGGCCAGGAAAATGAGATTGTACTTGAAGACTGAGGAAATGCTCAGTGTTGCTGAAAAGGCGGAGAATTATTTTTTGAATAGACAAATATCGTCCAAAATGGCCAAATCTCACTAAAAAAATAAACTCAAGATGGTCAAAGACACGCCAAAAATGTCCAAAACGTATACGTATCACATTCACCAGGTGATGGAGTGATTCCCAGGAGGGGCCAGCCCCACTCCCCAAACCCTGTTTTACAATAGGTCGAGACTAGCATTGTAACCGTAAAAAATGATTGGATTATTCGAGTGTGGATCCTCACTGCTGCTTGAGATCAGAGAATCTGCGAGCTCTGCCGAAGACCAAAGTTATACTCCCAGGCACTTCTACTTAAGATCGGAGTGTAACATCTGCGTGCTCTGTGAAAAGTGTTTCATATATATATATATTTATTTATTTATTATATATATATATATATATATATATATATATATATATATATATATATATATATATATATCTCGTTTTATAAGTGTGGGTAATACTTTTTGAATAGTTATTTTAAACGCACAGCTTTATTCTGGCAGAAGATCACAAGTATAGGTCACTTAGGAAGGATTGAACACGCAATACTTATTTCAATAAGTATCTACGAGATTTTTCAAGTGTCACCTATTCCAAAATGAAACTAATCATAAGCCGAGGCTATATTAATCTAGTTTTATTGATTGTCCGTTCTGCTCGTTAATAAAAAGTTTGTATCGAATTACGATATTTTGATGCTAGGGTATTGGCACATTCCTTTACGATATTTTTTAAAGAATATTTATATTATTATTCTTTGCATTCTTTTTATAAAATTAAAATTCAAAAAAAGCACCGCACCTATTCTGATATTGTTTAGTTACATGCCCGCCTAACTGTTCCACTAAGGGTGCATGGTGCTAGATCTTTCGAAGACTTTTTATTATTATTATTATTACTATTATTATTATTATACATTAAGGGGAAAATATTCTCTCTTTATTTCAATCTTTTCTTTTCAGCATGTGATGTGTTTTGTTTTTTTTTGTTTTTTTTTTTTCAAACTGCAAATTGAACCGGAAAACGGCAGCTGTGTTGAGAAAATGTCGGCATGAAAGAAAAGAAAATTAAAATCTGACTCATTGAACGGAACAAAGTACAAGTGAAGATATTGATTAGGATTTATTAATAGGTCAGAAATCAATCCATGTTGCTCTCGCACTAAGTCTCGTGCCCAACGTGAATCGAAGAGATTATTATTGGATACATTATTCATTATCACTTATCGCCACTATTTATGTCAATATCACAATTGCTAATCTTTATTATAAGTACATTATTATTACTACTATTGCTATTATTTATTTATTTATTTATTTATTTATAAATTATTCAAGTTCTGTATTGGGTCCTTTTTATACTTTTGGTAGAAATTCTTTCTTTCCGTTACTTGTTAACAGATATTCACTTATTATTAATCATAGTTATAACAGTAACCATAGTATTTACAATAACCACCTTTTGATCATTATACTACTTGCAATATTCGTTACAGACTTTTTAATGGATATCAACTTATCATTCTTCGTTTTCTGGTCCGCTCGGGTAGCGTAATGGTTAGAACGTCCTTTAATCGATTCCAGATATGAGAGAAGAGTGTGGAAAACTCCTCATGAGAACGAATTTCTCTATGCACTCAGCAGCTGATTGAGTACACTCTAGGCCGTGTGGAGGTATTCCTTCGATGGATTTGCATCCTGTCGGGGGGGAGGGGGCATGAAACCTGATACGTATACAGTCCTGGTCTCGACCAGACGTGAGACTTGCAAGAGTTGCTAAGCTGACGCATGCAACAGAGACCGGGACTTCACCACCGGCCGTCATACTCCATTGAGGATTATCTCTTGAGAGATGTGACGTTTTTTACATTTTGATTATTTGTTGCATGTTAATTTCTGTATTCTTGTTCGGATTATTTGCAGGGGTACAAGCAAATCAAATTATCACATAATCAAGAATTTCTAGGGTTTATTTGGCGGTGCCCTTCTCCTCTCCAAGTAATATCCGATTTTACCAGGTTTTGTGATACCTGAAGGGATTGGTAGATTCATGCATTTCCCCAAGTGAACACATACTTCCTCAGCTGAAACTTGAACTCAGTCCTTTGATTCCATTTTCCGCATCGTTAATTGGCTAGTGATGCAGTTCGTCAAATTGACAAACTTTCATTCTAAACTTGAGAAAAAAAATACATACGTCCCTTGAATATTAGAAACCATCAACCAAAACTGTCCACATAGGTTTCTTCAGTTTTTAAGTTGGTCTGGCTGCCCATGTATGTATCACGCGTACAATGGAGTTAAAAGGCCGAAATTTTGAACATTTACTCCTAATGTAAAAAAAAAACCGCCTTTTTTGTTGTTTACTTCCACCCTAGCTTTTTAGTCGGGGGGTGCAATTTGCCCTGTTTATGCTAAATTGGTTACTTAGTTTATTTCCAGCAGCATTCACACTAGTTCTTTGAAAACTCACTCTTTAGTGATCACTGCCCAACAAAAGTAGTAATTTTTCATTGATCACCTTTTTTTCCAATTTTTCACTTTATCACGGGATCTCAAAAGACGTTGGTTGCATGATTGTTTCAATTGTGTGACTAACCAGACATGTTCTGTTATTTCATTTACTTATTTTTTATTAGGCTTGTTACGCTTATTAATTTTACTAATACTGCAGGAATGACACAGGCTCAATATATTTCTGAGACATGGTGCTACCCGAAGTTCAAGAAATGACCATTGGAAAAAAAATTTCTTACACTTACACTGTGTTTCCACCGTCTCCTTCGACATAGTTCCCAGGGCTGCTGTTTTTCAACTAACTCGCGATATGGTACTGTTTTCGAAGGGTTACACTTGGTTCGCGCGTGTGGTTCTAATTCCCCGAATTTTGAGGTAGCATCGAGTATACTTTATTTAACATAGTTTTTGGACTTCTTCGGTCCTCCTGAAATGTATTTTGCATCTAGTGATCTTCAAGAGGTTATTTAGTCCTACTTTCATGAAAAATAAGCTCAATTATTAGATGAAGCTTTAGCAACGATCTTACGGTTCTGAGGGTTATGGTCGCATCTTATTAATGCTCATGTCAGATAAAGCAAATTAAGAATGCAAATATCTATCCTTTATCAAGGAATTGGCTTTGTTAAAAAATGCATTAAGTGACTTTTGAGAACCACCGAATGTACTATATACTTGGAGAAGCCCGAAAAAATATCGGCTGAAACGATTTGTCATAGAGATGAAGATAACCAGGAAAATATACGAAATGATCTGAAAAGCCCGGAAAACAATTGAGTGCTTCACTTGACGATGATGATGATGATGATGATGATTATAATGATAAATGAAATACAATTTTTTAAAAGTCGTAGCAGATATCGGGTAGAGATGAGGAATCTCATTTTTTGATTGATTAAAAACAAAATAAACAAATCGCACAAAATGAATTCTTGCTAATTAAAAATATTGGAGTTTTAAACTGAGAAATAGCAAAAATCACGTTTTCCCCTCTCGAAACGGTTATATATATATATATATATATATATATATATATATATATATATATATATATAGGTAAACCAATAAGTCCGTAGCCTAATGAGGGGAAAAGCATTTATTTTACACAAAAATGTCCACTTTTCAATATAATCACCTTCCTTTACAATACAGTCAACCCAACGATTTTTCATTAATCTCAAAGATTGAACATTATTCAATGAAAATTTCGGATTAGTATTCAGGTAATAACTGTGTCCGTCTACAGACTTATAGATCCACTCTCGTAAGTTGTTTTGTTTTTTGTTTTGTTTTTTAAAAAGATGCTTTTTATTTTGTTTGTGTTTGTTTTTTTCACATAGACATTTTTTCCAAATATCCCAGAAGCCAACAGAATTGTTTTGTCGTTAATATCTTCATAAGGTAAAAGATAGATGTACTTGTAGCGTATGTGTGCCTGGGTGTTCGGGCGTGTATTTTGAGATTGAAGATCATAAAAATAATTGTAGTAACTGCAATTATTTGATTTATTTAAATCTTTATTTTTATCAAATTTTCTCTCGATTAACTCATTGGTTCTATATTTATACACACACACACACACACACACATGCCCCGTCTCTGATCAACCCATCACTAAGCCCTAACTTGTTAATACAATTTTAGGTAGTTAAGCACATGACCAAATTCAATTTTTTTTTTTTTTTTTTTTACAACTAAACATATGATAATTATCATTACTTTTCATATTTATACAAGTAAGGTATTTCTTGGTACAATTCTTTATTTTATGGAAGAAAAAGTAAGAGAATCTACAAGCAACAACTTTCAAAATTAGTACATCAGTTATCGGATACTCAAGATAACTTACTTTTTTTCTTTTTTTTTTTTTTTCTTTGCACAAGTCCGCAAGCTGTTAATGTACCTGATGTTCCTAAAGTAGTATCATAAGTTAAATAATTCCTCATCGTCCATTGCCGATGTTAAGATTATGTCACTTACGTTGAAGATTATTAATTAAAACATTAATCAGGTCACTGAATGAATGTATTTGTTGTGTAGCTAGTTTTTGTTTTGGGTCTTTTTTTTTTTCTTTTTTTCTTCCAGTTTTTGATTAGTAATCGAAATTCAGAAGTGAATGTTTGACTAAAAAAGGTATCAATTATAGCCTTTAGATTGTTTTAATGCAACAATAACTCAAAAAAAAAGATCATATAACTGTTATACCATTGTCACTTGGCCATATTTTCGACAAGTTTGTCCATGTTCTATATAACCCAGTTGGATCAATTCGCCAATCAACACAAATAATAAAGACATTTCCATTTCTAAATAAACATTCACTCTTTCCGTTCTCTCTCGAAATTAAAACTTCTCTTGTGTGTTACCTTATTTGATAGATTACGCCAAAATCCTGTCAAAAGAACAGTATAATTTTTCCATGATAAAGTAACTTTTTTTTTTTTCCTACTATTATATTTGCAAATTCCTGATTTTTGCATAAGCAGCCAATGCAATGAGGAGACGCTCTGAATGTAATCAGTAAAAGTAAATAATCGACTAGTAATACAGCTTGACGGATGGAAATCTGGGTAAGATGAGGATGAGAGGGAATGTAAGTAAGAAGGGGAACTAGACTATAATGTGACTACTGCAACTGCTACCGGTTTAGTACCACACAAATGTACGCTTTGCTGCTCCTGATAGACTTGCAGTGACTACTGTAGCCCGTAGCCGCCTACTACGAATGCAAGGCGTCGTCGTGGTGGTCGTTATTGCTCTAAAAAGGCGCTGGTGTGTTTGTCAGGCGATTCCGGACAGGAGACAGGTGCAACAGTATGTTTTCAGGCTGAGTACTGATAATACTACACACATGAGATGCCAACAAGGGAACAGGTTAGCCAATCAGATATTTAAGTTCAAATACACTCCCCCCTGACATCAATAGATCTAACGGGGGAAAAAGTAAACCCGCGTCGACTTATGGAGATAATATGCAGGTGGGACTTTTCTTTGTTGTGCCTCTCCGTTTATTGTTTACATATCGTTTATTTGTTTGTTTGGTTGGTTTTTCTTTCCTGTGGCATAACGTCTATTACGTATACACTTAATTTTGTATCTAGTGTTTAATGGTGTGCTTGTGGATGGTCGAAGCTTGGGTGGAAAAAGAAAAAGAAAAAAAAAAAGGTTTGCAAGATATTGAGATTGATACGTCATCTCACCTGCTGATGACCGAAGAAGAGACAGACCGAAATGCTATGGTAGATTATTGATATGTCTGGTTGGGGAAAGGCGAATTGTGGGTCTGGTTCCTATAAACAAAATGATACATCGGGCAGTTCTTAGGGTTTTGGTTCAATTTGTTTATTTATCTATTTGTAGTAAAATTGGGAATCGGACTTGATATACGAAAAATGCTACAGTAAAAAAAGGGGGGCATATCGGTTGGATAAGCTACTGAAATCGGGAAAATATAAAATTGTTTAATTTGCCATTAATTTTGCCACAAGAAATTTTTATTACGATTTCGAGTAATCCTCCAATTTTACTTCTTGACCCTCGCATACACACAGAACTATTTTTGCATGTTACACACAAATGCGTACTTGTATGAGATGGAATGCACGTAAATGTATATCTATTAGTCGAAAAAGATGTTTTGTTTTTTTTAAGGGGGAGGGCACAAAGATCTTTGATAAATGCTGAATTTGTTAGAAAAAGAGTTGCGGTCATAAGGGCTCTACTTTTTTTCCTAGTTAATGGTTCAGGAATTTATAAGTTTGCAAGGCAGGTGGTGTAAATATTTGATCGTTTCTTTTTGTAAGCGTTCACGCAGATTACAATTTGTTTTAAGTAAAAAGGTATGTTTTGTTTTGTTTTTGTTTTTTTACTCGAGCAAAAGTCACCTGATGAAAGAAGGAATGTTTTATCACTATAGTTACCGGGTTAGTAATACATTGCATCCATTCTTCAACTCATTGGGACTTATAATTTTAGTTCATAAAGTTAGAGGAATCTGATTTTCTTGTGGGCATACTACCGAATATTTTAATTATTAAGAACGAAACAAAAAATTGTTTTTTGTTTTCATTAACACTAGTTTCTTTTCACTCAAATGATCAGCGAAGAGTACATTTTCTTTACTTTGATCTGCTTCTTTTTTTTTTTTCTTTTTTTTGTTAGATATACTGGGTCAAATGAAGGTAGAAGAATGGCGTAATACAATCTTCTGAGTGGGGAGGGCCTGCCAATTTGGCTTCTTTTTCGCGTTCATTACACACACTCTTGCACGATTGCATTTACACGCAAACAGTTGCTAAATTTGTATCTTTATATTTATCAGTTGATGTTCACTTCTTGAGTTCTCTTTTCTCCTTACTACTTCTCCGGCTTCTGCAGCCCCCCCCCCCGACCGGATATATCGTAACCAAATAGAAAAATATTCTCCTGTCTATTTGACTATTTCCCGCTCTCCCGTCGTATTGAAACCAACCTCTGCCATATTGATCGAAAATACACGGTTCGCCAGTTCAATTGGTTCTATAGCAAATATTGCTTCTGGTCGCGCACCTCTACGCAAATGAAAAGATACTGGATGGATAATATCATTGACGTTTCTCTAACTCTTTTCTATACTTGAGCTTATCTTGTAAGATATTCTAAGAAAAAAAAAGCTCTTGAAAACCAGAACTCTTATTCCCCGGACCTATTTTGAAGCTTCCGAATAAATGAGAGTAATAATTAGGCCTGTCTACGATTTTTTTTCTTCCTTAGTCTGATGCGAATGCTGTGAACTGTTAAGACGATTATTATTCAAATCCAGTATCAGAATATATCTATTTTCATTGTGTGGTTCGTAAAAATGTTATCAACAAACCTCATTTTGATTATCGTACACCAAACTTGAGTTAAAAGTTATTCACCTTAGCAAAAGGGATTATACTGATAATTTCTTCTACAAAAATTCGTTCGCACCAACTTCAACAATCAAACAAAACTTTAAAACAAACAAAATGTGCATATGAATGGAAAAAAAACTTCTAGATGTGATTGAATTATTTGGTATTTCAACAACTTTTTTGTTGTTGTCGTTTTTTAATATCTATATTGTAGCATTTATGAATTTTATGATGTAACAGTGCTTTTAACAGCAAAAGCAAAAATATCTGTAAGAACTTGTGATAAGAATCTCTCGATTTGGCTTAGCGATTAATTTTACTGCCAAGAGAGTGATTCCAATTTGAACAGTGATCAAGTTGGTAATCGCTGACTCTTTGCTTCACATGCAACGGTAAAAAGTACAAGCTATCAAATATTTTGCGCCTTTACAGTAAGTAATCTATCAATGGGTCTCATCAAACCGACAATCTGACGATTTACAAGCGACTAATGTCAGTTTTAAACTTCTCAATTAGATCAGGGCTTGACCGTGTGAAACTTGCTTCAGCCTTCTCTCCTTGTACTGCCGATCGGTTTTAGTCTGAATAACCTTTCTTCTACAACTTCTGTTATTTTGAGATGAGTCATTATCGTTTCAAGAATTGTTCGGACTAGAATATATATATAATTTCCTTTTGTTGTTCCTTTAGCTTCCCGGTCGATCTATTCTTTCCTTGGTGGGGGTATGTGCACTGAAGAAAGACGAAGAATGGATCGACCGAAATATCGTGATTAACAACAAAAGTAATGAAGTCGATATTTCTGAAAACCTCTTGGAATTATTCTTCCTTTATATTTACAAATTATGCATCCTGTTTTGAACTTCATTTCAAGAGATTTCAACTGTTACCATCTTGAACGACCAGCTTCAAGAATCCCAAAACTTTGATCGGACAACTGAACTCCTTTGTGTTATTGATAGTGTTATTACAATGTTTTGCTCGATTCAGTTGTATAATTTCCCAGAGAAAGGAAGGAGTTTTTTTATCGTTGTCTATGAGAAACCCATTCCTTACCTTACGAATTCTACACCTGAATAAAGTTATAGAATGGATTAACCTAATCACTGTGCAGACTGCATCAACGACGAAAAGGAGTTTTAACGACAAAACTTGGAAAGTTGATGACACTTGAAGCTATGATGAATATAACTTTGAGGATGTCAATAGATTTTGTTCAGCTTTTGGGGGTTGTCTGTATATGGTGTTCATCTGTTCTTTAAGTAGACTCTTCTTCATCGATCTTCAAGCGTTACTTGATGTAAATTTTTCACGTCAACTAGAATTTAACTACATTTAATCTTTACATTAAAACCTATTTTCAATACCTGGATTTAATTTCTGACACAAGATAATCATTTTTATCTAATCATTTATATACATTTATATAATTGAGTATTAAGATTTTAGTGCTATCATGAGTTATCAGCCTTGTTTTACTGGCAGCCTCTTCAATAACGCTAACTCTGATTTTTCCCCTGATTATCAGATGTAGTTTTCTTTGGTTTAAAGTTGGATGGCTAAGCTTTTAGTAGCTTAGGAAATCAACGGAACCAACCAATAACTGAGGTTCCTGTGAGATAATATTCTGCTATCTTAAACTTTTAGTACATGTACCAAGTCAAAACCTACTCTGTCGATATTTAGATTTCAACCTGAATTGCTCTTCAATTTATATAAAAGTTTGACTTATTTTTTTCTTCATTCTAAAAACGAGGTTAGTATTTTATTAAACATATTCTCCTCCACACACACACACACACGCACAAGCTAATACAAATACTCACACGCAGGCCGTTCCAGTATCAATGCTATTATTTTTCAACTTCCAGAATGAATTATTTATTTATAGCATACATCAGACAAAATCAATATTGAAGCTTTGTGCAAATATACATCCTGATTGTTTTAGAAAAAAAAATGTTCTTTAAAGATGCGTCACATTTTATAAACGCGTAAATAAAACTATTCAAAGCTGCTCATTCTGAATGCGCCTGCGCTCACACATACACACAATTATACGAATAGGGTGAGCACGCGTTTCCAATACGTACGTATATAAGTGTTTATTTATTTGTTTGTTTGGGTTTTTTTTGTTTACTAAAACTGTTCATTTCTCGTTGGTTTCTGATAATTAAATCGATATTTTCTAATTCAAATTGCAATCCGACTTTCAATTAGCCTTCAGAGTTCAGAGACAAGTATTCATTATTTTTCTTACGAGCAACAGGAAAATGCTTCTTCCTAAAGAAATAAACAACGTTCTTTAGAACACATCGATTACGATACGATCCATTTTGGGGGACATTATATGTGTGCGCTTCATGCCTAGACACACACACACACACACACACACACACATATATATATATATATATATATATATATATATATATATATATATATATATATTGTTAGTTTACATGAAGCAAAATATTTTTGCTAATCTAAAATATGATACAAAGATATTGAAGTAAGAGGACAATTTATTAAAAAGAAATGATACATAATGATATATGAAAATTACTGAATAAACATTTATGAATAAAACATGAATTTAGCTAATTTTTTCTTCTTTCAGCAAAATATCTTTTGATTGGATGCGTGTCTCTACATTCAAATACAATATCTCTACATACTGCTCTTATATTGCATACAAGTATTTAATCGCTCGATATCTGCCTAATACGATTGTTTGTATTGAAATTTATTCTTAAAAAAAGGGGCACATTTAAGTAATGGTAATTCGCTTATCTTCTATGAATTCATTGAATAAAAATGTTCAAAAATTTCGGATTATTTGCCGATGAATAATTCAGTAAATTCTTTACAATAAAAGTCAGCGAGTGTTTTGGTCATTTAAGAAACTCTGATATAAAAAAAAAATTAAGAATCATTAATGATAGTAAACACTGACAAAAGCTTGAATAAATAGATTTAAAAGCGAACAATGCTACGACCTATAAACACGTGATCTTTTTTCACGTTTCCAAACTGAATGAACAAGTATTTTAAGTTCAATACAAAACCCATTTAAAAATAAATGAAAATAGATATTTACACTCGAGTATTTGAGATCAGATCTTAATGTTCCTTTCACTGATGATAACAAATTCAAAACCTAACTTATTAAAGACATTTTAACGACTGTGTGTCTAATGATTGCTGACTTAATTTGTCAAAAACGGCCGAGATTCTTGTAGCAGCCCCCCTTTACATACATACACACACACACACACACACACCTGTTTCAGACATATTTTTAAAGGGCTCCATATCTATTGTCGAGGAATGGTTTTACTTTACGAAAGATTTTTTTACGACATAAATACAAAGTATTACAAGACTGAGAGAACGAAACGAAGGAAAGGGACTCTTGGATGAAATCCCTTTTAATTAATACCTGATGCAAGCTAAACCGTACCCCACGTCTTTAATCTGATATGAGGTTTTATTTACTTATATACGAGCTTGTTTGCTTTCTGACAAATCCTGTTTTTATTGATAGGTGGTCAGGCACAGCGAATTTGACCACAAAAGGCTGATAGCGTGTAATAAAAATGAATATATATGTATACATATATAACACGCACACAGAAGTCTACATATTATGATCGGACAGGGTCTTTTAGATAATGTTATCAGCCGGTTATTATTTATTAAACAAAGCAAATGAAAAAAATGTTAAAATTCAGATTCATTGATATGCCATTAAATTCATTTTTATAAACAACTTTGTATAATTAAATTAATATGAAATTTCTTGATTTTTCTTAAATGAATAGTTTGGACCGATATAATATATATATATATATATATATATATATATATATATATATATATATATTAAGGGTTTCATTACAGAATTTTTTTTTATGTATTCTTCTGTTTTCAAAATAAGGTTCTATTTTTATCATCATTAATTAATTCATTTTGCTTCTGCACTGTTATTGCTTCAAGAAATTTTTAGTCAATATATCTCTTTTTCTTTTTCTTAATTTTTACTAATGAATGCCTTTTTAATATGTATACATTTCATTTTTAATATCGCTAATTTTATACAACCATTCAATAAAAGATATTCGTCTGGTCAGACAGAAACGTTCAATTACTAATATACACAGGTAAACATTATTTATGTGTACTTGTTAATCACTTGACTGGACATTGGCAAAAGTAGTGTGAATAAAATATAAAAGAAAACTACCGATTTTTATTGTCTGCAACACACACACACACACACATATATATATATATCCCTGTTTTTTTGTTTTGACTTTTTTTTTAAGTAGAATTGATTTTATGTTTAGCCATGTTTTACATTTAAATTTAATTGGCACTTATGAGTTTATTCAGACTAATATCCTCGTTTTTATTATTATTTTTTAGTTGTCACAACATTTCGATCAGCATGTTCTCCGATTATCTTCAGGCGACATGGTGAGTCAATTTGATGAGGATATTAGTAGTCCGATTAAACACACGAATGCCAATTTAACCGAACCAGACTTAAGTTCATGTTTCCTTGTTTGTTTCTTTGTCTGCTTGTCCCTTTTTTTTCATTTATTTGTTGTGTGTATTTTTCAAAAAAATGTAGTTCTAATACTTACTATGTAGAACCTTTTGCGATTTCTATTTTTTTTTTTTTTTACTTATGATATCGTAATGTAGACGTATGCAAAATCTATACGCAGGTACATACGTGTGGAGAGTTGGGGTGAAATATCAAGTAGGAATATTAAGTAGAATTCAATTTACAACCAAAAAAAAGGCACTTGATATACCATACGATTTCTGTTGGCATTATTTTCGGGTTAAATGATAATTATTATTTTATTCAATACTGTGTTTGTTTATACTGAAGATGCTGTTAAATATTACATCAAAATGTTTTATATTATTTTCCTTGTTTATTTCAATCAATAATCTATCTTAGTAAGCATGTTTATCGAAATAATGTCTCTCTTTAGACATGAATATATTGAAGGCTATATGCATTGTCTCTAGTTGTGTATAGTCACTAATTAATATATAGTCTATGTATAGTCTCTAATATGTATTATATATATATTGATTAGTCGATATACATAGTCTCTAATTAATATATAGTTTGTATACATAGACTATATATATTAGAGACTATATGTATAGTCTAATATATATAGTCTATTTACCTAGTCTGGTATGAGTTATATATATGTATATATTCGGTTTTACCCAAAATATAAACGTAAAGTGTGAATTTTGATTGCATCATTTTTAATGTATATCAGATATGTATTCTGACCGCTCTGTGAAAAATTCTGATTCTTTTGAATTAATCATTAAATAAAATATCTAACTTTTAAAAATGTACCGTTATGTAGATATCTACCTATGCAGATTACTTTCTTTTCTTTTTTTCAAGTTGTCGCCAATTTCTTTCAAGTACATAGTTTGTTTTTTTTTTCTCAAGCCAATGTACCATTGTACTGTGAGCTAAAAGTATTTCTAAGTTATGAGATAATGATTGCAGTTGAAAATTC
This sequence comes from Thysanoteuthis rhombus, assembly GCA_963457665.1. NCBI lineage: Eukaryota > Metazoa > Mollusca > Cephalopoda > Oegopsida > Thysanoteuthidae > Thysanoteuthis > Thysanoteuthis major. Next base: position 46,344,591 of record OY735203.1, on the reverse strand, counting down.
TAAAGTGTTTGGAAATTATTTCAATACTATTTCTTTTTTTTTTCTTTCTTTTTCTCCTCTTTTTATGCAAAATTGATATTTGAGATTTAGCTACAATCTGCCGTGACAAAGTTTATTGGTATATACCATGGATCGGCACTTCAGTCTAGGATCGGTTTCAAAGTGAGCATACAATGTACACACATGTATATATATATATATATATATATATATGTGTGTATATATATATATGTATATATATAAAGAGAGAGATACAAATTGCGTTTATATGAAAATATTCACAGGGACTTAGCGCTGAGACTGACTTATCAACTAAATCATTTCGTCTGAACTCAAAATCGTCGAATCAATCTTTTCATGCAAATGAAATATAAAATTCGTTAAATGATTTATACATCGTACATCAGTGATTACTTGCATAAATATGTATATAATTATTTAACAATCCTACAGGCTTAAGGACACTCGCTATAGAGCGAGTGTTGGCGTGCCTCGCTAATATGGCCTTTTTGCCATCCTCGGCTAACTTGATAAACCTGTACATTATCATGATTGCATTTATTTATTTATGTTAGTATTGTTCTATCATTCACCGAATTATTGCCAAAGAACCTATATTAATCAGAGATAGCAGTGACGGTAATTTCCCTAATAAGTAATATCAATGCCGAATTCGCTCGAAGTGCTTTACGATCTGAAAACTTTAGCCTTCGGTGAAGATCTTATCACAAATGAAAGAAAACAAAGCGCAGATCAGTTTATTTTCTGTAATCGTTTTTACCCCAAAGACAAACTCGCTCGATAGAAATTTCTCTGTTCTTGGCTTCTTTCTACTCATTTTCAGTTTACGTAACAAATTATCGCCTGCCTTTGTTGAGAATAGAACAAGTGCCTAAAGATGTTTACACAGATAATTCAAATGGAATGAGTGCAGTGGTATTTTCTTGTCCATTTCTGTCGCAGCCAGACGATTTGTTCTGTTCGCCCTCAGCATTTTTATTTTTTTCTCCTTTCCTTTTTTCTTTCTTAATGCCGAATTGAAATGAAAATGTGGTAAAAATCAAGAACGCTACTTTTTCTTCACATATTGCTCGCCTCCGTATTCTCTGGAGGTAGATTTATGCGATGATTACGATAAATAATCGGTTATCTCTAAACGAAAGCAGACAAAAAAATAAAAGTATATTTGAAAACAATGTTCATCTTTCAAAATATTTTTGCTCTGGGAATCATTCAAGCGTCTTTTTTTTTTCTTTTTTTTCTGCTTTTATTACCTACGTCTTCATAACATTTTCAAGCGTTTGGGGTGGTACAAATTTGTTGTGTGTTGGGGTATATATATATATATATATATATATATATATATATATATATATATATATATATATATATATATATATAGGTAAAATGTCAGCCTCTGGGTCTGAAACGAAAGTTTCGATCCTACCCCGCGGTACTGGAAGGGATATTAGATAGCCTATAACCACACTGAAAAGTTGCAACACTACGAAACAGCTGTCTGTGGATGACACAATTATTAATTACATATAATGTGTGTGTGTGTTCTCATTAAGTACATGATTTGATTGAATATCAAGAAAAACGTTAAAAGTTGTGTCTGCCAGGCTGCAATATTGTATATTTTTAAATCTGAATTCGTAATTAGCATAAATATGTACAGATTACGGGGAAAAGTTCTATTGCAAAACTATTAAACTTCATAGCGGTAATTGTTTTTTTAAAAAAAATTATTTGCTATTGGAAAAAAGACAAAAAAATGAATCCGATCCTGAGCGGCAAATGCCATCCTATCAGTGTTTCTTTGACGAATACGCGAACAAAATTACATTTATTTGTAAGACTGTCGCGTTGTTTTTACCTAAATAAGAGATATCCAGTTTCAAAACTATATATATAACAATGTACTTGGAGTGCTAACATCATAACCCAATTACTACTATGATGGGCTCAATCCTTACTGGGTACCCCACATTTGTGACTTTGTGACAGACTGAACAAAGCTTTAAAAAAAAAAAAAAAAAAAAAAAGCAGCTCGTCATAGAGCAATGGCTAACAGGCTAGTTTCGCTAACCGTGACTGCTTGGTGATTTGAACCCACGGTAGATAGCTTCACGTTTATAGGCTCGTGCTGTACGAAGCTAAACTTGGTAAATATCAAAGACAACGCTTCAAACAAAGTCCAGTAGAATATGTAAGTAAATTTAAACACACGCACCCCAAAGCAGTAACGAATAAGAAATGGAGAAAAAAAACTTTCGGGGTATCATTTGAATATTAAATGCGAATTCTTTTTGAATTCTCGATTTAGATATTCAACCAACCTTGTAGGCATGTGTCACTAAGTCCATTGCCCGATCCAGCTGAATTTTAATCGTATCACCTTCGAACTATCTGATTAATATTCACTACTGAATTGACAGGGAGGGAGATTTTGTTGAAAAATAAATATTGTGTAAAATAAATGCTTTATCATCATCATCATCATGCTACGGACTTATGGATGTTCAATTTTTTTTTTTGTAAATCACCCCCCCCCTCTTTGTCCTTGCTGTTTACGTTGGATTCGCTTGTTCGTATGGAGAGCTCCAGATAGCAATCGGGCAGGAACTTCAACGCAGTCAAATCAATCGCCCCCCCCCTGCCCTACTAACTTCTTCCTCCAATCGCACCCTTCTGATCAATGTATACTAATCCCCAGAATCTCGCTTGTTCCACTTTTTAGAGAATCAAACAAATAATTAAATAAATATAGGTAAACTAGTTTTAGCGACTTGAGGAATTCATCGTTTGCCGTCTTCTTTGGCTGAGCAGAACCAATAACCACGTCAAATGATAAGAGACAGAAAAGGGGGGATGGATTTTGGGGGGGATTTTCTTCTCTTCCATTAGGATCAGGGAAGGCAACCATATTACTTTAGATTGGCTGTTTGCTTCTGATTCAAGTTTTATATTTTCCAAGGAAATATGAAAATAAGCCTTCTTGAATATATAGATAAATAGATGTTGTGCGCGTGTGATGTTCCTATTGACAATAGGATATATTTTTCCACTGCAAGGTTCCGAAATTTTCTAAGCCAGAAATCTCTATAAGAATGTTGTTCAGATTGAAAGTGATTTAACCTTTTTTTTTTCTCTATAAACCTCTGATATACAGACAACAGACAGTGTATGTACATTTGTATTTATATGTATCTGTGTAATTCATATATACTAAACCCAAAGATTAGATTTCTGTGAGTGAGTGAGTGAGTGTGTGTGTGTGCACATGGTTTCTTATATTTCCTTAGCCTAAAGCGAAGATAAGCAAGTTAATCTTGCAGACCATTTATTACTGTAGTGGGATTGATTATCACGGGTGCTCCGCTAATGTGGTCTTGTGCCAGATTTAGCTGTATATGCACACACCTTGATACTAATACATGTATTTCACAGTCAGATATATATATATATATATATATATATATATATATATATATGTGTGTGTGTGTGTGTGTCATGTGCTTATATACATATATATGTGGTATGGGTGCGTGTGATGGTAGAATTGGTGATTGTTAAATGCTGGTCCATCTTAGTTACATTGACAACCCTGGGGAATGTAATGAAAACCCTGCCCCTTCAGCTCCTTTCATTCAATTAAACGCTTACTTCTCATTATAAATTATTGGTTTGCTCGAATACTGCGGTCAACCGGACGACAACCGCATAATGATTTGCTTTGAGATCTATTCTTCATATTGTAAGGGAGAAATAGACTTTGTTATTCGTTCAACTGATTTGTCTCTCTCGGCTTTCTCAGGTAGTTCTGGATCTTTCCCATAACCCGATTCAATACGTTATCGTGAAGACTGTCCAGTGGGGCGTACAGTTAGGGTTGAACTCACAAGACTAGCATCCACATCCAGGAGGTGGTTCTTAAAATTTAAGGGGAACTTAAAGCCCGAAACGGATTCATGAAAAGAAGAAAGAAAGAAATCGACGGAAATGAAGATTTTTTTTTTCCTGGTTTAGAAAGATGCAAAATGTCTGACGAGAAAAGGAAAACACTGAGTAACTGAACCGATCCAGAGATCATTTAGTTCAAATTTCACAACTTTCGGGTCGCACG
>OY735203.1:46328870-46338870 GCA_963457665.1 Thysanoteuthis rhombus | reverse complement strand
CAACAGCCTTCTTTCATGTAACCATTTTATAATCAAGTTATAATTAAATGTATTCATGCAGATACATTTAATGTATGTTCAGATATGTCAGTACGCTTCCTCTACTTCATAATGAATATTTATCTTTTGTTTAATAGATTTTCGGATAAAGAAACTTGATTTTCCGTGTTTCATGTTGGAACATTTGTTTCAGCCAGACCTCACGGAAACATTTTCATACTGCAGTCAATAACTTTAGAGCAATCCTTTTAAACATAATTAATAATTGTGTCATCCACAAACGGCTGCTTCATTTTATATATATATATATATATATATATATATATATATAATTCTCATTCGAAATGATCTCCCGTTATTATACCATTAATATATCACGTGGCCTAGACAACGTAAATAGAATAAGCAAAAAAAATCCGATTCCTTCAGCAGCTGCATTTTCTTAAATTGTTTATTCTATTTACGTTGTCAAGGCCAAGTACTATATTAACCGTGTAATAACGAAAGACCATCTCGAATAAGAGTTTCAATACAATACAGCACAATTTATACTCATATATATATATATATATATATACTATTTTAACAAATTATTATGAATTTTGAAAACTATTGTCACATTAAAAACCTTGTGTGTGGAGACCAAGAAAGTGAGCACATGACTTGAAATCACTTTTGAATAAGCAGACAAGTCTGTGGCAGAAATAAAGCAAGGTTGTTTCCCGTGTCACACAAAACAGAAGGCAATGATTTTTGTCTCCGCTTCCACGAGCTATCCATAGAGACCACATTATTGATTATAGCTATTCTTGGGTTTTTACGAGGCCCCAGTGCCAACCCGACACCCAAAATGGACTGCCATAGAGGCCTCAAGAGCACCAACTGCCCTGCTGTTCACTCATTGCTGGAACAGGGGGTAGATTAATGTCTCTCCCAAGGACATTAGAACGAAGTGAACGCAAACTGCCCAAACCAGAGTTTGAACTCGATTCCCCGATTCCGTTCTCCGTACGTTAATCGTTAGGCTACCTGCACTTCCAAAACTTTGGGGCTTATATTTCAATAAGCATTGATTGGGGAGGAAGACTGCGTTACAATAATCTTCCATGTCGGGAAGGCCTTTCTATTTAAAAGATCGATATTAAAATTCTCAGCATTTCTTTTTTTTCTTCTTTCGAACACCGACATTCTAGTATTGGCAGGAAATGTACATTTACCGAAGCCAATAATCAGACTGTGATGTACTTATTTCAGGGAGATACGCCACGACTTGATGAATTATTTTGCATAACGAAAAACCTGTATCTGAAATTGAAAACTTGGCGTCACCAAAATTCCAAAGCTTTATTAAACAAATACATTAAATCTTTCACTCGTTCTAGTGATTGCATATTTAGTAACACAGTATATTCTTGTTGTTGAGACGAAAAATAAAAATGGAAATCACGATTATATTTTCATGCCGACTTAAATTTCGTTTGCATAGGTAAGATTTGGTCCTTACTTATTGCCGCCCACTGACTTTACTTCTACTCTAATACTTTCTCCATTAACTATAGTCATTTTCTGCAACAAGAAACTAAAAATTTTGAGGTGTGTGGAAATAAAATTTGATTATTAAACATGGAACTTTACAGTTTTCTCCAAAAAGTCTCCAGCTAGTTTGGACACTCAGTTTGTATGCTGCGTTTCGAAAAGTGATCGAGGGTGATTGTCTGTGATCGAAAATCACGACAAGCATTACTGACAGAACAGGGCTATTATCTGTAGAAGGGATTGTCAGTGGTCGGGAATTATGGCAAACGTTATTGATAGAAGAAGGCAATATAATTGTATAATTTAAATCCGTTGCAAGTACCTTTACAATAGAAATACATAGAAAATCAGGAAGAAAGGGTCAGTGGTTAAGAATTATGGCGATTTTTCCAACTGAATAGTGTTGTTATATGTATGATATCTCCAAGATATGATTGATTTTTATTTATCAACGAATGAATATACAAAACTGAATGATTTGCGAGAATCCATTGATGCATTCGAAGTCTAATAGTGGCTTAGATTCAGACTTAACATAATGGTCTCGGATGAAGTTTATCGCCATGAACTTACCGAGCCTTGAAGTTGCAAGATATTAAAAATTAACGGCTTTTGATTCTTACTACGAAAAAGAAAGTCTTGGGCTTATGTTTCATACATTTTTTATGCTCTGCTAATTCATTGCCTATCACAAACGCGTCAAATTACCGTGAAATTTCGATTCTCTGTTCGTTTGTTAAGCAACAATAATACTATAATAATAATGATAAAAAAAGTTGTATATCTATTTTCAAATTGAAGAAAAACACTCTTTATCATCAAAACAACAAATTAAGGATTTTCGTCTCAGCGGGACAATTCAGATAAAACAGGGAGCGGAGAAAAAAGAAGAGAGCCATTCATGTGCCCATACAAACCAACGCACGGTGGACATGGTAAGGCTGTGGTGGCTGCTTGAGAAGAACAGTCGGTTGGTGATCTTGCCGTCTTTGTCAAAGAAAATAACCTTATCTGGGGGCTTGTGCAGCGATCCGGCAGAAGTCAAGAAGCTGCCATAGTAACTAAATCAGACGATGAAACTGGTTGCGGTGAAGTTGGACTGACAGTGGAGATTTTAAGGCCATCTCAATTGCAGAATCTCCACCACCCTTCTCATCAACTACGCCCTTCCCACAATTATGCCAAAGTGTACGGTTCGATTATATCCGCATGCATTAATATCTGTTATCTGCTGCTCAATGCTTCGCTGGCGGTGAATACCTCGGCTACAACCTCTCGGCGACCGTAGGGTTTCTCTGAGAAGTACAAATATCTTAGCCATTAAACGCGTATTTATTGTCAACAAAGGTGTTGCTCGTCTAATTACTTTGTCGGGAGGAATCCTGCAAATATTGTCATACAGATTGCTACCTGAGCAATGTTTGGGTTGTTTGATAGTATGCACCTATATGTTTACGGCTAATGATTCTGAGTTGAGGAGAATTGCAAATAGTTATAATTCAAGCAGAAGCTGAATTACAATGATTTCAAAATCCTTATTAAAGGTATCCCCCACTTTACGAAAGTTCGCTTTCCACCACTCTAATTTCACGGAAGATCTCACGCAGCAATAGCTTTGAACTGTCAGAGCGTCAGTGCTTTATCTAGACTTATTTTGTGCATCTGTTAGAGTAATATATCCCAAGGCATTAAAAAAGTCTGAAATATCCCGTTATGGTATTGCGCTCAGTGTTAAACTATCAGACATAGAAAATTATTTATGGGTCTGGGAACGCTCAATTTTAGTTCCATATGAATTAATGGCAATTACTTCTTTGCTCTGTGCAATTTAAGCTTCTTAGCTGTCGAATAAATGGAGAAACCAGCACTTAGTTTAGTTTGGTATTCATACATACTAAAATATAAGTTAGCGTGGTTCCATATATATGACACATTCGCATTATAAATTTAGTTTCCATCACTTAATCTAACTCTGAGATGTGTTATCATGAATTTTTTAGATGAAGTATTGTCGACTATCAATGCTTGTAGCTCAAGCGGTGGAGCAGCTGGTTCAGGAGAACAGGTTTATCGAGACAAAAGGGATGCGAATTTAATTATCACCGAGAGCATATTCATTATTTCTGGTCTGCGCTGTTTACTGATGGTCGCAGACGGATAGTCTGAGTAGTTGCGATGAAAAGTAACAAAAATTAAGACGAAAGGAATACTACTCAAGAATTATTAGTGATCTGAGATATGCTCTTATGGACTTGAGTTGTGAGTGTTCGGGTTTGATCTTGTTCTGAATAAGGCTTATCCAACAGCCTATTTCCTTAATCATTTTTAACGTGTTTTGTCAATCGTATCTGATGGCTTTAGATGGGGAATCAAGTGACAGCAGGTTTCCTCAATATTCCAGGAGTCGCCTTTGAATTTTTGAGGATTTTACCTGAGCTATTTACTGAATAGTTAAAATTCTTGTCTTCCTGCTTCGGTCTTCATTAACCTTCCAGACGATCTTAAGATCCTCATCTTCATCTGCTTCCATTTGTTTCAATTCTCTTGCAAGGTTTTTATATTTATCTAGCTTTCTTTCAGTTTAACCCTGTGGTTTGCTGTTAAGGCAAACCTCTACCCTCTGACATTATTATTATTATCATTGTTAATGTTATAAATTTTGATAATGATTGTAATCTATTATAGTTATAATTGATAATTCTCCTTCCACTTGACTAAATAAAACCTGCTATGCTTTCGTTTTTAATGTATATTTGAAACCAACCAGTAGAACCCAAGAGTAAACAAAAGTACAAAATTCTTTACAGATTCCCTAATCAAAAGATTATCTCCTGATAAGTTGAAAAGGAAATGGAGACCTGGAGGGTTGTAATCAATTACAAACTTCACAAGACTTTCTTTCTATCATCATTGCTCAAGTAAATTACCCATTTAAAAGTATTTTGGGTTAGTAATGAAATGTCAGTTTAAACCTACACTGTGGGTTGAAAGAAACTCCCTACAGGAAATTGGTGAAAACTTCATTATTCATTAGTTGATTGTAGTCAAACTAGCTTTACTTTGGACCAATGGTATCATTCTACCACTCTGAAGACCAAAATTGAATTAGCTTCACGAATATAGAGCAATATTCACAAAAGTTGCCTAATCTCTAACAGGGAGTGGATTTTAAAAAATACCAAATTATAACTATTTTTTTTATGTATTGTGAATGGAGGTAATACCTGTAAATATAGTCATATCAATTGTGATTCAAAATCATGATGAAAAATCGTACTTATAACTTCATTTTGATGGTATTCATTTTAGTAGTGGTAGTTAATTCTTGAAGTTGTGATCACCATGCATACTTGTCCAATGTTGCCATCATGGGATCTTGTAACGATTAGAGCCGAAGAAAAAGGTGCCAAGTGGACATTTACCTGAAAGATACCTCAAGTTGCAATAAAATTGCAAAAATTGGGAATACCAAAAATGTGAATTCAATATTAAGAAGAACCTAAAAATGGTGAAATTTGTCTCCCCAATGTGTTGGAAAATATAGATCGAAAGCGTATTCCAACTCATAGTTGGTAGCTCTTTACAAAAACAACGATCAGCTTCATCTAAGGATTGTATAATCTTGACAGTACGGTATGCGCATAGTATCGAAGCATTGACTTCATGAAGAGTGAATGATCAATTTATCCAGATATTTGTATTTTTCTGTACTTGAAGTAGACTTTGCGGTTAATATACACAATGAAAAAATATTCTCGGAATCTAAGTTGTAAGATTAAGTTAAGTAGAAAAATTCTAATCATTTTTCCGTGCTATTTTTTGTCGCTCCTAGTTTTCTATGCATATCTTTTAGAACGTTAGAAAAAAAATTGAATGAGTTAAACACTTAGGAAATGAGTTAATGTTTTTAACTCGTGGTATATGATGATTTTTAAATGCAATTATAAATAGTGGGGAATGAAACGAAAATGATCAAAAACATACGGATATTTAGTCACGGGTGAATCAAGATTGGATGACATTAAAATAACCCAGACCAGAGCTTTTTTTTTTTTTTTTTTCAACTATCCGGATATCTTTTAGATAACGAAAACAGTGACATCTCAACGAAAATAAGTCAATCACTCAATCTTTCTGAAAATAAAACCCACCCTGTCCCATCAAATAACTGAAGAATCCCTGACATAATTGATCTTTTGAAGCCTACACACTTATGGAGAGGACACTCTTGTATTTGTCTCTTTCCAAAATAGGAGCTATAGTGTGAGCATAAAATACAAAAGGTCTTGTGCTACCAGATGATTGTGCATCTTTTTGATTATAAAAAAAAACTCATTTTCAATAACGGAAAAAAGAGAGCCTTTACTAGATCGGCTCTGGCTTTCTACAGGATGCAACTACAAAGAATGTTCTTCCTTGGAAAACTATCAAATTGGTACGAATATAAGGTTAAGGCAAGTCTCCTGTCTTCGTGGAGAACTCCGAATGAGGTATGATGGCCTGTTTCCTTTACATGCGTCAGTTCAGCGATTCTTGCAAGTCTCAAGTCTGGTCGAGACCAGGATTTTATTCCTACAAGATTTTATGACCACCTCCTTGGCAGGGGACAAGTCAACCGAATGGATTGCCCCACTCTAATCACACAGCGCAGAGTGTACTTAATTAGCTGTTGAGTGCACAGGAAAATTTGTCCTAATGAAGAGTTTTCCACACTCTTCACTCGTACCGGGAATCTGACCTTTCTGCATGTGAGGCAGGCGTGATAACCATCACACTAGCCAAGCGAACTGTACGAATATGAAGGTCCTGGAAATTAAAATTACTTTGCGTAAATTAAATTAGACCAGCTGTTTGCGATTTAAATTTATTTTGGTGGTTCGTTATGTTGTATTTTTCCTCAAAACTGTGCTCAATAAATGCAGTGTAAGATGGCGTGAAATATTATGTAATTATAAAGCTTAGAAGATTTTGAACTATTCAAAAACAATTTCTAATTTTTTACTTTTTTTAGATATTGAGTTTATTTTTAAAATCCAATGCTATGTATTAAGTAGATTTTGATAAGCGAAATACACACATTTTATGTATGCGCGCCTGCATACACTGTACACCTATTTCTCTATGCATCTACCTATTGATAGAGAATGTGTAACAGTACATAAACGAACTCGTAAGTGAGTATGCATGTATGAATATTAAGGGACATTTTGACAGTAATCATGGAATAAATAAACCAGTGCTGTTTACCGCTTTTTTAATAAATTAATTGATTAGCTCTTCAACAATGTTCTCAGTTGCATTATTGTTTTTGTTTTTTGTTGGTTTTTTTTTATTGCATTAACGAATCCACGCTATTTTCGCGACTCGACTTGAGCATTCTACAACATAGGGTGATATCCTCTAAGCCCTTCAGCCTTTGTTGATATATCCAATGGCCAACAAAAATACTGATCATCACGTCAGTACAAAAACCCGCCAGCTTTTTCTCCCTCCAACCCCTACAGCTTATCCTATATGTTTACATTGACCCTCTCTCATTCCACTTCATTCCCCAATGCTCTCCTTGTTTCTTTCTTTCTTTTTTATTATCATTATTATTTCTCGGTTTTTCTTTATCTTTCTCTTCCATTTACTTCCTCTATTAATTATAGGAAATTACTTAAGACTGTCATTTTCAGTAATTCCAAGCTAAAGACCTGGGATTACAATCCAGTTAAGCTGCAATAAGTCTACTCACTACTTGGATGGGTGACCACTTAGGAAACGCAAGTACTGCAAGCAGCCGGGGGGCTTTGTGCCAGGCTAAACAAAGCTTAGTAAATAACTACTCAACACTGAAAAAAAAATGAAAATATGGCTAAATGGCTCGCCCGTACAGCTCGGGTGGCATACATCGATCTTCTGGTTCGATTCCAAGCTCATTCCTTTTACCGCTGAGCCGAAACAGACAGATATTCACAATAAGGAAATAAGCTAAGAATAAAAAGCGAATTATCATGTCATTGTACAAGAAAATGCGATTTCGACATTTTTAAAATCTAATGGTTAAAAGCTTAAACAAGAACTATGAAAAAAAAAAAACAATAATCCTAATTGATTGCCTTTTGTATCCAAACTTCTTTTTTTTCCTATTTCGTTAAAAGCGAATCCTTTCAATTTTTGTGATTCGAAAGTCTTTTAAGACCATTCGCAGTTCCAGGACTTCTGATCTCGCACGCGCTCCAGCCGTTTTAGCAACGGAGCTCTTCAAATATCACATTCAAATTTCTGCTTGAATTCGTTACAATAAATCTTGAGGATTATTAAATATGATGATCGTTCTTTCTATCTTCTAATCGTTTCAAATCTTGATCCGTTCAGTCCGTGTAATGTCATGCGCGAATGTCACTAGTTTAAAAAAAAAAAAAAGGAAGACTAAATAAAACGCATGAACGATCGAAAGGGATAATAATGATAACAGTAATTGAGGCATCGGCTGTACAGTTCTTTTGACAAACTTAAGCCTGCTAATCACTGAGGTCGGCTACTGTCATGCACACTTTCACTAATCGCTAAGAGTGTCATGAAAATTCTACGATTTTAGTCTCCGCAGATCTCTTAAAAGCATAACTCTTTCTTTTATTTCATTTTTTTTTTTTTTCAACAAGCAGATTAGAAACCCAAAAATGGCAGTCAGATCTTTTGTAATTTAATTAAAAACTTGTTTACCTAGACGACTGGTGTTCGGTCGAGCACGTGAGTACAGGGGAAACAGAGAAGCGTCGTAACGTCGTTATACAGAATGCGTTCCTACAAAGTATTGCTGGGTATAATCACATTGTGTATCATTAAGTTCGTTATTGATTTCAAAAATGCTCGAGTATGTTTTGATAAAACTGGGTTATCTCCCTTGTGATTTTTTTTCGTTCTTTTGGGCAAAGCAAAAGCCTTCATTTTTTTTTTCTCTTGAGATTCGTGAGAATGTTTTCATATGTACTATAGTTTATGTATTGAGACCAATTCTACTGTTTCATTTTTTTTATCCCATTTCTACCTGAACAAGAAAATGTGCGTGTACACACACACACACACACGTGTTAGTGTATATGAATGTGTGTGTGTGTATATATATATATATATATATATATATATATATATATATATTATATGCTTTTTCTCGAAATGGAAAAATAAAACATGATAAATCTTGGGATTGAACATAGTAACCAATTTCTTGCATTGTTCTTGTGAAGGAGCAAGAAATGGAATTCTTACAAAACAAGTTTTCTTGAGGAAGGGTCAAGTTTGTGGTTTATGCATCAGATTGTTATTTGGGATGAGTGAATTCCCTCATCATTTGTTCATGTCTGCATGACTTTGACACGGACGAGGTGCTATCAAAAAGAGGAATTTGACTATGAAAAAAAATTTAACCCAACAACTACTTTCCACTGTAACCTTCGAAGTAGTCCCTGATATACATTCAAGTAGCTCACAAAATGTTGCGCGTGGTCTTTAAATTCTCTGGACTTTTTAGTTCTCCCTTTTTCATGGGTTTCCTAGAAACTTCACATTGTGTTGGGTTTTAGTTTTTTATAGATAAGAGGGGACGGGATTAGAAAATGGTGCTGTATTAATCTTCTGGGTTTGGAGGTCTGCCGGCCTCGAAAATGAACATTCGAAATCTCAGCTTTCACCGGAGCCCGAACACTACCTACTGACACTCGTTCGGGGAACGTAACTACCTCTGCCATTTGGTATGCCAAATGTTGTTCTTCATAATACCAAAAGAAAACACCATATGAAAAGAATACACAAAGTGAAATTGCAGGAATCATAAGACCATAAAAAGCACCCCTAACTTTTCCCTCGGTGTCATTGTGTGGGTGTTGTACTTGGGTGACTCGGCGCATAGTCAGTCCCGGAAATAATTTTTTTCATACTCGCGGCGAGTAAGTCTCCCAGGCCTCACGACTGGAAGTAGGTAGGCTGTGTATACAAGAGCTGAGGACTAATTGCACGGCAAGTAGTCGGCACCGGTATCACCGTTCCTCGTGTCGTGCCGCAAAATATTTGTTCAGTAAACATTTGTCCGCTGTTTTTAGTTCGGCACGCGCTTCGCCGTTACTATACGTGTGTGCGCAAAAGAACTCGTGTATATATATATATATATATATATATATATATATATATATATATATATATATATATATATATATATATATATATATATAGTTGTCTCATATTTCTCTATATATAAATGAGCGTATATGTGAGGTGGGGACTAGAGCTACATCTAATGGGGGTGGGGGGACATTTATAAATTGTTTGTATCAAACGGTAATATAAGGGTCATTCGGGAAATTAAGCGTCTAGTCCTCAATAGGCGAACTTCCAAACCCAACTCACAGTTTTCTATTTATTTGCTCATCTGCAAAAGATAATAATTACAGTTGGGTGAGCATATCCAGAGCATTGATATAAG
>OY735203.1:46301370-46323870 GCA_963457665.1 Thysanoteuthis rhombus | reverse complement strand
TCTGTGTCTCTCTGTCTCTGTCTTCCTCTCTGTGTCTCTCTGTCTCTGTCTTCCTCTCTGTGTCTCTCTGTGTCTGTCTTCCTCTCTGTGTCTGTCTTCCTCTCTGTGTCTCTCTGTCTCTGTCTTTCTCTCTGAATCTCTCTCTCTATCTTTCTCTCTGAATCTCTCTCTCTGTGTCTTTCTCTCTGAATCTCTCTCTCTGTGTCTTTCTCTCTGAATCTCTGTCTCTGTGTCTTTCTCTCTGAATCTCTGTCTCAGTGTCTTTCTCTCTGAATCTCTGTCTCTGTGTCTGTCTTTCTCTCTCTCTCTCTCCGTCTTATTACGTTCCGACTGGAAATAAAGATTCCAGTATCAACAAATTAATCTGCATGCCTAATGTTAAATCTTAAAACCTCTACATAATAAAAATGAAGATGGTTGTCGGAATTTTAGTAAGTAAAACTTGCTTTCTATCTCGAATATCACAATTTTTTTTAAAGATCTAGGTCCTGTATGTGTTTCCCAAATATAAGCGTCCACCTATTTGTCAAAGTGCATGTGTGATGAGTGTGAGCATTTGTGTGCGTGTGTTGAGAATGGGTTCATTATCCCATCTATAACATGGCTAAAGAGGGACATTCACTGCAGAAGAACGCAAAAAAACAAAATCATAAAAATATACAGGGAAATTCAAGTACTTCCTTTGTGTTAAATGCAGGATTATTTAGCAAAATTAGTTACTTACCTTGATTAAAGATTATCAAATGTTATCTCAGAGCAAATCATGTACCCTTTTTAGATTAATGATCGAAACTCTTCGTCGTACTCAGATTTTACGTTAATCTTTATAACAAACTTTAGTTTTGACAGTTATAATTTTCCTCTTTATAATCGAATCGAATTGAGTTTTGATATTTTTCTTTTCTCTTTACATATTTATATTTATCTCTCTCTCTCTCTCTCTCTCTTCTAGCGTGGGGCTGGGGAGGGCACACTTCGAAAAACAGCCCCCGAGCAATTTACGAAAAAGCAACTTCTTCCACTTCGTACTGGCTATGTACGATCGGCAAGGCCAGCCAGTCGAAGTGGAACGGACAGCCTTCATCGACTTCGTCGAAAAAGACCAGGTGAGATGATTTTCTTTTTCTTATTTTCAACTCTCAATCGGTTCACAGGAGAAGTGGGTGGTACATTGAATGCAATCAGCGAGCTGGGTTCAAACTATGGTTAAGCTAGTACGCGCTCACTCTGCACAAATGCTCTTGGAAAAGGCATGTATCTACCCACCCCGCCAAATCCTTCCTTACGTCATGGGTCAGCGTACCAGGATAAGACCCATCGCTTTCCCCACCCCATGTTTCCTTACTTTGGGAAGCGAGGTCTGCGTCCAACACGTTGACGAGCCTGGCAAGCCGGAAGTGGAGTGGTAGATTATTCAAATGAAATAAAGGAGTAAAAGAGGACGAGTGAAAGTAAGACCACTCAGCGACGACTCTAGTAAGTGGAAGATTAAAAAATATTAAGTTATCAGTTCACGTCTTAGGCGTTTGAAACATTGATCTCCTGAAGCTTTGTGGTGTTATATCTGATTATGCTATCTGATAATTTCTAGTGTGCTGACGCGACCAATATCACCTACTTGAAAAAATCGTTCAGCTATATGTAACTTGTGGTCTTTCATGCCTTTTTGTAGATTAACCGAACGTTACAATTTTCTGTTTTTAAATGTCTTTTAATAAATAGTGCTGTTTTGGGTTTGTTTGGGTTTTTCTGTTGTTTTTTTTTTAAATCCTAGTTCAGAGGTTCCCCACTTGGTATACGTTCCTCTGGAGCTACGTTTGCTCTTCTTAAGGGGTACAAAGAGGTCTGAGAGTATAACCATGGTGTAGACTACTGTATTGTACAGTACAGTCCAACAACATTATTACAAAAGAACTGATTGGTGCAACCAACTAGGCAAGCTACCCCCTCCCCTTTTTTTCATATTCCAAAATTGCCTAATCTCAAAACTCTTGAGCTAGATCTTTGTTGAGCAGTTACTGGAATTCCCCTTCGTATTAATGAACTTGTTACCAACCATCATAAAATCTGTGACTGACATATTCAAAGAATCAATCACCGACTATAAAATTGGAAGAGGAACTTGAAGGATATTTCCCCAAACCTTTCATTTCAATTAAATGAAGCTCATATTAAGATCGATATAATTTCATCAATTTTGATCCTTAATTTTTCTAGTATATGGGAACCTCTCAAAATCTCCAACGGTTACAATGGAACAAAAAGTTTAACACCCCTTACACAGTGTTTCGGTTTGTCTTTAATTTCTTTTTCCTTTTAAACCGCCCGATATTTCTAAATGAAGCACTGCCTTGATGTTCGCTAGTTTTTTCGTGGCTTTTTACGACCATTAAGCACGGAGTACGGATAACGAACAAAGAAGTAGCCTCAAACGGGATTTGAACTCTCGTCTCGTATCCTTACAAGCCTGTCTGACATAGACAACGCGTTACAAATTCGGACGCAGAGGCCCATCGGAAGACGTTACTCAAATTTAGTCATGTGGCTACTTAACGGTACGCGATGCCGGTTCAAATATCTCCCTAGGTAATTCTATTTTGGATACATGGTGCTCACATAATAGTCATCGAATGTGAAAACATCCACTACAAAAATAAGATGAAAGAAAAACTAATAAAAAATCTACTTCTCTAATACGTCACGTGTATATCTAATTTTTTACTGTGGCATTTGTCAAGGGGTGAAACTATAGACTGCTAACTATAAAGTAATCTCTCTTGTTTTTTGCATGTGCATAAAAATCCGGGTTCATGCAGGTTGAACGTAAACAAAATCAAGGGAACCTAATGTTTAGGGGAGACAATACAATTGCAAAATCATTTAAACCGTCATTTTTTATGGCATTGGTAACTAGTTGGTAATGATACTAAATAAATGTTCAAATCAAAATTGCACTACGCACCGAGTGGAAGACCATAAATTATACATGATTCTATAATTGTAAGTTTGCTTTATTTGCTGCGCCTGCAAACTAGAAAATTACTCGCAATTTTATAGATTATTCAAACATTTAATTCGGATTTAAATTAGATTTTTGAGGTATGCAAAGAGAATACAATAATTTCCTAGCTTCGACCGCACACAAACACACATCCACACATCGTACTTAGCTTCATTGACTTGAAGTGTGTCGCTTCTAATCACGAGATGAAAGCATAGCTGTGTCAATGTGATCGATTTTTACATCGTTTAGGGCAATCAATTCAAACTACAGTCACCTTCCAAATGTCTCGCCTATGTGTCGCTCGCTTCGATAGAGAGATGTCTCGAATGGCTCATTCAATAATGATGTTTGCCCATAAAACGATGGCGTTGATACTGAGAGGCGATAAATACCTAGAATAAATTCATAGACCCATAATATGCTGTAATTTTCAATGTCACAAAAAAAGATTATTTTAAAAATGTTTCATTATTGAGGCAATTGTGAATAATTTGGAACATTTTTCTGTGCATATATCCAGGGATGGATATATATATATATATATATGCATGTGTGTACGTGTTATTTAACGGGTTTCATCGTTCGTAAACCTGTGTAACAAGGATTTTTGGTGCACATGTGTTATTGTGTCTGAGAGTGAACAGGGACAGACGCCCTTGCAAAAAGGGATTCCTGCATGCATATCTCAGTGTTTGTGAGTGAAGTCCCTTGGTAATTAGGTGTGGAAAAAAAAAGAAAAAATTAAGAGCAAATAATTTGTTATTTTTGCTTGTTTGTTTTTTGCTGTTTTTTTTTTTTTGTTGTTATATTTTTTTGCTTTGGTTTTTTCTTTTTTATCATTATTCATATTATGCTCGTGTTTTTTGGGGTTTTTTTTGTTTTTTTTTGATATTTCTATAATTTTGAATTAAATTTAATGCATAGTAAAAGTCAAACCGAAATTGAGGAAAAGACTACAATAGTGATAAATATATTAATTTTTCGGTTAGGAAATAAAAGGGGATATTCGAAGGCGTCGGTTGAGAATTTAAGAACATCCCCCCTCGCGCCACCCCCACCTGAAAAATAAAAATATGAATGAATAAAATACTATACAATAAAATAAAAACGATGAGGTATAGTGATGGAAAGTGCTAAATCCGAGTGTTCAAATTGAAAGCGTCAATCGCCTATCGAGCTCCATTTACACGTTGGTTCCTCTGCAAATGAATAAGTGATCATGTATCACGTGATGAGGGGTCACGTGTTTTGTTCTGTGTTGTTTTGTTTTGTTTGTTTTTTTTTTTCATTTAAATGTTTGCAGTCAGCGATGGAGAATTAATGAGAAACGCACTGTCGCTAATACTCATAAGTAAAATACGACAGGCGAAGACATTTTGTGCAATACATCTGTCTTTATTTGTTTGTTTTAAAATTTACAGCCGATTCTACGAAACTATATGACTAATTGTTGGTCATTTCTCATCTTTTTTTTTCAAGAAAATATAGATACTGAAATCGAGAATAAGTGAGATTATTTCTTTGAAAATATGACATTTTCATAGCAATTAGAATCATGATAAAAGAAAGAAATACCACTAAAAATTAATAACTTTGAGTCTTTTCCATTAGTCTCCTCACATTAAGTAATAAATTGTAGCTACTTCAGAAAAGGGTTACAAGCCTGAACTACGAACAAAGCTTTGCTTTGAGTGACTGATTGACTAACCCGAAACCATGAGCGCGTGCGCAGTATGGTACTTAGTTACTAATGTTACTTGAATGGTATTTTCCACGAATTCTTGGTAAATCAACCGATTGTTAAGATTGCCTGCCGCTGTTGCGAGTACCTTCTCATTGATTTGTGTAAAAATGTCCGTGTTGCCGACTTTTGACGCTGGTATTGTTGCTCTTTAGCACAACTCTGGGTCGATAGAATCGTCAATCGCGAGACCAACCAGTGCGAAATTCGACATAAGCAATCTATAATCCCCAAAGTAAGCTTTCCAGGATTTCTTGGTGAGAGATGCAGGTTCAAGTCTCGTTGACGGCAACTTATCTTTTATTTCCAATTTAGCTCTGTATGCTCCAGCGATCGAAGACTGTATTGACCATTGACAGTATTGCGATAAAAAGGCTAATATGATAAGATGAAGTAAAACTATTAATGAAATAATTGTAATAATGGAGAGTGCATACACTAACGTTGTTAGGATAGAAAGCAAAGTAATAATTGGGGATGAAACATAAAGTAATGAAAATGCAATGAATTAAATTCACTAATTCTGATTGAACTCTTCTGACTGTAAATTTGCAGGACATACTACACATGTACCAACAATTGAAACCTTACTAAACGCAATTCTTTTTATTCATGGCGAATTAGAAATTGTTGGAGATGTCCAAAATCATCGCGTTTTTTTTGCTAGTATTCAGGTTCCTTTTATAATAAAGATACATATTCAAATGTCTAGATCAAGATATGAAATCTTTAGAGCTGGATACTACTGATCTATCATTCATAATCAAGTCTCAAATATGATATCAAACTTGATTTGGCATGTCCAAATGGTATAAATACTTACATGGCCGACTGAAATTAAAATCGTTGATTACGTGAATTGGCAAAGCGGTAGCGTTTTTTGAGAGATACTTTGTATTGAACGGTACCGAAAATAAGGAAATATTGATATTTACTCGGGTTTGCCTTGTCTTACGTAAAGCCATGTGGGTTCGGGAGGAAGAATGTGTTGTGCTAATCTTTTAAGTAAAGAGGGTCTACAAGCCTCGAAAACCAGCGAAACACTGGCTTTTAGAAATATTTCAATCACCTAACATTTATGTATATATTCGTGTGTGAGAATCTGAAGCACATTTTGAAATGTTGCTTTGCTTACCTTCAGACATCCAATTCTGATCTCCAATAGATTCGCATCTACTCTCTCGATATATATATAACCTACTCTAACTACATATTTCTATGTATTCCTAGCGTACGCATACCCGTACTTAACTTTTTTCAAATACCCTCAATTTGTCTCCTATCTATCTCTATCTATCTTATACACACACATACACACATACTTTATTCCGAAGAACCCCAGTTCACTTTTCTGTCTGTTATCTTTATTTTCCACATCTTGTTCGCGGCAATAAATCTGATTCTTCGTAAAACCAAATTATGAATGTCTAATTAATGGCAAGCTTGGCCTTCTCGACGGGTAGTGGAGGTGGGGGGTCACAGGGCTGCAAAGAGACCCTGGGACTAAGAGGAGGGCATCTGCTTACGGTTCCAAGTAAAATGAAAACATTAAGATATCGTCCAGGCGGTTTGGGTAGGGTAGGGTAGAGGCCTGTGAAGTGAATAAAGTCTGTTGAGGTAGTGGTTGAATTCGTGGGGACAATTCGAATCGGCGTTCATGCCATTTTAGACAGTACGAATGAACATATTTATTCGTAATCGCATTATTCTAAATGAATTAAGCTAACTCAATAGTCGACGGAGTTACGAAAGCGTATCGGAAGAATTGTTCCCACCCTTCACATAGATATACACACATACGCGCGCGCCCTGCCCTAGAATGATTTCAGCCGAGACAACAGTTGTTTCCGCCTCCCGCTCTCCCTGTACATCCATACAAATCTAACGTGTCCAGTAACTGCTCAGGAAAATGAGAATCAGCTTATTGATTCTTTATGTGTATGATTATGAAGTGACGCTTTGAGGTTTCGTGTCAATCGAAAGAGTTTAAAATTTGTAGGAATGATTAGCTCCGTGTATGGTAACCGGTCTAGGTTTCATCTGATTGACGGAAGTTTACCGTATTTCGTTTAAATCAGCCAGTTATAAATCAAGAGACTAAAGGTTAAGATGGTGATAAACTCTTCTTTTTTTTAAAGTTCAATAGGATGATACAACTTTTAAAATAAAAACGAGTTCATTTAACCCTTTCTTCGAATAATAACGATGCAGGGACTGAAAAATTAGCATGTGTACAAGTAATCTTAAATGCGTTCGAGCCGTTTAAAATATGCACTCTATACTTGCACACGACGAAGCCCGCTACTACGCTGCCTGCATGGTCAACTGTTAACAATTTGGGACAGTCTATAATGAATATTTAGGCTTTAATTAATTCCTTACGCAGCGTAAAAAGGAGTGAGATTGTGCGCTCGCGATAGACCAAATATTAAGCGATCCGCAAATAAACTTGTTTGGTCTGCAAAATGAATCTTCCATGGTAATCGATTCTAATCTTCTCTCAATCAACAAGAGCTGTGATTGGATTTTGCACCATTGTTATAGAAAGAAGAGAAAGATAAACACGATTTATGATTGGTTATCAGAGTGCGGAAGTGACGTAAAATGGGGGAATGTGTTCAGCTCTTTTGTACGGAAGTGACGTATTCAGTAAAAGGTGGGACTTTAATAAGGTCAAATAAATCAACCAGGAGAATAAGATTGATTGAGAAAACAACGTAGCGTAACAATAAAGACCAGACAAAAAGAGGTTCGATATACGTCAAAGACATTAACTTAATCTTTTAAATACCGTATATGTTCATGCAAGATGCGATTTTGTCTCATTTTGAGGGTTAAATCTAGGATATCGATAATTATTTAGATACTACTTTTGACAGGAAAATCCGTACGCGAATCTAAATTATAACAGCATTAGTAGAGGCTGAGTTGATAACAATTATCATTTACGGAAATTTGATTTTTTTAAGTACGAGGTAATTCTCTTCATCGAATTTCGCTCAACGTTCTGGACTCTTGCATGCAATCCAGAATTGTCCTTGCAGAAAACTTATCCACTTTTACGCGCAACTTGAGGAAAATTACATAATTAGACAAATTAGGGGGTCTAGACTTTTACACGCGTTAAGTTATAGTGTGGTATCCATTTGCACTTTTACTGAACCTAACATAGAACAAATGGAGGGAGGAACATTTGGGGATCGAACTCACTACGCTAGCTGATTATTGTGACCAACTAACAAAGCATGGCTCTAAACCAGTCACCCTATAGGTATTTGATAAACCTAACTTAATCCGCCATAAGTGTGGGGCACCGAATAAGGATCGAACTCACGAGAAAGGTGATCGAAAGGCAGGTTGAGGATCAAGACGTTCTGGACTGGCCTTGATACCAAAGGTTTAATTAATTGCGAGTCAAAATGGATCCCACACGAAGTGAATGGAGGGGACATTCAGATGTAACAGACAGTCATCTTACCAGAAGATATGGATGCTCAGATCTGACACTATAATTTTGCTTGATTATTTTTTCGCAATTTCGAATGTTCGTATGTATGCCTCCATGACAACGTATCGACCAATAAATCTACGTCTGTCTGCACACGTGACCTCTGAGAAAAAGGATGTATAAACATAGGTGTGTGTTCGTGTGATAGAGAGGTGCTTGAGTTGTTTTATCCGATTCTTCCAAGAACGGGGGGTCTGCCTGTCTTCAGACAACCTTCAATTATTTTTTTTTCAAACCATGGTTCCAACATCGCACCAGTAAAAGAAATAAAATAAAATAAAATCCACAACTACCTTAACCACGTGTAGCTGAAATATCTTCGTTTGCAGATCATTTACTTATGTATTTACGAATCAATGCATACGCAAGTGTGTGTGTGCGCGTGTGCATCTTGTATAGATAAATGCACACAAGTATGAGAAAATACACAAACTGTGTAATTTAGCATGAAAAGCAGTCGAGATATTTGTCAGAGACAAGCTGAATGAGCGGCGATGTGCTCCTGGGACACATCCCTGAGGTATACAAGTACAATTAATACAAGCTCAGTTGGCCTGAACCAGTGAGCTCGAGAGAGAGAGGAAGATTAACACTGCTTTATCAACACTAACGCTTAACTGACACACCCAAGCAATCGACATTGAGACTAAGAAAACGAGAACTCAAAGTTGCTGTCGTCAATCGACGCCATTTTGGAAGACACATACAACCCTTTCATTATGACAAAGTACGCTAAACACCAGTCTTCATTGAGAGACTTTGAAGATCGTTGTTTATTATTATTATAATCATTAGATTCAAATGTTTTTTTTATTCCTTAGACTTTTTTCATTGTGTTTATAGATGGTTTTATTTCTCCTTTTCCTCGTGCCTTTATTTGATAGTTTCAAGACGTTCAATGATATCTCCCAATTGTCTTGTTTTGATGAGCGTCCTCCATCATTTTCCCAGTCAGATGGGAGTACATTTGGAATATATATCTTAGTGGCAACCCGGCTACACGATAGGCATTCCATCCGTGGAGAAAGTGCTGCACCCGCAGCCATTTGTAGTGCTAGCAAGTGCGACCCACTGTATGATCAAGATGTCAGATGGTTCACTTGATGAAACAAGCACCAGCGAACCATAATACAATCTTTTTTATCTGAAGCCATTTAATTGGGGATACATGAAATAAATGTACCGCAATATGGCCCTTTTATTGACTATAAGGTTCCAACTTACAAACTCCTTCGACCTTGGTGAGAAAGCCTGATCCAGGAAGGGTGGGGGCTAAACGGGGCATTCGCACAGCCTCATAACGAAAGCCCATGCTTGGTTTAGTAATCTTTCGTTTTTTCTCGCAAATGTTCCATTTTTTTTTTTTTTACATTTAGCCAGTTCCAAGATGAAGTTGAAGTGATAAATATTTCTTCTAAAACAGCCTTCAACAGTTAAATCCAAACATTACTAGCATCCCAAGGAAATTTATGAATCACTTTCACCCATATATGCAGCTTTTACCACGTGAATTAAGCAGTGGTGGTGGTAAAATGAAGTTACCTTGATGAAAACGCTATCAGTATAGTCTGAATCATAAGTGGGGAGGGCGAAAAGAATCGGTATACAGCGCAGATCGAAATATAAGAATATCTCTTGACGTAAGTAGAGTCTAGCCCCACCGCTATTCTCAGGCTAAGAGTTTATTTTTCATTTTCGATTCGCACTGTTTTCTAATGGCCGTAGTATGACAGTCGTTGAAAAGAAATACCCGTAAGAAATTAAAAATGGCTGACAATGCTTCCTCCTATTAAAATTCAAGATATAATGAATGAACTTAGTCTGATTTCTTGAAAATAACCAAGGTTCTCTTATTTAAATAGTGAGCAAAACTTGTTTTGGGGAGCTGTTTTTATAATTTTTAAATAAGTCGTCAACAATCAAAGGTTGGTCGGGAAACTGACCACTTTGTTGTTGCTTTTATTGTTACCACAATATTTTAACCGATTAATTTTACGACATTCTGTAATTTGGGGAAGAGTCATTTGGGATCCCAGAGGTGCTCGAACACTTTAACTTTTCTGTTGTAACTACGATGTTCTGATCGATCCATTCTACAGCCTTATCTGTACGCCACCGTTTCAGGCTAAAAAGGCTCATTCCTCAGTCTTCTACACCTGAAGAAGGCTATAGAATGAAACGGTCGAAAATAATGCAGAAAGTTCAATAGCCCAGACGACTCTTGGACTGTATTGAATAGATCTGACTTGGGGAATTCGAACTCTACGCAAAAAAAAATCCGCTCAAGACGTACGTCAGTAGAAAGTTCCTTATTGACGACTTTGGTTTTGAAAGTAACCTCCCTGATCTTTTCCCTTTCTTTGATGATACAAGGAAACCGTCTTGCCACAAATCAAATACTCTCTCTTAATTCTGCAATACTTATATCGGCACAGACCACTGCCAAAATAATTGAAATCACATAATGCTGCAATTTAAGACGCAGAAATAACCATGTCTTAAATTGCTGCGTTATGTAATTTCAATTTCCATACTGCGCTCTTTTTCTCCTCTTCCCTACCCACAATCACCCGTTTCTACCCTTTAGCTTTCATTGTTGTTATCTCACTTCTTTCACCTATCTTCCCCGCACCTGAAGCACGTCCCAAGATTTCCGGGAATTATATTCCTCTACTGTCTCCAAATATTCTTTTATCAAGTCTCATCGAGGATTTTTTTCTTCTTTTCTTTTCTTTTTCTCCTCTTTTTGCCCTTGCGAAGAGATTAGACCATGTTAACTGATTGCTTGATCGCCGAGGCGCTCTTGGCTTGAAAGACACCAGTTTGTGATTTGAAATATTTCTTGATTCAATTTCTCCTTCTCTCAATCAAATCAATTTCCATTTATTCAGTTTTAACCGCCGTTCACTCCTCCCTTTTTTTTCTCGTTTTGATGGCATCTAAGCAGTGTGCTACAAACAAAACGCTCATTAAAATCAAACGTCACGTGATATTAAAATCTTTAAATGGAAAAATGTAACTTCTTCCTTTGGTTATATACACAACAAGCCCAGTTATATCGTCTCTCTCGCTCTCTCTCGCTCCTGCTCCCTCCCTCTCGCTCCCTCTCTCTCACTCTTGCTCCCTCTCGCTCACCCTCTCTCTCTCTCTCTCTTTTAAACAACGACCTTTTTTTTAGAAACCCATGGTAAAAGTGTTCGAATATTTAGGAAACGTGTATTTTTTTCCCCCAATCCCTTCCTGTATTGAAACTGTTCAGTCAGGTGAAAATCTATTATCTTTTTATCTTGCTATCAGAGAAAATTAAATGAATCGTATCTCCGTGCATATAATTTGTGCTCGATATATTAACCACTCCATATTTATGTTGTATGAGTAAGTCAAACATGATTTATTGTATATGAATTTCAAGATGTTCTGATCATAGCACGTTTCCTCCTAATTCCTCAGAACTGATTTCTTATGGACGCGGCTCGGCTGGTACCGTAATGTAACTCAGGAATTAGGTTCGTAGTTTATTTTCACAGAAATTCAGAAAAGGCAGGTTTTTACTTGAGATAGTTATATAAATCTATATTTTATCGATGTGAATGATAACTGTCTTAGACGGAATAAATTCGGCGTTGTTTGTGCATCCAGCCTTGAAAGTATTTCTCTCCATTCGGAATCACGTTATTTGAAAGCAGTTATGTCCTACGGTTGAAAAAATTGTTTCCAGGGTATCAACAAGTCCATAGATAATTAAAACATTACTTTGCTATGATTTCAAATCAGTTGGAGACGCACACGAGAAAAAAAAATACGTGAATTTCAAAATTTGTAATTTTTTTTCTTTTTCAGGAAGCAGACGGCCAAAGAACAAATAATGGGATTCATTATCGATTGCAGCTTCTGTACGCCAACGGTATGTTTTCGAATTTACCTTTTACTTTAATTGATTATTTGGCTTGTATAGTAATCAATACCAACCGGCCATGTCTATGACGCTCAACAGTTCTCGGTCAAATTATGAGGCAGCTTTTTGCTGATCCATTAAAAATGTATTTTTCTGGAAACTGACTGTGGGCTAGAAGTGGCCTTATTATTCAAACATATCCAACTTATAAAACATGAACTAGGCTTTCCGCTGACTATTCGATCAAAAATGTGTGTTCAATTAGTTAACCCTAACAGCCACATGAACGCAGTAAGTGAAACATTAACCAGCGAAATATGACAATTATTAAAGCAATTAAACGATTTCTGGCGATGCTAACAGTCATAAGATTGACTCTTAAATTCATGACTCATTGTTATATAGATTATTTATTACATAGCTTTTTGTCCAAGCCTCGTTTATGAGTTTCGTCTTGTCGTTTCATCTCCTGAAGAGAAGATGAACTAGACTTACGATCTGATATCATAGGAATGTGACGAAGTTCAATCGATTAAACTGATCTGCAATAACCACGTAAAATTATTGGTCTTGATTTTCCATTTGTATATTGGTGATTGTACCTTTTTTTTTGGTTATTTCTCTATCTCATTACATATGCTTATAGAAGCTTCCCCAGTTAATATATCTTCTGCTCAACATCAGTCTTTACAAAGCTCTCTAGATATATCCACTGGAGAGGCGAATTAATTACGAATTGAGAATCATCTCATGGGAATATCATTTTCGGAAAATAGGATTTTTTCTCGATTAACATATATATATATATATATATATATATATATATATATATATATATCAGAATTATTGCATTATCTGTGTCTTCATTTGTAGTTTTTAAGATATTTTAAGTTTATTCTATTTATATAAACTTATCAGTGAAGATACGAGGCGGTTAACCAGCTAATCTTCTCTTAAATTTAATACGTTGGCAATGATCCTGAGTTCTCCCTCTCTCCACACATACACAGGCACTCATGCGTACATACGTAGTTAAATCATTAAGTCCATAGCTTAATGATGAATAAAAGCATCCATTTTACTCAACCAATATTTTTCAACATAATCTCCTTTTTCGTCAATGCACTAAACCCAACGCATCTCCATTGATCAAAGTGATTGAACAGAGGAATTTTCAGATCGAAATTCACTTAATGACTGCCAGGTTGCAGAGTAATATACGCAAAGGAATATATATATATATATATATATATATATATATAAATATATATATATATATATATATATATAAAATGTTATCATTATCGTTGTCCAATAATTTTTTAGTCACACGGAGCCTTGAAAATGTTCTGCATTATATTATCAGTAGTGGTATTTCCCTCGTTAACACTATAGTTCTGTTAATCAATATAAAAATTTAGTCTATGGAGAATTAAAATCAAATAAGTCTTGTATTTTGATATTTTGTCGTATGAAAAATACCTGTCATAGGCAAGTCACGAAGTTGTACTGTTAGCCGAACAAAAGAGGGAGTGAGGGTATTGACTGAGTGTTGCTGCGTAGTGGCTTCATCCCCCTAGGAATGGCCCCTCGGGAGCGGATTATGTGCAACGTGTGATAATGAGGCTATACAAGCAACAAGATGAGGGAGAAAAAGACGAGACACATGTCTTAATTAGGTACCGGCCGAAATTTTTTAAACTGACTGAACATTTGATGGCATTAAAATACGAGGTGTTATCGAATCTACAATTGTTAGTTTAGAGCTTTATTTGTTTTTACATTGTTATTGTCATTATTACGACTGAAAATAGTTTTCATTCATTTTTATTATTGTTGTTTTTGTTGTTGTTTTGCTATCATTATTGTTATTATCATAAAAGATATTATTATTATAAAAGATATTATTATTATTATTATAAAAGATATTATTATTATTATAAAAGATATTATTATTATTATTATTATTATTATAAAAGATATTATTATTATTATTATTATAAAAGATATTATTATTATTATTATTATTATAAAAGATATTATTATTATTATAAAAGATATTATTATTACTATAAAAGATATTATTATTATTATAAAAGATATTATTATTATTATAAAAGATATTATTATTATTATAAAAGATATTATTATTATTATAAAAGATATTATTATTATAAAAGATATTATTATTATAAAAGATATTATTATTATTATAAAAGATATCATTATTATCATTATTATAAAAGATATTATTATTATAAAAGATATTATTATTATTATTATCATAAAAGACATTATTATCATTATTATTATTATTATTATTATAAAAGATATCATTATTATTCTAAAAGATTTATTATAAGAATATCTTTGATATCACAAAGCAGATGAGAAAAAACATCTTTATAAGTAGAATATCTCGTCTTTTATCCTCTTTCTGACTGTAAATGTAGCACCTAATGTCTTCATTACCAATTGAAACTTTTTTAAAGATTTAAGCGAAAGTATTTATACATTTAAAACTATTTTGTCCCTTCAATCAACAAACTAACGGAAAAATTACCATTTTTCGGTGAGTAAGACATGACTTCCAATATTTTTCCCAAAGACAGCTTCAAATGCGTTTTATACAAAACGCTTCTTATGCTCTGAATATAACGTTGATTTCTCCTGTTTATTCACCCTAACAAAGGTTCGAACTTCACTGAACTGTTGATTGAATATGATTTTTTTTTTAATCCAGGTGTACGGCAAGAACAGGATCTCTATGTCAGACTCATAGATTCAGTCACAAAACAGGTAAGCATGTTTTATTTACTAAGCTCTTTACTGCTCTACTAATAATTGTCACTATTGGTCTCGTCATAGTGCTGGTAAACAATCTAGCTTAGTAGGTCATTATTACCACAGGGAACTCTATTATCATTGGTTACCCACTCAGTAGTGTCTTGTGCCAGACTAAGCTAAGTTTTTTTTTTTTGTTTTGTTTTTGTTTTTTTCAAGAATTTTTAATGTTTATTTTCATGACATGCAGGCTCTCCTCACTTAGTAGACTGGTGTAATACAATCTTTTCACCACCCATTCTTTTGACTTGTTGAGGTCAACTTGAATAATTTCATTATTTTGTCAACATTGATCGCAAGAGTACTGTATTTGATGGCATATACCCACCCAATTTCATCATAATGCTGATATTTGAGTTAATGATAATTCGCCCTTATGGAGTAAGGCCAGATAAAAATACTGGTAGTCTGTGGTGCCTGGGTAAATATCAGACTAGTAGATATCTCAACTTCGTATATAAGGCCCAGGTATATTTTTTTTGGCTATTTAGGGAGAAAAATTCGTCATATGTGCCATCCAATACAGTAATATCGTCATAATTATTCTTATAATACATTTTTAGTAAATACATATACATTCACATTAGATTCGTTACTATTCCTGTTATTATCGTTAATACTGTGAGAGATGTCAAGTGTTATAACTGCTACCAGCTCAAAACGTAATCTGTGAACCGGGTTGGAATTTCAATTGAGGCTGTTGCTGCCCGTGCTCTGTCTCATCACCAGATATAGAGACAAAGGTCTCGTCACTGGCATGCCACGATTGTTGGCGGAGAAGAGAGTTGGTGAGTGAGCAAACCGCTTATTCACTACTATGATGCCTTCCCAGATAGTAGCAGGGGATAAGCTGTTACCCTCATCGACAAGGACCAATAAGATAAGCAAAAGAAGAAAGCTAGGGATCTCAACATAAAATGTCTCTTCGTCTTCTATTTTTGTTGAATCCACGCCTTGACAATTTTTCAAACCTCTGACAGCATGTGTGCGTTGTTTGCTATGCCGTATTTTTTTCATCTTTCTCTTAATTATTCGTACAAAAATGAATTCAAACCTCTAACGCAATTTTTATATATATATATATATATATATATATATATATATATATATGCGAAGGAGACATAGACAATGTGATACTACAAACTAACGTTGCAATTTTAAAAGAATTATGCCGTTTTATAAATGTGACAGGTCATAACGTGACCTTTTGACACTTTTGTGACGTCACTCCATAGTGTGCACGTCAAAAATGAGGTGGTTCAGTGGTTGGTTGGCCGGGTGGAGAGAAGCTGTAACAGTAACCACAACCACCCCCCTCTGTGCATGCACAATACGGTGCTCACTTAATCAAACAAGTGAGATAAACACATGATACAAAAGTATTTAAGAAACCTGTGCCAAGTTATGTCTTTTGCTATAGGGTAAAATAGACGTTAGTCTCAGTCGTATGATCGGCTCTGTTTGAAGATTTTTTGTGTCTTTTGCCACCTACTGCTATATCTGAAAAGCAAGTTCTGAGGCCGACCCCAAGACGACGTAGATTTACCTCCCATGTTCTTACCAGCCACTCCTTCATTTGTCAGTCTAGTCTAAACACACACATCATATATATATATATATATATATATATATATATATATATATATATGAAGCTGCTATGATTTGGTAAAACAAACTTGTTTCTCAAAGCGTCCACATCTTTATTCTATAAAAGCAAATGTCTTTTGTGGTGAAGACGCTATTTTAGTTCGTTTTTGAGCAGCCGCGCGATAAAAGTTTCAAACTGGGAACAATGTCTCGTACACTTGATTATTTGCTGTTAAAAGATCAAGAAGTGGCCAAGGTTCAGTTACCAGCTCAACCATTAAAAAAATATATGAATATTTGGAAACATTTAAAAATTCCATGGAGGTGCGATTACCAGCACGGAAAATAGCATAGGTGAACAGTCCCAATTCCAGGTAGTTGCTGTTAGCTTCACACAGCTGTCTTTAGAATAGGCATGAATCCACCTCTCATTGAATCGGATTGAGAAGTTTTCATTGCATGCTTCATAGAACGAATCAGATCATTACTTTCTCATATATGCCAACGTTTTGATCTTTCTGGTAGATCTATCCATTTTTATATATCTCTGTGTAAGTTTTATTTCCATAGACAAAACAAGAATCTCTCTCTATCTCCAGTCCACACACTCTCGCATCTTGCATTCCCCCTCTGCCCACTCTTGCCCTCTCTTGCTATCTACTTGCCTCTTTCCTTTTTTGCTTTCCCCACCCTCTCTTGCTTACCTCTCTCTCCTCTCTTACTTTCCTCACTCTCTCTCCCCTCTCTTACTTTCCTCACTCTCTCCCCTCTCTTACTTTCCTCACTCTCTCCCCTCTCTTGCTTTCCTCACTCTCTCTCCCCTCTCTCGCTTTCCTCACTCTCTCTCCCCTCTCTCGCTTTCCTCACTCTCTCTCCCCTCTCTCGCTTTCCTCACTCTCTCTCCCCTCTCTCGCTTTCCTCACTCTCTCTCCCCTCTCTCGCTTTCCTCACTCTCTCTCCCCTCTCTCGCTTTCCTCACTCTCTCTCCCCTCTCTCGCTTTCCTCACTCTCTCTCCCCTCTCTCGCTTTCCTCACTCTCTCTCCCCTCTCTCGCTTTCCTCACTCTCTCTCCCCTCTCTCGCTTTCCTCACTCTCTCTCCCCTCTCTCGCTTTGCCCTCTTTCTTTCCCCTCATCCACTTTGCCCTCTTTCTTTCCCCTCATCCACTTTGCCCTCTTTCTTTCCCCTCATCCACTTTGCCCTCTTTCTTTCCCCTCATCCACTTTGCCCTCTTTCTTTCCCCTCATTCACTTTGCCCTCTTTCTCTGTCCCTCCTCTTGCTTTGCCCTCTTTCTCTGTCCCTCCTCTTGCTTTGCCCTCTTTCTCTGTCCCTCCTCTTGCTTTGCCCTCTTTCTCTGTCCCTTCTCTTGCTTTGCCCTCTTTCTCTGTCCCTTCTCTTGCTCTGCCCTCTTTCTCTGTCCCTTCTCTTGCTCTCCTCCATCTCTCTCTTCCCCCCCATTGTTTTCCTCCGTCTCTCTCTTCCCCCCTCATTGCTTTCCTCCCTCTCTTCCCCCCTCATTGCTTTCCTCCCTCTCTTCCCCCCTCATTGCTTTCCTCCCTCTCTTCCCCCCTCATTGCTTTCCTCCCTCTCTTCCCCCCTCATTGCTTTCCTCCCTCTCTTCCCCCCTCATTGCTTTCCTCCCTCTCTTCCCCCTTCATTGCTTTCCTCTCTCTCTTCCCCCCATTGCTTTCCTCCGTCTCTCTCTTCCCCCTTTATTGTGTTCCTCTTGCTTTCCTCTCCCTATCTCTCGCTATCCTCTGTCTCCTTCTCCCTGCATCTCATTCTCACTTTTGCCCTCTGTCTCTCTCTCTTTTTACCATTTTCATGTTACTCTCTCTCTCTCTCTCTCTTTCACGCACATGCCCCTCTCTCGCTTTGCCTTCCCTTCCCTCTATTTCCACTTCGCTCTGCCTCTCTCTCTCTCTCTCTCTCTCTCGGTTCCACTCTGTTCAGCAATCGTCAATTTCTCGTCTTTACATTTGGCTCCATTGAAACGGCAGTCGAGCGCGAAGCCATCGATTTTTTTTTTTTTGTTCCCACGCTGCGTGCACATGAGTGCCATCCCTGACCGACGGCTGGCTGACGAACTGACAGTCGGGTTGGCACACCCACTTCAAACAACTGGAAACCGATCGGCAGTCGATGATGCTGATGGCGTCGGCGTCGTCGTCGTCGTCGTCGACAGCGGCGGTCTAGGCATAATTAGAAATTTATGCGTGAAACTTGCTTCGCTTTTGTTTAGTTGCAACTCTGAATATTTCATTAATACATCCGGTCTGTGCTTGTCAGCGGAAAAATGTCAAGACAAAAAGATACAAATGCACAAGGTGTGTGTGTGTGTGAGAGAGAGAGAGTGGAAGACAGAGAGAGTGGAAGACAGAGAGAGAGAGATAGAAAATGGTTTTGGGTTGGTGAGGTTGGAAAAGAAAGGCGACCAAAGAAAGAAAAAAAAAAAGATGGCGTTTTTGAACCGCTGAGCGAAATAGTAGCGGGTTGGTATGGGGAGGACGAGGTGTATGTAGGTGTTCTATGAGGGGAGAAGCGCTGTTTGACAACGAAAAAAAAAGTGAATTGAAAAAAAAAGATGACGGCAAGAAGAAAAAAAAATCGAATAACTGACAATGTGACAATTTTTTTTTGCCTCTTCCTATCTATGAAAAAAATGGAATGGGATGAAACTTATTCAAATGAATCTGATCACGTTGACAAATACAACTTCAAATCTATCTCTCTAATAAACAGTGTGACTCCAACTTGTTTCTTTGTTTCTCTGTCTGTAACTTCCGCTTGGGCTCACAGACGCTACGCTTTGATCCCAGGTAGAGCGCACAGTCCTAGCCAGAAGTGCTAATCCATACGTAAATAATGCCTGTCATTTTTGACGGGCATTATGCCAGTTTATAGTACATCTCGGCATAATCCGGCTGTTGGATACGTTTAAAACACGTGCGAATTTACGGGGTTGCAACCTTGATCAATATTAGCAGTTTGGATTTTATAAGTACGCTCTATTAGATTGTAAAAAAGGCGGGGGCTAGGAAAAGCACTGATCTCCCCTAAAGTCTGGTGCTTGACACATTCCCACCAATTTTTAGTATTTTATGATTGGTTTGATATAATGCATCTCTCTCTCTCTCTCTCTCTCTGATAAATAAAACACGCAAAGACCTTCATCTTTACGCTTAGTTGGGTACACTATAAAGACGAACGGGCCAAGTAAGATAGTATTACGCTAATCTTCAGTGTTGGATGAACGTTCCTACTTTGAAAAATCAACATCTGAAATTCTGACTTTTCATATGGACATCCAGCACAGGTGGGAAAGACAACCTTCTAAACCACCAACAATTATCGATATCGCAGAGCCTCTTGGCATTTACCAAGCTTAGCTTAGTCTGACATGGGGCCAAAAGTATGGGAACACTCAGTGATGATCGATCTTACTACACTGTTATAATTGTTTATTCGTTGGATTGCTAACCCGTCGGGACGTCTGTATGACTCCTTGATGGCAATGTGATATTGATTCAGTGACAATGTCCTTGCTGCTCTTCAACATTTTTTTTTACAGCTATGCATGTTTAGTGACTCTCTTAAGAGATTCGAATTGCGGTCAATATCTGTACATTTTTGTCAGTAATTGACGAGGCCATTTTGCAATGGTTATTTACTAAGCTAAGTTTACCAGTTCTGGGTCACCCAATGGAGATCAAGCACATCATATAGCAATATTTTTCAGTGATCTCGCCAACACTGCTTCGCCTTCACCCTTCTCTATCTCTCTCTATATTTTCGCCTTCGCCTCTCTTTCTCTCTATATTTTCGCCTTCGCCTCTCTTTCTCTCTATATTTTCGCCTTCGCCTCTCTTTCTCTCTATATTTTCGCCTTCGCCTCTCTTTCTCTCTATATTTTCGCCTTCGCCTCTCTTTCTCTCTATATTTTCGCCTTCGCCTCTCTTTCTCTCTATATTTTCGCCTTCGCCTCTCTTTCTCTCTATATTTTCGCCTTCGCCTCTCTTTCTCTTTATATTTTCGCCTTCGCCTCTCTTTCTCTTTATATTTTCGCCTTCGCCTCTCTTTCTCTTTATATTTTCGCCTTCGCCTCTCTTTCTCTTTATATTTTCGCCTTCGCCTCTCTTTCTCTTTATATTTTCGCCTTCGCCTCTCTTTCTCTTTATATTTTCGCCTTCGCCTCCCTTTTTTTCTATATTTTCGCCTTCGCCTCTCTTTCTCCCTCCCTCTTTCTCTTTCCCATCTTTGCCTCTTTCTCCCTCTCTCTTTCTCTTTCCCATCTTTGCCTCTTTCTCCCTCTCTCTCTCTCTCTTTCTCTTTCCCATCTTTGCCTTTCTCCCTCTCTCTCTCCCATCTTTGCCTCTCTCTCTCTCTCTCTCTTTCTCTCTCTCTCATCTTTGGCACTTTCTCTTTGCTTTTCAATTTCTACTTCACTTCTACTCCATTTTCATCTTTTTGTTTCTTCTTCATGCTTTAGATTTTCCATATTTTATTTTTCACTCTGTTTGTGCCTGAATATTATCTTATAATTTTTTTTTTTGGTGATGAATATGACATTGCATTACTTAGTGCATGAACAAATCCCTTTGATAATATAAGTCAATTCAAGCCATCATTATTCTAATGTAGGTTACCAAGCATTGTTGAGATCTAAATTTTCATAGAATCTACAGCAGAACTTATTGCAATGAGACCAAATTATTAAAGCTGCATGTGCGATTTGGAGACGGAAATGGTGGCCACAAGGCCATCTATTATAAATCTGGAGGTTTCCCAGTGCAATGGCACTTCCTATTCTCCCTCTTCTTCCGACTGCCCTGCCCTTAACGTAATGGGAGTGTGGAGCAGGTAGCCGGCAGTCACCAGGAGCCGGTCACCATCTGTCGACCGTTTTCCTTCGGATCAGTCCGTCAATAGCACTTTCAGACAGAAGGAAGGGTTTGGCTTAGCCCCTCACAGGGTCAGTGACATTCACATTAACAGCCCGACTTCATTGCACGAACATCAAAACACGATATTGACATCCAAACCGCCCTTTGTCGTCGTCTGCATCCGTTCCTGTCATTGTTATTTCGTTGCTGATCTTTTAATAATGATAATAATAATAATAATAATGATAATAATATTGATGATGATAATAATTTTTGCCGTTGCCCTCCTTCGTTCTTTTGTCTTTGTTCTGGTTTCTCCTGTCAATTGTCCGTGTACTGAATTCTTCCTCCTGCAGTGACACCAGATTTTATTTTTCTGTCCAGTTTCTTTTCTTCCTCCCTTATTCATCTCAAAGCTCACACGTCGTTCTCTATAGGTTCTGTTTTACCCGTTTTGTTTCTATATTCTCCCTCACTTTCGTTTGTTTCTCCCTCTTTCAAGTTTTTGCTTCTCTCGCTCTCAGTCTCTTGTTCCTGTTTCTCTCTCTCTCTGTCTCTTGTTCCTGTTTCTCTCTCTCTCTGTCTCTTGTTCCTGTTTCTCTCTCTCTCTGTCTCTTGTTCCTGTTTCTCTCTCTCTGTCTCTTGTTCCTGTTTCTCTCTCTCTGTCTCTTGTTCCTGTTTCTCTCTCTCTCTGTCTCTTGTTCCTGTTTCTCTCTCTCTCTGTCTCTTGTTCCTGTTTCTCTCTCTCTCTGTCTCTTGTTCCTGTTTCTCTCTCTCTCTGTCTCTTGTTCCTGTTTCTCTCTCTCTGTCTCTTGTTCCTGTTTCTCTCTCTCTGTCTCTTGTTCCTGTTTCTCTCTCTCTGTCTCTTGTTCCTGTTTCTCTCTCTCTGTCTCTTGTTCCTGTTTCTCTCTCTCTGTCTCTTGTTCCTGTTTCACTCTCTCTCTCTCTGTCTCTTGTTCCTGTTTCACTCTCTCTCTCTCTGTCTCTTGTTCCTGTTTCACTCTCTCTCTCTCTCTGTCTCTTGTTCCTGTTTCACTC
>OY735203.1:46113870-46296370 GCA_963457665.1 Thysanoteuthis rhombus | reverse complement strand
TTTAGCCTTGGTTGGAAATTATCTCTGTATTTAAGTACCCACATTAAACGGACGGCAGGCAATGTTACAATAAACAATAGAAAGATTGTTGAAGAAAGGCAATCGAAAAATGCGGAGGCAGGGTTGGGGATGAAAAATAAAATAAAATAAAAACGGGGGGGTGACTTTATTGCCTTGCTGAAAGTTATTCAGCGCTCTTCTCTTCCAGACAGAGCTGAGCACTTTAAGCCGTTTGGCACCCCCACCCCCACCCCCCACCGCCATCGACGCCTCCCCCTTTCGAAAAAGAAAAGAAATAATCTCAAAGCTTCCATCTTCATCGAAAAATAAGTTAGACTCTTGCAAAAAGTCAAAAATGACTGAAGTCTGCGTTTATGAAAAAAAAAAAAAATTCTTATTTCTGAATTTTTTTTTTTTTTTTCTTCAAAACAAGAAAAAAAATGTTTTAGATGTCTATCGAAAAATGATTTTTTTGCTTTCGATAATGCACAATGAACCTTCAAATTTATTTCGGCCTGTGTGAAATTCTTGTTCAGGTTTTATGTATTGGACTGGATGTTGAATAATGCCAGGTGTATTCACTAAGTTTAGCTTACTGTCACAAGAGCACAAGCGTTGAGTATCTAGTGAGGATCGAACTCGCTGTGGTAATTTGATTCTCATTGGGCTTGTCACAATGTTTGTTTTGGGGTTTTTTTTTTAAGACGTTCCTAATGAATTAATCTTCAGCAGGAAAGCGACCAATGAACTGAACTACCACACAAAGATTGTTTTTAACATTTTTATCATCCTCATCTTTATAATCGATATACCAAAAAACATTATTTTCATTTTCTTATTCTTCTTATTATTCTTATTCTTCTTATTATTCTTATTATTCTTCTTCTTCTTCTTATTATTATTATTATTATTATTATTATTATTATTATTATTATTATTATTATTATTATTATTATTATTATTAATAATAATAATAATAATAATGATAAGAGCAGCAACCTATCCAACAGAAATCTCAACGATAATCTTCTTTTAAGTTCTTCGTCCTCAGGATTTCCCTCCTCCTCCAGTTTCTGTCTGTCTTCCTTTCCTTCTCCTGCACAATCTTTTTCCTTCCTACTTGAGTCCCAGTCTTTCTTCTTTTTCAACCTTCACCAAATTCCAGTTGTCTCCTCGTCGGGGAAAATTTCAATCAGCCTTTTTACTCCGCTTTGACATCGCAACGCGGGGGTCTCTCCTCGTTGTTCAGATGATTACCACTGAATGCCACAAAGAGGCGACAATCTTTGGCTGCGGATGAAGGATAAACCAAACAGGATGAGGGTGCACTACTCTATACTCTAACATGACTTCCAAAAGTCTTTTTCATGTATTTTTTTTTTCTTCTTTTTAAGCTGAAGTGGGTAGGGTATAATCCATCGGGCGAATAACCTTTTTTATGTATCTTAGAACAAACAAACAAACAAAAAACAAAACATTATTGAGCTTTGAGGATTAACGTGACTTGAAGGTAGACAATATTTTATTCTTTGCTTAAACAAAGATGCTCTTAACCACATTGCCGTATACACAAACCGGACACAAATAAGCCGGTGAAATATGGTCCTTTAACCTTACCAACTTTTGGACCACCTGTCGTGGCATAATGACCGTATTGACTGTTTATCACTAGTTTTATTAATAGGAAGAACGTGCGTGCAAGAAGTAATGATATCTCGTCTGATGCTTCCAAATTTGTCTTTTGTTTGTTTGTTTTTGTTTTTTTCAAATAAATACTATACAATCGATATAGGTATTTATGCCAAATGCAGGAATCAGGGTTTGAATAGACCCCTTCCGAGTAGAAAGCTCACGTAGATCTTACTTGTCTGCTTGTCTTCAGAATTAGTCTTTTCATATCTGGCCTTTGCATTGATTAATCATGGCGCTGAATTCAAGATGGCTACTTTTTTTTATGCATCGTTTGTGCACAGAGATACATTGATTGGTCGATTGGGTCGATTTCTTCAGCTATAAGCTATGTTGAACACAAAATACCTCACACTTTTAATTTTCTGTTTAGATTCTAATATTTTCTTTTTAATGATTGCTTCTCTGCAATGTTATCATATTTTGATTTCTTTACGGTTAACTGCAAATACAAATGAATTCTCTATCTATCTATCTATCTATCTATCTATCTATCTATCTATCTATCTATCTATCTATATATATATATATATATATATATATATATATATATATATATATATATATTCGCCTGATGAGGCCCGAAGAGGGCAGAAACCTGAGCTAGTTTGTGTAGCGAATCCACGTTCTACAATTTATTTCCAGCTCTACTCTAAAACAACTCAACTTCAGGAGTAATAAGTTGTATATATCGAGCACTCTATGAAATAAATTCATTACATTTCAGAAGTGGCTTTATATCATTGATATATTATTATATCATGTTATACTGCTGGCCTGATTTGTACCACACATACACATACACACATATATATATATATATATATATATATTATATAAGAGAGAAAGAGAAATGTTTCATGGTTGTTGATTTGTACATTCGTTTTTTATGTCCAGTGGAAATTTCTAAGTAAGCTGTACGATTTATATTATTTTCGTTTTGTTTTCTTCCCGCTGGGCGACTGTAGCACGGATGGTTTCCGTAATACAGAGAGCCAAGGCAGGAGCATCAATTGAACAGAGGCTCCTTAACAGAGCGAAGACAAACCGAAAAGGTCCAGCTGATAAACTCATCAATGTTGCTTGGGTTGTCAGAGGGTTCTGTGTTCACTGACGACCGTTAAGTACACAATCGGCGCATAACGTATCACTAGGATGCTCAAGCAAGGTCACTGAGCTAACTGAATCCAGAACTGGGAATCTCTTTCAACCAGAACTATTCAACCATTATTAACCACAAATAATAATTTTTATGGTCGTAGCAAATTGGTTAAAAGTTCGTTTTGCACTAATTGCATCTAGTTTTCATTACATTGTGAGCGTGCCTATGTGGTTATTAAGTAAACTCAGGAGTAATTATTAATGTACATAATTCCTCGACGTATTCGTTGTCAATGAGAATCCTAACGGCATCCTAGATCCTAAAGGTTCACTCCTTGATTTGGCGGATGAATTCTTTAAGTCTTCATCAGAACTGAAATAAATCTAGCAGTTGTACTTAATATTTAGTCTTTGATTCGGGATCCTTTGTATAAACGGTTCCAAATCCCCATTCGCTAATTTGTTACGACACAGTTTTATAATCATGAAAAAAAAAAAAAGAAATCTTTCGATACTGGTTCAGATGAAGTTTATTGCTATCAATCTTTTTACTAGTTTTTCTTTCATTTTATTTTTGTTGCTTTTTATCTCGAATTTCAAGTCGTTTATGCATTGTACGACCGTTAATCTAACAGCATGTTATGGAAATAAAGAAAACCGTAAATCTTTGCGAATAACACTAGTTTTATAAAATTCGTGTACTGGATGTAGTGAAAAATAGGTATAGAATTGTAGCTTTGATTTGGCAATTCATTTCGGCTGTCTAATGTGTTGTTAAGCTTTGATGTCCCAAACCTTCATATAAATATGTGTGTGTGTGTGTTGTCAAATGGGCTTAATTTTAGTTACATATAAAAAAAAATATTCTCTACATACATTGGAATATTGCATGTCCAGCCTTCCGTATTTTGGTTTGGATTTGCTCAGTAAGCTCCCGACAAGATTTGTACTTGAAAATCGGACAGCACTTTATGATTAGGCTACGAAAGCTGACCATTTTTTTTTTAATGTGCAAACAAAAATCTATTCGAACATTTGACCATTATATAAGAACCGATGTTCCATAACGTTTTTCACTTTGACTTAATCTTTTTAACGACCTGTTTACCGACTATATATATCTGTACATTTGTGAGAATGTACTAATCAGTAAGTGATGTACACAATACAATGAATGATCAAATCTTAACATTAACAGCGTGGCAAAATTTAATATTAACAACGATGCGTGAATAGAAAGGCAACTAGCGACTCGATCATTATTAGCATTGTGTTTCCAAAAGAGGAACTTGTGATGGAGGGAAACCCTTACCTAAAATCCTGGTTGATGCTTGTTCACACAATTTCTGCCTTGTTTTGAAACCCTAAGATTCGCACGGATCTTCATACAAATTTCCCAGGATCCGAATTAACTTTTTTGCCAATGATTCTCTCTCCGTCTCTCTCGCTCAAAACATGCGACCACGAGCCGACCTCGGTGTGGTCTATCTTTAATAGAAGCCGCCATATTATGCAGAAGCTTTTTGATAATTCCCTTCCCCTCCCTTTGTGCCCTACTCGGACGTGGGAACATATTCCTAGTTCAATATTCACAGTGTAAACAAATTTCCCATCATCTGACGTGTTTTTGTCATCACTAATAATTGATCAGCACCTCTGAGCGAACGAAGCCATACCATTTTTCCACCTTGCCATCGTACTGCCCTGTCCACAGACTCTATCCCATTCAGTCCAGGTTCAGCCTCTGCCTATAAAACAGTTGGCCATCAACTCTCTCTCTCTCTCTCTTTTTCCTTCTCTTATGGACGTGTAGTTGAGTGCTGGTAAATAATTAATAGAAAATTTCATCGGTGCTTCGCAAACACAACACTTCCATGTCTATTTAGCGTTTGCCTTACTGATTCATTCAGGCCGCTTTTTGTGATTGGGAAAGGAAAAAGAAGAGTACCATCCGTATTGCTTACTAACGATCGTTGAATGATGGTCTGAGAGTTGCGACAGAAAGCAATTGAAATTAAGATTAAATAAATACTGGTCGAAAAGATTAGTAAAAATTGACAATGCTCCCTCTAAAAAAAAAAGAAAGTGTTGTGTTTATTATAAGCAGTCTTTTATAGTTATTATAGTTGTTACTTTTTTTTAAAAGCATAATAGCGTATCCCTCCTCCCAGAGGGGCTGTTAAAAGAGGGCAAAAAGAAACTGCGATCTCAATTGCTAGGAAAGACTGAATGTGACAAAACAGGAGCAGAAATTTAAAAACCATGTACCTTTTCCTAAAGGTCACTGGATGCAGAACGCACTTGACGTAGAGTGAAGAGCCCACTCACCAAAACGTTGTGATGTAAACAATGACAATTGTAATCGATCAAAAGCAAGCAATACCATATCATTTTTCAATTTTCTCTGTTGTCAGAGCGTCTCATTTCATGTTGTCGTGGTTCAGACCCTGATCATAGAAAAGCTAGACATCGATTATTTCCCTTTCTCTAGCCAAACGGAAAAAGTGCTAACGAATAATTTATGATAAGGTTGCTAGTTTGAGAAAGGTTTTCATTTTATCAATGACTACTAATTATTAATTCTTTTACTGTTTCTTTTTTCTCTTCTTTCAATTTGTTGCTTTTGATCGCATCATTCAGGTTGTTTTTGTATTGGTCAGCTTAAACTCAGCGGCGTGGACCGGAATTAAAGAATACGCTTCCGATGAGATTTGAATTCGCATTCCGTATACCCAGGAGCCTATCACGGCACGGCACGGTATCGAACCTTTTATGCAAAGGAAGCAAACCAGCAGGCCCCCACTTGAAATTAACCATATAGCTAGCTTCTTTCTTATCCGATTTTACTAAAAAAAAGAAAAGAAACCCCGAGATTTGGGATAAAATGCAACAAAATAAGATGAAGAAAAAACTGATTGTAAGTTAATAACAATGCATCATCAAAAGAAATTTGGACAACTTGGAACTATTACATCTACTACTAGATGTAAACAAACAATATGGCATTGAAGTAAAATCGAATAACGAAGAGTGACTTAATCTGAATTACACCGACTGGTTAGCTTTCATAGCTTAATCAAAATGGGATGCGAGTTCAATTCCCGTCGTAAATTAATTTTTTCCGATCCTCGCTGCTAACCTATATCATAAGACAAACGTCCTCAGAACAGCGATAGAAATATTAATGACAATGCTTCATCTGAGAAATTAGGACAACTTTACGAAATCTATCGAGAAGTTTTGACATCATAATTCCATCTGATAATGACACAAATCTTTCTTTACGTGGAGAATCGACACAATTTCAATCTTAGTGTTTGGCCTTATGCTTTACTAAGCAAGCATAGTAAATATTAATG
The DNA here is from genome assembly GCA_963457665.1 of Thysanoteuthis rhombus. Taxonomy (NCBI): domain Eukaryota; kingdom Metazoa; phylum Mollusca; class Cephalopoda; order Oegopsida; family Thysanoteuthidae; genus Thysanoteuthis; species Thysanoteuthis major. The sequence goes on along the minus strand of OY735203.1, from coordinate 46,290,221 downwards.
TTTGTCTCCCTGAATCCATAACTTATCCTCACATAATAATTGCCAACGTGCAGATGTCTTCTGAGACACAACTGACGTAGTAAGATAAAATTTCATTCATGTTCTGATGACGTAGTCAAATACAATTTCATTCGTGTTGTAATGACGTGCTAAAAAAAGCTGGATTCAAACAATTTATGAAAAGTGATAAAAACGAAACAAAAGAATGAAATATGTTTGTGGTCAACAGAACGCTGTTCTCCACGCTCACTGCAATGTAAATCTCAATCATCTACGTTTATAAAGTGCAATGTGTATCTATATACTTCGTATACACCATCAATTTTGACGGCAGTGGTGAACTAGTATCTGATCAACCAATGGCAAGAAACGGGAAGATGTGACTGGTTTGTGTTTGACGGCGATAATAATCCAGCAAGAGGATAAAGCAATTGTCCTTCAATATTATTGATTTGTTTACGAAATAATCAACGAACTAATGGCCTCCTATTGTTTTGTCGCCTTTTAACATTTTTCTTCTCTCCCGATGGAGAGAGATCAAGATAAAGGGATAGACAGAAGGAGAGTCGGGGGATAAATGTATGTGTATGAAACCGACAGAAAGAGAGTGACATAGAAAGGAGAGAAAGAGAGAGTGACACGGGAAGAAAGAGATGGAAAAGGAGAGTGATGCGCAGAAAGGAAGAAATAGATAAAGAAAGATAGACATTTGAATTAGACACCAGCAGTCACATAGGCATAAATAGATTGATTGAAATGTGCTTGCATACGTATAGACATATACCTGTGTAAACGCAGAGAACACAGATTTGTACGTATCTATGCTTACGTACATAATAATGTCCGATTGATTCTAAGTCTTGGCTAGTGTGTGTGCGCATGCGCGCCCGGGGTTTAGATTTAAGTCCGTTATTTTCTATTTTATCATCTCCGTATTATCAAAGTTTTTATATTCCTTATTATATATATTTTGTTTTCTTCATTTTATCATTTTTTTCCCTTTTCATCTTTATTGTTTTCGTTTGTCCTTATCCTCTTCTATTGGAAAACCTAATTTTGAAAGGAGGATCAGAGAAAGAACACGTCTACAGTTTTCGACTTAGACGACCCGTTCGTCAGGCGAAAAATGTATTTGAGATTAGGGCCTTATAAGATGACAAGATTGAATTCGAAAATCACTCATCGGAGGCCCACTTCAAGATTAAGCGGCGTTCTCCGTTCGGAAAACCCACGAAATCAAGATCTAAAGAAAGACGACAGTTGAATCCGCATTGTTTTTTTCACGTCGCACAAAAACATTGTTGGTCGAGATATAACTTAGGCCGACACACAAGCAAGCAGACGTTGTGTGAATGACGTTGTCTGGTATAAATCTCTCGCTAACCCCCCCCCCCCTCAGCCTTCACTCTTCAATTGGTTTCTTTTCTTACCTTCTCTTTCTATTTTTTTCTTTTTTCCCTCTCCCTTTCATTCTCATCTCTCTAATTCCACTGATATTGTTCTATGTGTTTAATCTTTCTCTCTCTCTCTCTCTCTCTCCTTCGTTTATCTCTCAGTTGTTAATCTTTTTCCTCAATTTTATTCTCGTTTTCACTTTCTCTCTCTTTACCACCAACTTCCTCTTTCTTTCTCTCTCAATAGAACAGCTTTTAAGATTTCCCCACTCTATTTCTCTTCATGCCTATTTCCCAACGACTCTGGCTTTGATCTCTACCTCTGCTTAAACTTTACCGTTTCTTTTTCCTGCAATCCTTACTGTCATTCTATCTCAGGTGCAACCCCCCTCTCTCTCTTTCTCTGTCTCTCTCTCTCTCTCCTTTTAAATCCTTACTTTCATCTTACACCTTCTCTTTCGAGATCCCTTTCTCATCTTATTCATTCTCTCTCTCTCTCTCTCTCTCTCTCTCTCTCTCTCTCTCTCTCGACTTTCAGCTACGAAGGCATATCTTCGGTGAGCGTAGCCAGCTACTCAGCGTTATGAATTTCTCTTCCTTGCCCTCTCTTTTTTTCTTTTTTTTTTTTTCTTCTTTCCAATCATACCTCTTCCTTTACCTTTTCACTTATTCCCTGGTCTTCCTTTCCCGCGTTCTCCCACCCTCCACTTTCCTCTTCCCCAAATACTCGATGATCTGTCATAAATCAGATACGACTCCAACATCCGCTTGACAGCAAACGTCTTCAGCTTTTTGTTTCGACCTCATCTAAAGATTCTTTTCTTTTTTTTTTCTTGCTTTTTTTTTCATTTTTTTTTATTTGCTTTCTTTTCTGTGTTTTCTGCAAAGCTAGGACTAGTAGAAAATTGAATTCTTGAACTATTGACGCTAAGATAGCTACGAATGATTGTAATGAAAGAAATGAAAGGAAAATAAAAAAAAAGAACCAGATGAAAATAATGATAGAGACAGACGGACAGACAGACAGACAGGGGGAAAAAAACGAAAGAAGATGGCTCCATTTATAATAAAGGTTAGGGCAGTTCAAACAGTATTACAACCTAGCGACGGAGTCAGCTAATGAATAGGATGTCATAATGCATTTTTCAGCCTAGAAAATCCTTGACGTATGAAGGGGGTGCTGGAAGCTCCCAATTCACTGTCAGAGAGCAGCTGGCAGACGTCATCAGAAACATTTTTGACTGCGAAGGGTCACTACAGTTGCGCTGCCATGTGTTAAGTCTTTGTCATTGTTACCTCTTCCCCACCCTTATGGCATCATTGCGTCATATATATATATATATATATATATATATATATATATATATATATATGGTAGCTGCTTCGACGTAGCGCTTCTCACACCATTGAGCTAAACAGTCGCCGGTATCACTAAGGCCCAAATGACTGTTTTCACCCCTAATTCTCATCTTGTTTATTCTCGGTCTATATCTGCTCTATTCGTTTCTTTCAATGTGACAGTGATGTATTAAGAAGCAGATGTATGAACCGACAGAATGATTATAAATTGTGTTGTATCACAGCGGAACTCTTATTTAAAATGATCTCCCGTCGTTACGCGGTTAATGTATCACTTGGCGTAGACAACGTAAATAGAATAAACAATTTAGTTACGAAGTCTGCCCAACTAAGAGCTCGGTTTTCAGGCGCAGATAACTCCGTGCTACCTACATCTTAACATCATTTCATTGTTAAATGTGTATACATTATAAACGAAGGCAAAATAAAGTGTTTGATGTATAAACAAACAGGCAAAACTAGAAATCTAGAAATCCTTTTGTTCTGCATGTATATGATTCAATTAAGAAACATTGAATTGAGATTTCTATTCTTACTTATGAAGCAGTGAGAGAGTGAGATTTTTGGCATTGTCTATCGAAAATTTGTATTGTTTATTCTTTAAAAATTTTTGTTGTTGTTGTTGTTGCATAAAAACGTATTTATTGCTTTTACGATAACAAGTAATAATCTCCAAACAAAAAAGCAAAATGATGTAATTAATCAATCTTTGGTTTCGTCATTAGACGTACTTTCTATTATCTTTTATATTGTGAAAGTCGAGCCTTCTTTCCTCTTTTTTGTTGTCAAATTTTTGAATCCATTAACTTCAATATTAATTATATTAACCAATCCAAATTGCCTGGTACTTGTAATTTCAGTTTTCAGGTCTACACTTTATTGTTCCACCACTGAGCCAACAGTTCAAGACTTGATTCGCTCAATATGTATTCGCCTGTGATTAAACATTAGCCTAGTAATTTTTTGGTATAAATAGGGAGGAAGCCGTTTACTATGATTATTCAAGATCGGGTCTTTTAGATAACAATAATCAGCTGTTAAATTAAGCAGAGGATATAAAAATTGGAACTGTTTACATTTATTGTTATTCGTGAATTCACTGTTTAAGAACAATTTTACATTATAAAAAAAAATAGATTTATTGATTTTATAATATTTTCAGTGATTATAATAAACGGCTTTCTCTATGCTGCGATTATGCCCCCCCCCTTGAGAATCTGTCATTTTTTTTTTTCGCTCTTGAATTTGCTGCCATTGAAGCAGCAAAAGGTTTGAAAATGAACTTATCGTTAAGTATTTGCGACATCTAATCCAAAACCAACAATGACAAAAACAGAATTAATATAATTGAACGGGAAAAGATATGTATGTGACTCTATTATCAATAGTACTCTTAGATAGGATCAGTTTATTTTCGTCGTATTGAAAATACATCTTTTTCCCGATAGCTCATAAATTAATATAGTTTTCATAGCAGACGTACATTCATAAAAATGCTCAATACTTCAAAGGAAATTTTCATGCGTGTGTATATATATATATATATATATATATATATATATATATATTATGTTTTTGTGCGTGTTTGTATTCTGTGGAGAGTAATGCATGCAACAGCTTCCTAGATCATAGGAACAACCGAGCAATGATATCCAAACTTCAAGAACGCAGACGATTTGTATTACCTCACAAATATTTTGCAAATTAATCTAGATCTGTTTCCAATTTCTAACAAGCTACTCGCACCAACAATGAATTAGTCGCTGAAGTTAGTCTAAGATTCGACTACCTTATGACTTTAAAGGTAAATTCACTCCAGACTTACGTGGAATTAGTTTGATGAAGAAGACTAATAAAAAAAAAATACTACTTATCAATTTTGTCAAGTAGGTTTGGTTTAATCACACGATACGAAGTACTTTTAACTCATTGCACCAGTTTATTTGCGATATTGAAGGGTTTTTTTATATTTTACATCCGTTCTTTTCATTCATATTTTAGTATATAAGAAAGCCATCCAGCAATACCTAATTCATTTCTTTTTTGTAGAAGCTTTGTATGAAAGGAACTGATAAATAACGACATAATCATACAGACCTTTCACATTATGAACAGGGATAAAGTATAGCCATTCATAATATTTAATGGTTCCAAAGATCGAAGATTGAGCATTCAAAGCATAAAGAAGATGCACAATATATTTCATGAAATATGACGCATTTTGCTGATGTCAATCTTCTTCTCATACCTTCTGACTGCTCTTTGAAATATATGCTTCATCTGATAAAGCAGCATTATCTCCATTGATTGCCATTAATCTCGTTCTAAATTTACTCTGAGAAACAAACTTATGACAACTTCATCTTGCTAACGAAAAATAAATGTTGGATTACAACTATCAAGAAATCCTAATCCAAAAAATTTCATCAAAACTATGAGAATTTTGGAGTATTCAACATTGAGTGAAATTCTATCTGCATGTCTGTTTTCAACCGTTGAAGGTTCTAAAAAAAATCCCGATCGTTTTTCTGTTGAATGTTATGCGTAGGCTCCCGCAGTTTTGATTAGTACTTCAGCAGTTGAACCCTGTCTCTGAACATATAAGTTCTACATTTTAATCTCCAGAACTTATGACTTTGGAATTGTTGTGGACATAGGCTAAAACCAACTGGTCCACATATTTCTCTTGGTAGAGGCAAATACTCTATATTTCATATATATATATATATATATATATATATATATATATACATATATATATATATATTATATATATATATAATGTGTACTTTAGAGAGTGAGACAGACTCGGGAGTGAAGTGTTTGGTGGTAAGGTTTATTAATCCTTATATGTCAATATATATATATATATATATATATATATATATATATATATATATATATATATATATATATATATTGCTTGCCATTTCCTTCACTTATTGATCCCTCCAGTTCTTTTATTTCGATTCTGTAAGTGCCTTGTGTACACTATATGTACCTGTACATACCCATACATCAATCACGCGTATGCATTTTTATAAAGCAGGCACATGATATTATGTCTGTTGTAATGTCAGGATTTTTTTTTTCTTTATCAACTTCGATTCATTATATTTTGAGATGTTGATGGGGAAAGAAATGTTTTGAGGGTTATCTCCCCTGTTATCCAATAATTTGTGATTAAGGATGTGTAAATATGAGATGATTCAACTTGTTCTGCCAGATTACGGTCACGATGAAGACGTCAAACTTTGGCTCCCATTCTAGCTCAAACATGCAATGATGAAATGTATGTTATCTTCTGCCTTATTTCAAGGTTTTTACTCACGAGAAATATGAATATCAACCCTTCTTCGTGTGTGTAAAAGGGAGAAAACATGCTTACATTCGTCGAATAGAAGTCTTGAAATTATGATACTTTCTAACAATGTATTATATGTGCGTGCGTGTGTACGCATGCAAGAACGTTTGGGTATAAGTACACAGGCATATATGTGTGTATCCGTGTGCGTGCAACAACAAAATAAAAAATAAAAATAATGCATAGATTACTAGGTTTTCTTCCCCCATTCCTCTCAAGAATAGTAACTGTTTTGTCACAGTGCTGACGATCATACATCAGTTGCTATGAAGACATAATGGCTTCTCCAGAAACAGATCAGTTTGCTTAATAAAGCTATGAGCTGACGTCGCGTCGTGTGGATGCGTGCGGGCTAGAGAGAATGAGAATGAGAAAATGAAATTGTATGTAGGTTGACATGAAGACCCAAAGTAAGGGGAAAAAGAGTGAGTCGCGGGTGGGGGAATATATATATATATATATATATATATATATATATATATATATATATATATATATATATATATATATATATATATCGCTCTATGTCCTCTGTTCAGTCCTAACTTTGTACTTCGCTTTTCTGAAAGAAAAGCCAAAAGCTAATCTTGATTAAAAGACGAGGAAGAATTAGCCTTACTGTTTGAATTTTACGAATGCACTGCGTGAGAAAAACTGTAAAGAAAGAAAGAAAGAGGGGGGATAAATTAAGAGAAAATGAATAAATAGAAAGAAAAAAAAACAATTTTAAAAAGGAAAAAAAAAAGGGTTGGTTGGATGAATAGACCGATAGGAGTGGTGGTTGAAAAGATTACATAATGTACAAAAAAATAAAAATAAATAAAAATAAAACCGAGGGATAAGAGAGGAGAGAGTGAGGGGGGAGGGAATCGGAGGGTGAGAGTGCTCTGGTTCCAGCTTCTTCTTTTGGGTGGTCGTTCGGTTGTCGTCTGTCGCCAAGTCATTTTGGAGAGAACCACACAGGGAGATTCTCATTGGATAGGCATCACTGTTGTTGACCAAAACGTACGTCATCAATGCTTACAAGGTCATTAGGTGCTTTTTTTCAGTACATGCGGTAGGTTTTCAAGCCCGACTAGAATGAATTCTCGTCCTGATTTTGAGTTTTCTGATGCGTTTTACGTTGCCAGAGAATTATCGCTTTGAACAAAGTCTCATATTACACACGCATATATATATATATATATATATATATATATATATATATATATATATATATATGAATACATATATTGTTTATTTATATATGTATACATACATAGATACGTGTGTGTAATATGAAACTTTGTTCTAAGCGAGCTATACAAGTAGAAATATACACGCACACATATATATATATCGTGTGCATGTTTTCTCTCTCTATCTCTCTCTCCGTACACACATATGTTTATAGGGTGCGATGAGGCGTGGGTATCTGAGCGCAAGAAAATGTGACCCACCCAAGTTCTTGTCTGCCGATCTTATGACTTTATACAATTGTATGATGACCTTAAGGCTTCGTGTTCACATCAGTCATTCGTTGGTGACAGTTGCTCTCTGAATTCTCGACATTGGGATAATAAACATTTCTGTCAATATATAAAAAGAAAAATCTGCTGAAGTGATTTTTGATTGTACGTCTAATGGATAGTCTTCCAATTTTTATGCACCCTACGCATCTCAACAAATAAACATTGTCATAACACTTCATTCAATCATATTTGCGTGTGTTTTTGCTTTCGATCGTTGTTGCTGTTCTGTTTTCTGGTCGTAAACCCGGGGCCAATTTTCCGCAGGTATCCTAAATTGCTATAATGTCAATGCACGAAAGAATCAAGGCAGTTCAGGTCAACGTTATTCGTTTTGAATTGATGGACTCAAGCAAAGCCGTTCTTAAATGAAGAAAATGTGAAATACTGAGCAAGGATAGCTTTTTTCAGTTGGGATCGAACTCCTGATTATTGGTTGGCGAAATTTGGGTCAGTGTCCCTAATTCCACTCTACCGTGCTTCCCTTCCTTCTTATACTTGTTCTTCAAATTATTTCTATTATTATTCTACCATGATCATTTCTTTCAAAATATTCATGTGTTTATTCAGAGGATGTGCGAAAACGTTATTTAATGGCAGCCAGAGTTATTACTTAAATGAATAAATGCTGTAATAAACATCGAGTAACTAATTTTTTGTAACTATGCGATAATTCTCTTTGTACCATTGGAAGAGCATTGCATAAGCTTACAATGAACGAGTTACCTCACTTAGAGAGCGCTCAACCCTGAATAAGGGAGTGTGTGTGTATATATATATATATATATATATATAATACATATATATATATAATGTGTGTGTGTGTGTATGTAATTGAATTTCTGTCAACATCTTATATTGAAACAGAAGTAAGAATGGAATTCGACCTTGCAGTGGCCAGGTTTGTATTCTTTCTTTTTGTAGAGGATATCTTGTTAGGGGTAGGTCGAGTTCCCATGCAGTAGTAAGAACGAAAGTTGTTACACTTATAGTCAACTATGACAGGGAAAAAGCAAGAATTGAATTTCTGCCTTCAGCTGAAGGGGACATTTTTAAACTGTTCTCAGTGAGCATTGCGATAAAAAAAAGCGTAATATGAACTATTTCCAATCGTTGATTGGTTTCCTTCATCTTACTTCCAAGTCTTTTTATCGCAACTTCCAGATTGTCATTTTACAATCCTCAGAGGATTCGAGTTCAAATCTCACCGGAGGCTCCTTTTTTTTCCATCTACGCTGCTTATCGTAGAATGGCAAGTTGCGGTAAAAAGCAACAGAATTATGGCGAAAGAAATATTAGTGAATGACTCATAATAATTGTCAATTCTTAATCTAAGAAATTAGAATTTTATTACACTATGCTACGTTTTTGTTTTCTACTTGTTCATGAGTAAAAAAAAAAGTGTTATTTTCTTATTGATTATGTCTAGAACGTATAGAAAATGGCGATTATTCCCTTCAAACTTTGCTTTAACAATCAAAACACTGATATTTTGTATTTTAACCTATTTTGCCTCTGACAGCCCAGGAAAGACTATCCCAACGGCAAAAATAGCAAGGAATTTAGTAAAACTGCCTTGGAGACTTATATCTTTGATATAAGTAATAAGAAAATAAGTCATTACCCAGGAACATAAATCTCGTTAGACGATGTTTTCAAAAACGATGTTTTCGCTTTGTCGTCTTGTGACTTATTATGCCATGTTATATGTTATGTCAAATGTTATTCATCATAACCGCTTTTTGATAACCGTTTTCATATCTTCACTGGCATTCAATGATATCACCTTGCTGTTCCTGATATAGTACTATCGTACATCTACTCAATTTCTTCCTTTTTTTCATGATTACTTTCGTTTAAGATTTGTGTAAATACATGTCAATTTATATTGATAAAATTGCATTTAGGTCATTTTCAAATGTCGCTTTCCTGGTAAGAAAATCAAAGTTTGAAAGGAATAAAAGCCAATTACTATACTTTTTTTAACACATAAATAGTCAAAAAATAATACTTCACTATCTATCCTAGTAGAAAAATCGCGTTACACACAGTTAGAGAAAGATAAACCAGTCTGAAATCAATAATAACGATGCCTCGTTTAAGAAATCCAGATCGCTTATATAATCATCTATTAACTCAACTCAATGAAAATAAAAGAAAATCTGATAAGAACCTCTGTGTTTTGTTCGTACGCTTACCTAAGAGATAGGAGAGCCAATTTTGCTGATCAAGTCCCTTTAACAACTTGTTACCACTGCAACAACAGCGGACACAGCTGGCAAACTAATGTCATTAGGCCATATCGTCTTCACATCGACTCAATTGTTGACGCTATTAACCGAGCACTTCGCTGTTAAGCAAAAGTTCTTATTTACATAACACACCGGTGGGTCTGCTGGTTAAGTACATCTCAAGATGTCTGTGCCTGCACCTCGATAGATAGACTCGACAAGACAACGGCTTCTGATAGCGACCGGCGCATCAGTGGAAAAATCCTTCACAGCTTGTTAAAGCCATAGAGTTACTGACTCTGTACCCGGGGGGCGGAGTCTCTCCTCTTGAAAACTCTCAACAACGCATTAACTAGAAGCAAGCGCTACGGGCATAAGCTCGTAAAATTATCATTTCGTTTGTTTTCACTGAAGAAGACATGGGGAAACCTTGGGAAAGGTAGAAGTGGTTGAATGATGAGTCTAATTTGTTTCCGTCGTGTGCTTCTGTAGTTTTTTTCTTATTCTGTATTTCAGAAGATTGATTTCATACATACGTTTTTTTTTAATCCTATAAAACATAAAGAAGCTAGGAATTCTCATGTTGCGATTCACATGTGTAGATATTTACTAAGCTTAGCTTAGTCTGGTTCCAAGTACGGAGCAGCTGGCGAGGATAGAACTCGCTACACAGCAGCTGACTAAACATTACCTTACGTTGAGAATCCAAGTGATCACTCAAAATTATATGCATATGGCGAAAATAGTAAACTCTCACAAAGTTTTTTGTTCTCTATAATAGTGTTCTGTATAATAGTGTTTCTCAAAGGAGGGTCTGAGTATCCTTAGGAATACTTTGCAGTACCGATGGACTATATTCAAATGTTAATTTAAAAAAAGTATCAGTTATGCATAATTTCTAAAAATAATCATGCTATGATTTTTATGTTCAGTATTTCCATTTTCCTTACAATCGTTAACCGCTGTAAACCGTGGAAGCAACAAACGCAACCACGTGTGAACGAGTAGCCAGTTTCAACATCGAATGACTGACAAAAATCAAGAAAATATATTCGTGGTTGAAACGTAGCAACAATATATCTACACGGATTATAATGAAAAATATAAGTGGCCCGTCTCGTGACCAATATGATTAAGTATTGTCAGACTCTACACCAAGTTGTAACTAACTTTGTTCCACACCGAAACTCGAACAATCCTAACCTAATTCAGGGGAGAAAACTCTTCACTGTTTGTCTGTCGCGTCACGTTTAATCAAACTGACATGTGAAATTAACTTTTCCCTACCATGATTTAAAATCAAGACCAAGTGATTGCTGAGCAGCTCTCCAACCAACTGAGCCAAACTGATAACTCGTATACATTTGATTTATTTTATATAATATATATATATATATATATATATATATATATATATATATATATATATATATAATACAAAGGTTGCTATATTCGTCTTCAGTTGGAATAGAAGTAAGGGGGAAGTTTGGCCCTGCATCAGCCAGGCTTGCTTCTAATCATTGTCGGTGTTCGAGCCCACATAGAAGCTGGGATTTCGAACGGCGACAGGAAGTATCTCTCCCTCTGCAAGGTTCGCGTAACCCAATACGCATCTTCCAATTTCTCTCTATTTGACGTGGTACTGTACTAAGCTTGATCCTCATTTGGCGCTCAGGCTAAACTTAGCTCAGTGAATATCTGAGGACACTCAGCGTTAAGTGATGCAAAGCAAATGAGAAAATGAGTTTTGACCAGACTTCAAGTGTGGTGTGGTACACTCAGACAATGCTCAATACAGAAAGTATCTGTAAGATTCCGAACGACTCTTGTTCATATGACTGATTATCTTCCTACAGTTGATCCTGGGCGATCTGATGTGCAAGGAGTTAGCATGTGATAAAACGATTATCTCATTTTCAACCCGAATCCTCGTGATATTTCAAGCTATTTTAACCTTTACCGATGTGCCACACATTTTATCTCGCTTTCATGGTTCATAGACTCTGGATATCGTACATTTGGTGGTGTCGGTTGGATGGAGGGGACTGAAGTGGAGCTAATCTTTGTTGGAAATACATATATAAAAATAAATAAGTCTCAAAGTATCATGGACCGGCTGAACGAGCGAACTAACCCTGTCATCGTCATCAACAGATTTTTTCCCATCTTTAAAAAAAAAGACTCCCATGAAACGGCCGACTAAAAGTAATTGCTTTTTAAAGAGAAGCTCAACCAAAGGTCAAGGGAAAAATTGGGTAGAATAATACAATATTATAATCTTGAATTATCAAAACTTTTAGATTAAAAATTTTCATTTTTATTTATGACGTTTTCCTTCCATTTTATTGATGTTTTCTAATCCCAACGCTCATGTTGTTACATTCTACGAACTTTAAAGCAATCACAGTAAAACCAAGATAAGATAGAAGCCTCCCAACCTGTCCGTATCAGATGGGATTCCAGAATATGAGATGCAAGTTCAAGTCTCACCCGAGGTTACTTCTTTATTTCCGATTCATGCCGCTAATTTTCACCGTTGTAGAATGAAACGACCTCACTGTTGTTATTAAAAGGCAAAAATAAAGATAAAAGAAAAATTAGTCAAAAAGTAATAAAATATTTTCCTCGAAGCACTTTTAGAATTTACATTATTCTTTTAACTGTTTCCCTCAAAGTATAGAAGTCAACAAGAACATAAAACTATAGCGCAGGGCCATCAAAGTTATTTATAATTTCTCAATGCACGTAATTCATCTCTTTTAAAGATTTGTATCTCCTTGGAATTAATAGTAAAATTACATATAACATTTCAAGTATTAAAAAAGGGAAGCAAAAAAAAAACAAAACTCGTTCGTGAACGCTGGACGTATGTGAAACTTATATTTTAGTTCTTGTCACTCCCTGGGATTAAGTTGTATCCGATTTTTCTCACTGTTGCAAGAATCTTGCAACGACTAATTTGAAATGAAATTCATACAACTCTCTATAAATAATGATTGTGAAAGAAATCTTTTCGTAAAATGCTAACATCCAAATTCATTCGATTTCAAAGTATAGCAGTCTCAGCAGTCATCTTTCAACATACGCCGGTGGGTCAAATACGTATAATAAATCAAAAGGGTGGTGGCGGTTAATTATGTTACTATGATGGAGGTACGGAATTTTTAATTCTCCATAGTTCATTTCAAGTGAACATGTCTCGTTTGTATTTTAATCAAAATTCTCATTACACCATGTATTTACACCGATAATTGTATATACAATGCCACAATGTCTAAAGCCGAATCCCTAGAATAATTTGAACTTTTCAAATGTTTTCCTTTATCAATGAGTTGGGTTATTATCAATTTTTTTCCGACCAGCCTCCTCCACCCTCCAAGGGCGAAATATGGTCAGATTTTGCTATAATGAATTTCGTAAACTGAATCGATACGGCACACTACTCAATATGGCATTTAAAGAGTCATCCAAAAATGGCCCACTTTCCTACTCCTGCCCCTCCAAGTGAAATAGGGAGGTGCAGCACTGGGAACGGACCTCTGTGCACCAGGTTCCCGTTTATGATTTTATTCCAACCTCGAACAGCGAAAAAACTGTTTGGGTGTCAAAAGTAATTGTATACTTCCAATCGGTACAAACAGGTAGTGTTCGAGCCCTGCTGAAAGCCAGGATCTCGAATGCTGATTCTCAAGGCATGCAGGCCTTGCCACTTGGAATATATGCCTTTTCCACTTAGAATATATACGCAATACCATCTTCCCATCTCCCATTTAAGCTTTTTGCCGTACTAAACAAAGTTTAGTAAATCTCCATAACTATCTTGCACACTGGATGCCCAGGCAAGGTAGCCATCCCTCCTCAAAGCGCAAAAAATCCTATCTTTCAATTCAACGACCTAATTCATTATCTATGGTTTGAAAGGGTCATTTACATTCAATAAGTTTTTTTTTATGACAATTAAATTCCTTCTCATTGTTTTTGTTGTTGATACGATGTTTAGACCGGTCAATTCTACGGGTGTGAATAGGATTTTTTTTCCTCGGGTATTTGTAGCGTTCTGATGTGTGCTGGGGATTCCTGAGACTGGTATGCAGGGAGAGAGACAGAGATATAGAAAATGTTTTCTTCATTAAACTCCATGTAGATTTGTTAATGTTTCTCATAAAACAGGTGTTGAAATTCACAACCGAAGCGGTTAATGTCATTTGAGGTCAACATGGTCATCGTCTTCAGGGTTTTCTCTTTTCTTTCATTATCTTAATTGCCCGTCTCTAGTGGAAGTTCCATCCGAGATGACCAACACGTGTTTATTCGATTTGTGTCAGTCATGAGAAAAGCGACCTACCCTCTCTAAAGCCCCATTAAATCCGTGTCAGTGAAACCCTAGATCTTCCGAACATGCCCAGCATGAAGACATGTACACCAACCCCAAGAAATTCGGTGCGAACACCTCCCTTCTTTCTTACCCCCTCATTTTTTTTCCTTTTCCCTTATTGCTGCTCCCTCACGTCGCCGACCCCCCCCTCCGTCTCTCTCTCTCTCTCTCTCGTTTGGGAGCCTGTTCGATCCTGCTTACTTAAAGGTTGTAGAATATAAAAACGATCTGGATGTTACAGTGAAAAACAACGAAATAAGATGAAAGATAAACTAGTAAGAAATTATCCTACCTTTTTTTTTTTTCTTTTTTTTTTTTTTCTTTTGTAACCAATTCATTGGAATATACTTTTTTCGGCAAATCTTTTTATGTGTAACTTGCCTGCAAAGCCCAAGTAATTAGAAGCTTTATCCAATTAAAAATGTATGTCCAATAATTATCAACACATGTAAATTATTCCTTCGGTATACAAGGTGATTTTTTTTTTCTTAAGCCAGAATTAATATTCTATTTAATGTTCAGCTGCATATTTCATCATTTTTCCTTTTAAGTTTCTTTAATTTGTTTCCATATACCATTTTAATTTGTTTTTATTCTATTTTCGCCAGCACTTAGTGACATTCTTCAGTGCTCAATATTAGTGATACTCCATCTATTCTGAATAGTTTACAGAGTGGGGTCTTATAGAAAACTGGCACTTGGAGACCTTAAGACCAAAATGAGAGGCCAAGTTCAATTCCAGCCTTTTTCATTACCTTCCCCTCACGCTGCTGCCAAAATGTCCTGTGTGAGAAAACCTTGTACTGAAGGACTACTACTGTCTGTAAGACCTTTGATCACTTGATGGGACAGTGTCACAGGATTAGGGAAGAAGTCAGCCAAACTTATTATGCCTTGCACAAAGTGACGTTCTCATGGGACTTCTTGTCCATTATTTTCCCAAAGGCGTAGCGTAGTCACTTACTATACACTTGTTTGGTTCGCGCCACCTCCAAAAGACCGACCAACTGACTGACTGACGGATGGCCGTTTTGACTTTGGTAACATAAGAAATTTAGAACTTTCATCTTATGACATAAGTTCCAAGTCAAACTTATACATCATATTTTTTTGTGTGTGTAGGTTTATTCAAATGCAATTCATTTCAAGATATCTATCTCTCAAAACCTTTGAAACTATGTTCGCTGTCTCATAAGTGAGTCGTAGAATATCTATGTGCATTATAATCTTTATTAGTAGTATTTCTCCCTCTTATTAAAGCTTTTCAACACAACATTCCGAGTCGTTACTCTTCGACCGTTAGAGCAAATAACACGAAATTAGAAATGAAGAAGTATCTTAAAACCATATTTTGACCTCGCTTCCCACACTCTGAGAGCCTGTCTTTCATGGACGTCGTTTTAACCACTTCGGTCATGAAGCACAGCACAAATCGGTTGTTATTCTACCACTCCCTTTTCTGATATCCTCTGCGCCGTGGTTATGGGAACTGCCTACTAACCCCGCAGTTGCGAGATTATGAAAAACCTAATGACCCACTAGGTCATGGGATAATTAGATGTTATTAGTAGACTTGTTCACTTCTCTCAACATCAATGTTGCCTCCGTTATCTTTCTATCAAAATGCCCGGATATTAGCTGATGCGTGGTAAGCTTGTTGACCACTACTCCACAACGCGAGGCCGTTATCCATATCTTTCTCGTGAGTCCCAACCTAAAGCTAACGTCCATAATTTTTCAAAGGATGGAACTTTGAAAAAAAAAAAAGATAAAGTTGCATTTTCTTTTTCTCGTCGAAAAAGATTCAAAAGTCTGTATTTTGTTCGTCACCCCCCCCCCCCGGAAACCATAAACTTTACCCCGATGGGGGCTAACGAAATAAACTTGACATAATGAAATTTGACAATCCATCTAAAAGATTGAAAATAATCATTATCATGATAGTGTATGTAAATGTATTAGAAGGCGACTGGAGAAAATGAGGAATGAATTTATGGTTAGATTTGAATGAACACTGGAAGATGTTCGAGGTTTGATTGGTAGGCAGCTGCCCTGCTTAGTTCAGATTTCTGGAAGAAATACTTGTTGAATGATTAACAATTGACCACATAAATATAAAATATATTGAACTGTTTTTGTTTTTTTTTATTCCGTCTCGGTTCTAAAAGTTTTTATCAATATTAGTATTTGAGAAATTTAATTCAAGTGACTTGTTTCGTAGAGGATCACAGCGATAATTTCTCTCCAACTTCATGGCAAAACACAAACTTGGTCTGGCACAAGGACATAACATTGGAGTACCCTATTCGTATCTGACAAGTTGGAAATGACCTTTAGACGAAGTTGTCAACTACCATGTTATAGTAGGCGTCCATCAGAATAACATAACGTGGATACATTATTCCCACATACTAAAAAGCTCTGGGAGGACATGGTGAAACGTTATCCCTTTCAAGGGCATTATAGATAGGTTACTGGAAGAACTTCTATCGACCCATAGAGTGAGGAAATCACTTCTGATGATTGTGGCAAATCCAACAAAATCTGCCCTAAACACCAATGAAAACCATAACTTGTAATAGAATTGGGGCACAATGGCCCTTCTTTTTTTAACGGAAGTTTACATTAAAGGTAACACCGACCAACAAGTGAAGATTCTAATAAATACGTCAGGCAACTCGGTGCAACGAATCTCAACTTGGACGAAGGTCGGGGTAGTGTTGAGTTGACTTACAATCGGAAGAGCCTTCTGCAATTCTCATTTCACGCTTTCCAACTCTCCTCTATTAGTCTTGCCTTCAAGAAACAAAGTTGTTTTTTCTTGGTGCCGACTTGTCTTGACGTCCGCCTGTCCGTCTTATCATCTGCTTCTTCAAGACCAACATGGGAGCAGGTGGCATTAAAGCAACCATGGCAAAGTAAACAATACAGAGAAATTTGGTGGATTAAAAGAAAGGACAGTTTCGGTTAAGAAAACTCTTCTTCGACAGTTTGGTGTCATTTACGAAGTTGAAGATATATATATATATATATATATATATATATATATATATATATATATGCTCTTGTGTAAATATAGCTTATTTGGTCCGTAGGTTGGTTCTTGATTTTATTCCAAAGTATTTTGAACAGAACTTTTATAAACTGCTTTCAGTAATGGCATTCAAAAACTGTTTTGTTTGTTTGGGTTTTTTTTTGCATGAATTTCTGAGACTAGATGTTATTTTCATGCATTGATCAATTCGGGTCTGTTCCTGGAATGTCATCGAATGCGATAGATACCCGCAGAAGGTCTTAGGTTACAGCGACCGAAAAAAATTGACAAACACAACAAAGATGTGAAAACTAATCCAAATAAATGATTGGATAATAAAAACAACAGTTCTACCAAAGATCACTCTTCAAAAGAAAGAAGTGGGAAATACAAATAAACGGGGTCGAGGTTAGTGTACAGTTTATTGCAATCATGATTTTTTAAGATACTAGTAAAAGATTTTATCGAATTAACTCTGTTGTTTTATCTCTTGAATGACAATCATTAGTGTCGATTTCTTCATTTCTTCTTTAGACAACAAATTTATTACCTGGAAAGCGAGGCTAATGGATCGTACTCAAATTTTTCTCAAAATTCAATTGGGTTTCTTTGTTGTATAATGGAAATTCATTCTGTGTTTTATTTTGCTGTTATTGTATTTGCTTGCATAAAGCGTTGGATGATTTTTTTTTCTTTCGTCTCCATCTCTGAGACCAGCGATGACCCAGAAAATGAGATAGTGAAAAATAATGGACTAACGCATTTTGACTATTGGATCAAGGTCTTCACGGGTCAGTCACGAGTCAATCGTATTGGTCCTTCTAATGAACTGTGCAATGATCTTAGATCAACCCCTGTATGGCTCTAAGCACGCGGGTGACAGGAAATTGAGCCTGCCTATTATAATAAAGATAGCAAGCTCGCCCCTCGGTGCCTGATACAGTATTCATGAAAAGTTGATGACGCAAACTTAGCGCAGCACACCAGAAGATGCTCTTGACCCAGGCTCACGAATATCTTTCTCGTTTTTTTTTCTGCTCCTAAATCTAATGGGAGGCAGAACAAAATCTTAGTCGTCCATCATTTTCATCGCGATTGTTTCTATTGTCATCAAAATCTGATCTTCTTAAACGAGCATTTTGTGAAGTCGCGTTACCCAGCATCCCCCCCTCTCTCTATTTCCTCCCCCCTCTTTCTCTCTCTCTCTCTGTCTCTCTCGTCAAGTCACTGATAAACTTACCCCCTCAACCTGTTCCACCGTTCTTGATATCGGATTAATCCTCATCTTCATTGCTCTTTCAGCCTTAAACTCTTTATCTGCACTCATCTAACGGCTTGAAATCAAGCAAGGGGACATCAGACTTGCTTTTCTTCTCTTTACTTCGACTCCTTCGAAATCATCGAGTGCCACTCTCCCTGACAAAATCGAGAAATCGACCTTTTATCCGTAGTATCTTGTCCATTTAGAGACATTTTGTTGGGCTTTTCTAAGCTTCTGCCTTGGTCTTTGATTCCTTCTGCTTTCACCCCTTTCTTTCCTTCTCCTTCCTCGCTATTGTTTTCTTTATTATTCATCCCCACACCAGGCATGACAACATCCGAGATTTTTATCGCAGAGAAAATTCGCTCAGCCCGGTGTCCAGGAAATTACACAAAACACAACCCTGACAACATTCGATCGCGTCCCTCTAACATTTGAAACTCTAATTTTTCATCACCCTCTAAATTGTGAGAAGGTCTTTCGTTTATTTTATTTATTTTTATTGTTTAGGATTAAAATCATAATCACGACAGCCATAAAAATTCTTCATGAAGAAGGGGTGGACCGGAAAAGGAAGTAAGACGTGAAAAAAAAAAAAAAACGAACGAAGTTTGGGTTGGAGGATAGAATGCCGAGTACAGATTATTAATATCGATGAAGTATTGTTCATGAACGAGACTTGTTCGATTGAATTTGTTCAGTGAGTTCGAAAGAAGTCGGGCGATCGTCATAGCTTATTAGCGTTGCAGATTCATTATCATTTGCACCGCAGCCATCACATATTCTCTACTTCTCCCTCTTCTCTGTAATCTTCTCCTTCCTCAAAGATGGAACAAGTGTGCGGGTTAGACATAACGGTTAGGGGCAGCGAGCCAATCACTTCTACCAAAGCAGATACAGCAAGAAAGACTGCCTGCCGCTTGTCCATGCTGATGGATTAATTTTTACAGCCGAATTCTGCAGGGCCCACTCCTTGTTGAATTCTGAAAAACACGACCAGTGTATATTAAAGTGAAATAAATTAATGTATTAGGCCGAGCTGGCTATGTGTTTCTGATTCCCAATGGACAGTGCCTTTGTTGGCGGAAGTGGGTTGTTAGGGAACGAGTAATCTCATTAATGAAAATATTGTCAGAAGTTTGGTCGGGCTCGCCTCAGTGAACTAGTGTAATGAAGCATCGCGTGTCGACCAATGCTATTCATTCATATGTCTATATTGAAGCAAGTAGTGTGGGCCGGGGTCTGAGCCATCGCCTGTTCCATATGTCAGTGATGGATTGGTCACAGAGGCAGAAAGCGGTTCTAGCAAAGCGGACGGCGATTCTATGAAGAGGCAGATCTCTGTGACGGGAAGATGGCGGACTGGGGGAAGGAGATGCTCTGAAAAAGAGAGAAAAACATATGCTAGAAGAGAGAAGTGAGATTATTATTTTTTTTTTTTTTCCTTCTCTTCTTTCAATCTGCCTTTTCCTTCTCTCTAACCACAAAACTAGAGAGAGAGGTAAATAATTAAATAAATAAAGGGTATTGGAGAAGTAGATGAGCTAAGAGGAGAGACTAGTTGAAAGGGCGGAAGATGATGGGAAGCCCCTTACCCCCCCCCCTTAAAAAAACGCTCAGAAACAAGAGTGAGTGTTTCTTTTCGACTATTCATGAGCTGAGAGAGAGAGACAGAAGCAGACGACAGATCAGTACATATAATAACGCAGTTTTCCCAGCGATTTGCGCCTCTATTGAAGAAGAGACGTCCGGGTCTAAACGGCCAATATTATTGACTATCATGGCTGGAGATGCAATGTGGTTTGTTACTTGTGCACAAAAGAAGACACTCAGGGACATTAAGGGGAAATTGTTCTGTGGCAAATAGACAAATGCTAAATGGCTATATTTATGCGCGTGTGCAAAGTGTCTAAAATACAACTATCTGGATGAGTGTGTATACATTTTGTGTCTGTATTGCGTAAATGAACAAAGCGTTTGACGGACAGGCAGTCGCTGGAATGCACGAGATCAACTCTTATCTGATGAGACAACGTTACGATGAAGAAATAAATCTATAGATATTCATGAATCTTAGCTTGGTAGGCTTTAAAGCCAAATGGTGGTTGGAAGATTGTGTTGCATCAATATACCTTGTAGGAAGGATCCGCCTCAAAAATCAGAATTCGAAATCCTAGCATTTATCAGTGCTCGAACACAGAACTTGGGTGTTCGGGTGGCTAATGTGCAACTAAGTTAGCCACCCTGCAAGCCCTAGGAATTTATATTTGAGAGCGTATTTAGCATTTTAGCAGAGATTATGCATATGAATAACATTTTTAGTATATTTGAAATTTAGCATGTACATATAAATACGTCTTCGTTTCCCTGTTTGTAAGTACATCAAATTTACACATGTACACCCGTGATGTGTGTATATATGTATATATATATATATGTGTGTGTGTGTGTGTGTGTATATAGTTTCCCTTGCTATCTGAAAGCAGTGCGTTTCCATGAATCCAAATTCTTATTACCGGGAATAATTTGTTGGACGTTCCCAGATCCAAAATAATGAATATGGTAAGTTAGGTTGAGTCGTCAGTGATGGATGTGGGCGAAACCGGAGACTGGGGTTTAGAAGGGAAGGGGAGAACGTGCACAGTTTCTACAATGGTTAGCTGTAAAACAAACGCTGAGAGCCATTTCCGCTTTTTCCATTCTTTCTTAAAAGCAAAAAAAAAAAAAAAAAGATCGAAGTTAAATCTCGAAAAACGAAGGGTACCTCCTGTATCTTATTCCCCACAGTGAATATTCATTGCTTTTGCATCCAGACCTATCAGAGGTTTTACTAGATCTAGTCACGATGTATCAATCGAGTGAAAGCGAAAAGATTTCCCGACGCCTCTGGTGTTGCAGAGGCCGTAGATAAGAACATATTGGTCAAGGAGTTCCTGATGACTAACATCTATTTCATTTGCAGTTTCTCACCATCAACTTGACCCGGGGAAAAACCGAATGTTTGCTCTACCTAGTCCATCCATCCATCCATTCATCCATCCAACGCTGAGGGGCAAACGGTCATGTTGGGTGGCATGTGCGCCAGGCACAAGACAAAATTGGATGGTATGAAACGTGGCAAGATAAGAGTCGCCAGTGACAGAACACCTGCGTTTTTACCGCGACTCCTTCTTCTTCGTTCACTGGTTTGATTGCCTGGCAAACAAGATTGGGACCGGGAATCAATTGACGCCTTTGGATCTTTTGAATCTTCCGAAGGACGATGGAGACCAAAATTGTACTTTGTAGCCAACTCTGGCAGGACGGTTAATAATATTCTTGCATTTCAACGAATACTGATAAATAGAAACTTATATGCATATTTGATAGATTCGCAAACTGTAGTGTTGTAGCAACCGAGTCGATTTCACAAGCCAATCATTATGATTCATTCCTAAGTGATTTATCAAAGCTGTAATTTACCAAGTGGTTCTGTCCAAAAAATAACCATTTGTTCGATTCAGGTATTCCTTATTATGGCTTTTTTCCTTTTTCAATATACGATTTTATTAAGGAAAGAGCGCTTCATGTTCTACAAAATATTTTGAAATTTTGGTCATAGTTATATCCCCTGATATTATTCATGTGTATCCATGAATAATATCAGGGGATATAACTATGACCAAAATAATATTTAAATAATGTTCCTAGTGCCAGTTTGGTGATGCTCGTCAATCATTACTGAAAACTTTCTATAGCTTGAAGAATTCGTGAAGTACTCTATTCCAAAGGAGTAAGCCTTGTTTCTGTAAGACTGGCTATATCTACATGGTATATGTTCCTAGATAACCGATTAAATAAAAACCAGTTTTGTTGTTTTTTTTAAATAATTTTTGTAGCTTTTGCCTGTATTGCTCAAATTTCAATGACGTCAAAATAAAATCGAATCTCCAAGAAGAGCGTGAAGAATAGTGTAGTTTATTTTTTTATGCAAAATTCGGGAGATTGGGTTACTTCTTTGACAGTCGTAAATTGCATTTCTTTACTATAACACAATACTTTGTGCTTAAGCGACGTTTTGTTTTTTTAAATATATGTTAAGTGTCACATATTCATAGAAATTCTTCAAGACCTTCCTATACTTGTTCGTTGTTCCTTTTGGAGAAATATTAGGTTGGGTTTATTCCAGTAGAAGTTAATCTCTTGTAAGACACAGAAAACGGTTCTAATTAAAGTGACAGTTTTACAAGTAACAAAAATTCTTCATTTGTTCCAGAAGCTAGAATTTAATGCCTAAAGTTTTCAAGAAAACTTATAAAATAACTGAGTGATATTTTTTCCCACGTTCATGTTTGCTGTCTTACGTAGTCATTTCGACTACTTATTAAACGAACAATAGCTACAGTGTATGTAATCAATTATATAGTCCTGAACAGATGCCATCTTCCCGAAATTCGTTTCTTAAGCTCTTACTACCGTAGGCCTCCTCGACAAATTACAGAATCGACTAGAGAGAGAGAGAGAAAAGTCTTGATGGAGGAATATTTATTTATTTCTAAGGAAGTGTACAGAAGTGTACTTCCTTGATACAAAGAAAACAACAAAAAAAAAAACGCTAAAGTATTGTGTTTGAGGTCAGTTGGTGCACTTTGATGGTATGTGATATTATTTTTAGGACGGGGTTATCTCTTCCTTTCACTTTTTCATTAGGTTTTGTTTTCTCGCAGCGATCTCGTTAGATGCGGACGATTTTTCTTCTCATTTCAGAAAACGCTTATCAAAGATTAACTGATATGTCCGACGCTGGTCTTTTTCACACCGCTGACGACTTTCGAACGCTGAAGTGATCAGCAGTAGACAAGAACGGGGGAAAATATATAAGAATATATTTTCAGAGGCAGGTTCTTACGCAAGAATATGTAAAGCTTCGTCTTGCCACAAGAGTTCTCTTGTTTATTTTGAACCTTTGAAACTAGCATTTTAAAAGGAAAAAGAAAGATAAATTATAGACAATTTTTATCCAAGTAAAAAAAAATTGTATAAAAATACTATGTTAATAAATCATGCAAAAGATTTTTTACGGATGAAATATGCAGAATATATAGATTAGTGACTTTAAAGCCGTTAGTTTTCTTATAGCTTCAAGAAAAAAAAACGCTATTGAAATAAGAATAAGACGATATATACATAATGAAATATAGAATATGAAATGTAAAAAAGTTGAAATGAATTATCGAAATGAAAATTTAGATAAATTTGGTAAAAATAGATTTGTACAAGAAATAGCATACAAACAAAATATTTTGTGCTACATTTATTTTCTACGGAAACTCTTTAACCATTGAAAGGTATACACGTGCCAAGACGGGAATCCCTCCCGAAACATTTATAGCATATTGATTCTTTTGTGAATTAATTAATCAACAGATAAAGTCTTCACAAACGTTTTCTCCTGAGTCTGTCTCATTCCCTATAGTTTATATATATATATATATATATATATATATATATATATATATGTATATATATGTATATATATATGGGGCGTTACCAGAGGAAAAAGTGTCAAATATAACACAGGAAAACAAATCATATCTGATAAAGTTTTCATTAAATTATTTTTAATTGATCATTTGCACACACTCCCATGGTCAGTTTAGCATTGTTGTCATCAAGTCTCATTCGCAGAGTATCCAGTAAGGAGTTAATGGATTAAGCTTATGAGACGAGAATCGATTCACAGCATTTACGGAATTTCATGATACTGTAATCTTAAGCTGTTTGAGATTTTGAAATGAGGCATTTTTCATAAGTACTTTTCAACCATTTTTTGCTCTCTTTTGTGTTTTATTACTATGTCCGATGAGTCACTTTTACTAACTATTCCCAAGCTGTCTTAATTCAAGATCCGACTTTTTTCTTTTTTTTTTTGTCTGAGACATCAATTTACCCAGGTGAAGGAAATTTCGATAAGAATAAAAACAAACCAACAACATAAGGATCAGAGATTTAAGTAAATTGTTACTAGTACATTTGAAGCCAAGATTGAGAGAAGCATTCTCGTGCATATTTAGGAGCCAATCATTATCATCATCAGTAGCAGCAGCCTTTCAGCGTCCTTTGTTGGACATAAACTTTCCCCGAGATTCGTCAGACATCTCTCATGGGTATCGTGGGGTCAGTACTTTCTGAATTTGTCTAGCTCGTCACATCATCTTACTTCCTATCAGCCACAGTTTTGCTTATAATCTCTGGAGATCCATGCCGTAGATCATGATTTCCAATAGTTGTTTGACATTCTTACATATCCAGCCCATTGCTATTTAAGTTTTTTTTATTGGTTTATATGATATCCTGGACTCCTGTTTTTTCTCTAATATACTATGTTGTCTTACGATCTTCCCCTGAGGGGTTGAGCAAAATTCTCAGTTTGAGGGTCAATCTTTTAGTTAGGATCCATGTTTCTGCTCCATAGGTGACTATCGTGAGAATGCTTTGGTTGCATACCCTTCAGAACTAGTGGGATTTTCTTGTTCTTGAAAGTCTGGCTTGCTCTTTTGAAAGCTTGCCAAGTCAATAATGATATCAATTAGTGATATTCCTCCTTAATTATCCCGTGTTCCCTCAAACACAAACAAAAGGAATTATTACAAACCGTTGGGTAAGAATATACTTAGTAAATATTGTGATAATACAACTGTCTTTTCAGAGTGTACCAACATGCAATTGTGTGTGTGTGTGTGTGTGTGTGTGTGTGTGTGTGTTTGGTTTTTCCAAGACAGTGAAAATCATTGCACTTATATTGTGAGCAGCCTTCCTCATTTCAGTTATCTGAAGGAAGAAAGTCATCTCTGGTCGTCAGTCTTTCCTCCATCAATCAGTAGGCAGACACGGGCAAACATGGAACGGGTCAGGTAGGTTCGGTTCAGCCTGGGCCGAGGTCTGGTTTGCTAGTCGAATTTCTTCCACGAAGAGCTTGCAGTGAGTGAGAGAGACAAACAGACAGAAGCGGGAGAAGAGGCGTAGGTAAAGTAGAAGAAACAAGTCAGAAAGAGACATTGTTCTCAACTCTGCGTCAGCTCAACCGTCGCCCCACCCTAACATTCCATCAGTCTAATTTCGCCCAAGACAAGACAAAGTGAATGTGCTGTGAATAAAGATAGTTTAATCGAACATATTGCTGTAGAGCTGCCCGTAAAAATAGATTACTCGGCTTCAGTGTCGATCAGATAAAGAAAATGTTGCAAGTCGGTCCGGAGGGAAAGCTAGCCGTCCAAGTTCCCGGGGGAGTCTCGTCGATTCCCGCGAGACTTGATTCGCTCCGCTTGCAGCGTTCTTAGTAATTCAGTGTCGTCTGACTGCCGCTTGCTTCACCTTGGTCCCTTTCCCCTCAGCACCAACCCTGTTCATCCAAGGCCTCCATCATCAAAGAATTTGCATACTAATACAATTAAATTTCTTCTCATCTCTTACATCTAATGAACTTGCTTGCTGCCAAATAGTCCTAGTGAAATAGACGTCAAAAATGCAACTATTATATTTTATTCCATTCTTGTATTTTTTAAATATTTTTTTCAAGCAAATATCTGTCTAATGACAAATAGTTTATGAGGATAAATGTGGATGTACTTAAATGTTTTCTCTGTAGTTTACTGTCATTTGCCATGACACAGACTATACTGTTCTTTCGAATGCCTTCACCGTTCAAAACTTACATTTCTAGCGTGGTATATCTGAATATTCATCTTTGTCGGAAGCCAGTTTCACATACTGAATATCTTTAGAATCGGTTGCGCAGAGGGGCTCACTGCACATGTATAAACACTCTCCTGTGGGGTTACTCAGTCGGTAGAGAGACATCATTGAGAGAGTTAATGTGTGTGTGTGTGTGTGTTGTGCGACCATCGCATTCACAATGACCGGGAAAAGTATTTCTTCACGTCTAAGGTTTCCTTTGACAAAACATCCCGTTAACCAGGTCTGTCAGCCTCCGTCCGCAACAATCTAGATTAGGCACCCTGCGACTTTTGACTGTGATCAAAGGGATTCCAGGCTGTGGACGAGATTAAAGAGAACAAGACTAGGCAGCTCATGACGATGCTGAAAGATTTCGCACACTCTGAAAATGGAGAGGGGTGCTGGGTTAGGTGTGTGAGATCCCAATGGGGGTACATTGAAGGAGACTGTCATTACTCTAGGTAGGTTGTTTTGCTCTCTCTCTCTCTCTCTCTCTCTCTCATCAATAGTAAATGGGTGGATACTTTCCAGGTGAACTTTGTAGGTGCACAGATCATTCGACGTTTTATGAATCCTAAATTGATTGATTTTTTTTTACTCGTTTCTCTAATGGCCATGTATTTTCTCATTGCAAAACTTCGTTCATTTTTACATTATACAATCATTAAGTAAACAGTATGAATCAAAAATTATGTAGCCTCTACAATATTTGATATACCATTCTGTATTCCAGAACCATGCTACTTAACGGTCGTAAGTTGTAAAAAATGACTTCAGTGTTACGATGAGGTCGAACAAGACAACAAATACTAAAATACCTCATCATAGTAATCCAGATTTTGATTAATTAATTACAGAGTATTAGTTAACACTGTAAGATTTCGAATAATGCTTCTTTCTTTTTTCACCACCCGTTATTATTTTCAGAATCATAAAAGAAAACTTTCAGAAAATTCAATATTAATTTTTCAAAATTTTTTTATTAATTTTAAATAAAGGATTTTTGATAACAATAGACATTTGATAACATTATCCATGGTTATAATAAATGGCTACCTATTTCTGAGTATATATATATACGAGAGAGATTTTCCTTTTTCCAAGCCAAATTGATAATAATAGAAAAATTCTTCGGAGCGTTACACGGTTCCCTGTGGTAACATCCGGTTGATAATTCTATACCGTAAAGTTTCTCCGTAGTGATATAAAGCCAAGACTAAAACTTCTTTCTCTTACATAAAATGTCCAGGTAACCGCTCGGACAAGAAAAAAAAAAGACTAAAATATTCATCTATTGGTAAAAATGTTGGGAGAGCTAATTCGGTGTCTGTGTGTTGTGTCTTGATGGACAGAGCGTCCGTATCGGGGAAGCGAGAGAGAGAGAGAGAAAAAAAAGAGGGCCTTTGGAAAAAAAAAAAAAAAAAAAAAAAGACGTAAAACCAATGGTAGCAGACATAGACATCGTAAATATAAGGCGTGTCAGGGAAATGATTAAAACCTCGAATCAAAATGCCAATCAACATCAAGAAGAAAAGTAAAAAAAAAAAAAAATGTCTCAAGGAAAGTTACGCTCTGCCTAGGTCTGCAGAAAAAGATTTCGGGGGAGAAAAAAAAAGTAAGTTAAAAAATCTTTTTTTTTTTTTTTTTTACGCTTTCTTTAAGAAAAGTAGTAAAAGATGAAAAACAAATCCTTTTGTAGCAAAAAAAAAAAAAAAAAAAAAGATATGTAGCTAAAAAGACCAGCGTCCTTATTAGGGTCTTTTTGTGCACACAGTAAAGAAGTGTCAGAGAAAGCGATTAAAACTGGGTATCAATCTGCCAACAGTGTGGACGAATAAAAAATTGGGTCTCTTTTCATGCCTTCGTCCAACCATTCCCTCAACCTAACTGGACAGTCATCGAGGGGTGGGAGAGTGAATGAGGGAGTGAGTGGTTGGACTAACTTCTGGGTGAAGTCTTTATATACGAGGCCAACATTTTTTTCCGACAGATTTGTTAAAACGCCGTTCGTTTTATTGAAGTGAGGCCGCCAAATGCCCGGATGGAACGTTTAGCGTTGAAATTGCTTAATGTACATGACCACGACAACACATAACTTTTTTTCCTCAAACAAGATTGGCTTGGAGAGGCGCATATATATATATATATATATATATATATATATATATATATATATATATAAAATCTCAATCGATGTATAAAAAAACAGGTTGAGCGGTGGAAAATGAAATAGTGAGGTACTCATGGCTTCATACAACGCAATACTCGTTCATCTATGGTCAGCACATTTCCCTAGTGTACTATTATTGATTCAAGCGGCTGCTCGAAATCTGGCTGGCCACGTGCCGAAATTTTGACGACGCTTGTCCTGCAAATTTCACTTGTATTTTATATCCGCATCGAAACTAGGAACATTGGCTCTGTGACATCAGCAGCTTGTTTTTGTTTTTTGTTTGTTCTTTCTGTTTACGTTTTTAGGAACGAAATTCCAAAATATCGATGAGCGATCTAATGTTTATTGTTGCAATCTTACTCGCACAAAAGTGGTTTCCCCGCTGACGTCCGATTTCATTAAAGTGATTGGTAATATCTTATACTTACATCCTCCATTGATTGTTGAAGGTTTTTACCAGCACTTTTATAGACTGTCCGAATGAGACTATCGTAAAAATATAAAAAAAAAACATCGTAAGATACTCATTGACTGAACAAGATTTATTTAGACCATCTAACATCACAGTATTGTTATTGTTGGTAATGACAATTAGATTGTCAATACCGGAGTAATCACTGTGTAAACTGATAAGGCTCTAGTTCACCTGTATTTTTCCACTCTCCTAATCGAGTAATTTTCTTCCTTCCGTTTTTATAGTGAACTAAATGCTGAATGCGTCGACTGCTCAGGTTAACAAGGCAATTTCGTTAGCCTGAATAACTCGTAGCTTGTTCAGCATTTATGAATTACTGTCTCTGCCAACAGCAAGGTTAGCACGTTAATGCGCTTTCTATTGTAGATTATGAGGGAACAGGAATGGCGTTAATTTATACCTCGGAGCCGTCAGTTACACCAGATCGCATCTCTACAATATCAGACCTTCGTTTCAAAATAATTCTGGACGTTGCGCTGGAGCAAGTCTACTAGATGTGATTACTACGTTTGAAGATGGCCGTTGTTGGGTGCTGTTCTTGGAATAATTGAACTTTGCTTTTTCGCGCTCTTCAGAGCTCTTATGAAATTCGCTGCTCGAATTATTGGCCATGACGTAATATGCTGATCAAATATCTAAGTCTGAGCAATTGACTGTATTTATCCAAGATACATAGACATAGCATTTGTTTTTAGTTGTATTCAAAATCGCTTATTTTCCTGTCTTTCTTCTATTATATATGCATATTTATACGCACACTCACATACATACAAATATAATCTTAATCTGATGATAAGCTAAATGAGTTGGAAGATGGTGTTCCGCCAATCTGGTGAGTGGGAAAAACCTGTCTGCTTTTGGAAAACAATATTTGAAATCTTAAATATTTCTTCCTCGCTTTTTGGTTGTTTTATCATTGCCACCATTGTTAATCAATTATTTATAAACTCATATATGGAGATATCGGATGCATGTCTGCTTCCGTCGTCAGCAGTGTTCGAGCCTTAGTAAAGGCCAGATTTCAGATTTCGCTGCCAACATTATTTCCCACATGAATCAATGATTCTATACACTATTCCACTAAACAGTAACAAGTAGCTGAATGCTGAAATAAATCTATACATCTGTGACATCGGTGTTGGATTCCCGCTTTCAAAATGATTCCTGTTTACTAAACACTAAGTAGAACTAACGACTTATTCAAATGTGTACTTGAGGGATAAATACTGTACTTGAATACAAAAAATGGTTTTTATCTGTGGTCTTAGTGTTGACATTCTCTGTGTTTGGCCCACAATGAGATGCCCTTTTCACATTTATATATACTTGTGTGTGTGTGTGTTCACACGAGCAAATGAGTGATTTTCCGGCAAATCAGGAGGCGAGTAATCTTAGATTGTCCGTGTGATTCATGTACATCTTTTTGCAAAATTTGTACTTATTTTGGGTGTCAGGCGATCCAGGCTACATTGATCCCCCCGAGCATCTTTCCATCTTTGTCGATAATGCCAACACACCACCGCCCGACTTGGTTCAATCAGCAAAAGCATTAAACCCTCCGCAGATAACAGCACAATTTCTTTCGATTCAAGGCATGTACACAGATATTAGCTGAACCTTTTATACTCGGCGCATAACGCAATTCAATAACTGGAGCAAAATCACCCTTCGGTCAGAGCTCGAAATGCATAACTAAGAGAAGAGCACTCTTAAAGACACGTTCGTATTTGCATGGCAGACATTTTGAAACACTGAACCGGAGGTGATAGGTCGGTCTTGAGTGTTCTTTTTGCAGTTCAGAACATGATCGCCCGGTTGAGGCATCTGTAACATTAGCCCTCGCCAAATATTGGCGTCTGTCATTCTTTCGATTACTTTAGCTTCGCTTAGCGGTCAGAAAATTGCGCGAAAAATATCATAGGACACGACATTACCGCCTACCAGCAAACCAAGACTCAATAAAATAACACATGTTTATGTATGTAACAAGTGAATATTGCCAGTCCAAGTTCTTATACGCACGCATGTGCAATAAATATATTGAAAGCCAAATTTTTTCCAACTAAAATGGCTGACACAGTTCTATAGTTCTTTTCTATCCCTTCATTTTGTTTTCTTGTGATTTCTCATCTTTTATCAAATGGAATTGATTACTACCATCGTTATTTATTTAATGAGTTTTATTTCTATATTCTCTACTGTATATAATGATAATGATATGACTGGAATTTCTTAGTGACTGAGATAAGTAAGCATTTCCTATCGATGCCCGTGGTCAGTGTTCAAGCCAGTGATGGAAATGAGGAGTACCCAGGGGAAACGGCGCCCCCTCCTTTTCATTTTCCACGAGAGGGGGTTATTGCATTCACTCCCCCTTTCTTTCCAACCTCAGCCTCACGGACTTTAGCGTACCCATAGTTTCTAAAACCTATTTTCATCACTGGTTCGAGCCCAGCTGAAAAATCTAGATTTTGAATACTGATTTTCGAAGCGGATAGACCGGCCTTCTCTGCTTGGAGGTTTAGCGCAAATTAATCCTCAACACCTTTGATATCGTTTTGGTTAAAATGTATTTAATGGCCGTTGAGCTCCTGTTATATTTATGACTATTTCATTGACACCATCTTGATTATAGTAATACCGATTGCTTATCATCAATATTTCAGATCAGGAAGTTTTTATTTAGTAACGTTAAATAGACATAACCTTAAATCTCTTCGCATACGCCACACTGCTCTTGTTGTTCTGGACGTTATTTTGCTTATCTTTTTCGTAATATGACCCTCATCATTATGATCAAAATAATCATCAGAATCACTATTATTGTCACTATAATGACTAATCGTCCTCATAATCATAATCGTCTAAATCTTCGCTATTCTCATAATAATCGTTACTATCATCATAATAGTCATCCTTATTAAACAATAAAAAAGGTTCTTGTCTTTTCTGTCTTTGAGAATTGCAGCTGGCAGCTCGGGCTCTTCCTCGAGCGAGCGGGAATTTAAACCGGACTTTGACAGCTGGAACCCAATTTTCAGTGCCACTTAGTGTCCGCCCCCGGCTGCCCCTCATCAAGGTCATCTTCTATTCACCCCCGCCACGTCCAAGCCCGAATTTTCTATGTCTTCCTCTTCCCCGTGATAAGATAATAGTCCGCAGAAGAGATGCACACAAACCTAAGAGGATTTGAATGAGCGAGTGAGAGTGTTAGTAACGTTGAATAAAAAAAAACTGCTCTTCTATGTACGGCAAGCTGACAACCTTATTTCCACCCTCAGAAATGGTCTTGTGATCATTCCTCCAATGTATGAATAAAATATTAACTTTTAATACGTCTATCATTATGAGAATAGAATTCTGTAAGCCTTGAAGATCAATTTAGAAAATCTTTATTTGACTAATAAAGATACAAATGTTAGGATGGTTTTACTAATCACTGCAAATCTTCTGAGAACGATGAATAATGAATTAAATGGTTTTTATTCAAGAATCCCTGTAACTGTTTCGATAGCTTATTTTTAAATAATTAGACGTCCGCAGTTTTTCGTTCCCTTAGATTTTAGAGATAACGTTACAAATAAATGTCATTTCAGAACCATTCGAGACCTATCATACCAAAATTCTTTATAATAAATATCTCTTGATCACCGGCCGTAGAATAATGGTTATCAAGCAAATAACGCAGATCATTGCTGGTGAATTCGATCTTCACTGGGTGCCCCACTATTGTAACTATGTGTCAAACGACGCGAACCGTCATAAATACCAACAATATAAGTCTAAAATTTTACGATAGTGTGAAATTCTTGCGCAACGTCCAACCATAGCAGTATGGAATACACTACATAATGTTGAATTGATAACTGATTATCTCCGGCAACTGAGTAATCCCTTCCGTGTCGTGTAGATATATAAAGCACAATCTTCCTAATTGCTTTGAAATCAATTCTTTTTTCAGATATTGATGATTTTCCCGTTGAATACCCCTTTATTTTTCGGGGTGGGGTATCGGATTTTGTAATTTATGCTTTTCAGTTTCCAGAATTTATTGATTTTTTTTCCTTCAAATCTTTTCATAGCTCATGATTGAATATGCATTTGAATATTACACTCATACAAAAAAATCAGCATACGAATTCTTAGCTTTTTATTCAGGGCATGAACCTCTGGCACCGAGGCAAGAATAGTGTTTCGAACAATTAATAGAACAAAAGATAAAAAGAAAAGTTCTATTTTTTTTTTTCTTCAAGTTTCTATTTTATTTTATTATTTAACAATATAAGTCACAACAATGTGCACAAGAGAAAAATTCAGAGTATTCAAATCTTGTTTGGGCTTGGTCCTAATAATAATGTGAACTGGTTAATTTTTGTCTAAATGTGATCCCAGGGGATTTCTCGGCAGTTTGTGCGGTGTAAGTAAGTATGTCTTGGCGATAAAATCAGGGTCAAACATGCCAGACCCTCATTCTTGTTGCTTGTTCTGAGGTGTGTCCCGCAGACCCCCCCACCATGTCACAGATTGGCTGACACCTCCCATGGGATGTTATCTTTACAACAATCAAATTCAACCCTCGAATTTAATTCCAAGCATCTAATTAGCTTCACCATAGAATTCTATGAAACCAGAGCTGGGGGGGGGGAATGATGACCAAAACCCTTATTTCTTTTATGCTTCCCTTTTTTTTTTTTTCTCCCATGTTTGGTGACGGTCTTTCAACCGGAACCATTTCAGGGTGGAATGGAAGTCTCTGAAAGAATTTGGCATTTTCAGAGAGGGCAACCCACTGAAAATAAACAAACACGCGGGGCAAGTATTTAATTTTGATTGACAGCAGTTATACGAGATAACCTTTATTAATAGCCCAGCTTTTTCATAAGAAATTAATCGGACGGCACGTACTTAGCTTTTTAATTTTTTTAAATCATTGGGTTCTCTCTCTCGCACTCACAAACACACACGATCGCGAGTGCCTACTTTTTCTACCTACATTGACTGAGCTTTATGAATTCATTAATACAACTTTATCTATATATTTCATGGTTAGTAGTTTTTTCTTTTGCGACAAAATAGCTCTTGATGGGGACTAATGAGAAAATGCCGTGAATTTCTTGAAGAGATAGTCTCGACAAATTTCACATCTTTTTTTTTTTTTAATTAACATTTGAAACGACTGCGGTAGAGCATTCAGATGATTTACTCATGTTCATGGAATAGGTTCACTTTTTGATATGGTAGGCGTAGATTTCAATTTACCTGGCCGATTTGTATTTAATTGGCGAGCTTTTTTTTATTTTGCTTGCCTTATTTTTAAAGTCGCTCGGGAAAAGTTATAGTAAAAAAAAAATGACTGACACTGCTTCATCTAAATGGTTGATGTGTGTTTTGCTTTTTTGTTTTTTGTTTTTCCTCTTCATTTCATAGTATCAAGTACTATGTCTATCTGACAGGGGTTTTTTTTTCACCTCTTCTCATATCGTGTTCACTCCACTGAAAATGTGAGAAGCAAAAACTACAATCCACCGGTCTCTTTACACAGAAACAGACAAGAACAACAAACATTTACACAAAGGTTGAAAACGCTTGTCTGGTCAACCGGAAATCGGTAATGGGATGTTAGAACAGAAATCACCTGTCAATTGATTAGAGTCGCTGGTACTGTGTGTAAGTGTAATACTATCGACTTTCCTGGTTGGCTGGGTGCGAGACATGGCATATATTACCGATTTCCGTTCATTCTCTTATACGTCTCTTCCCAAGTTTTGTCGTCGCGAAAATCGAGGTGGGATATTTTCTTACTATTATTAGGTGGAATATGACACTAAAGAGATCATTTGGTGATGAAACCAAATCGACTGTCAGTTTTGAAAACTAAATTAACTAAGTGTGAAAAATAATTAGTGTAAGCAGTGTCTCATTTTGCAAATACAACACTTTTTTTTTTCTATCTTTTTTTTTTCCCCCTTTCTTCCTTTAACCTAATCTCCGCTACATGATCCATACATTTGGCCAAGAGAAAAACTACTTTACAGCTGTTGCTTTTTACGTCATTTCGAATACACAATTTAGGTACTAATGAGAGAAAATAAGTACGAAGAGAGTGATAAGACTATGCATATTTTGAAAATCGGCTTTTGAAATTCAGCTTTTGCCTGAGTTCGTACGTTGAGAACTGGCGATATTGTTGAAAATGCAACTCTTTCTCCGAGCTTGTCTACTGCCATAGGCGCCTATTATAGAGCGACCTTTTAGCAAGTTCGTCTGGCAGACCATAGAATAGTGATGTCGATCCTCACTGGTATCCTACAACGATTTTGTGAGCCATTGTGCAAATATGAAGAAGACTTCCAAAGAGACAGTTGAAAGCAGGTTAGAGTAAGAATTTATGGTCAGATTCACTGAACTGTTTTGTAGCAACTCGTATATAAAGAGCTCTAATTCAAATGATATGGCCGTATGTATTCGACCCTACAAGGAAAAGTACCGTGACATGGGCACACGTGTTACTAAGGAGGTGGTCCGTCACCGATCTTGATATGGAATCTTTAGCATGTTTATAGCAGCAGAAATAGAATCCCTGTCTGCTGATCCGTTATCTTCAGATTGTATTTCCCGAAGGTGAAGGTGACTTTTTCTTTTTTAATTCTTAATTCTTAAAACAAATCTTCAAAATTTTCCCCGACATCTTCGAGGCTGAATATTTCACTGCTTATAGGCTTCAATTAGATTATAGGAAACACGCTTTGATTCTAGACAGAAATGGGAGCTCGTCTATATGACACCGATAACGAACTCTATAAAGTACTTTTTAGAACAATAACTGAATATTACTAATCAGAATTTATCGGTGTTTCAACAGTATCACTAAACCAGTCAATTTACTATTAATTATTTTCCACCAGCCTGGCTCGTGACTTGATAACAGAACGTCTCCAAGAAATATGGACACCGCTTAACTGTCTCTCCCCTCTTGAACTACGGGGGTTGCCATTTACGAGAAAAGGTCTTGGTAGTGCAAAAAGAAAACAATCTAGAGAATGTACGAAAAAGATTGTTCTTATTCCTCGGGTGCAATAAGGAAATATTTATTCTATGGTTGCTGCAGAAAATGGAGAGACCACAAAACAGAACATTACATCCGGGAAAAGAGTTAGACATCATAGAATCCATAAAAAATCTCAAATGGCAGTGGGCTGGCCATGTTGCAAGCATGGCAGACAATCGATGGACATCACGACTCACAACATGGATTCCCCGAGACCACATGCGCAACTGAGGCCGGCAAAATGTTAGATGGAGAGACGAGCTAGACAAGTTCAGGAAGTACTGGCTCCGTGACGCCCATGATAGAGAAGTGTGGCAAATCCAGGGGAAGGTCTATGTCCAACGACGGACGCTAAAAGACTGATGATGATGATGATGCAGAAAAATCGGTTAGCAAGATAACCCAGCTGACCATTACAACGCTAGTGAGGTCGATTCTCACTGGATATCCCATACTTATAACTTAACTAGCTATGTTAATAGATATTCTCACAAATATATACGTGAGTGTAGTGCGTGTGTACAATTTATACTTGATCAATTTCAAAAGTCATTAACACAGGTGACTCGTTTTGTTTTGATTACTTCCAACAGGTTATCTTTTCAAATGGTTCAAAATTACCAAATACTACTTTTTGCATTCAGAATGAGGATAGATGTTACTTGCTTTGTATTGAAAATACTAGACGTCTCCAGTATTTAAGCTCTCTTGAACTTTCTCTCGGATAACTTCGTTAGGCGTTCACTTGGCAACGAACTTTTTTAGATTTCAATTCAATTAAAGTACCATTAGAAAAAAGAAAAAAACATGTTTTGAAGGACAACAGGGCAATATCAAGAGTAAAATAATAGTTGACTGGCAGTTTAGAAATATGCAATTGAATATAGCTCATGTGCTAGGAATTATTTTATGGAACTCCAAAGTATTTTTTCTAAATGAATGTTAGAAATGTCACTTGTATAAGTCATTATTATTGCAATTAGATATTCATAGAAAAAAAAACTTTTGTTTGAGAAGAATATAATTTTCAGGATTAGGGGTTGGATTTGAGTGTTTTGTGCTAATTCGTTCAACATTTTAAAATCTCAATATAAGTACAAATTAGTGAAATGCGGAAAAAAAAAAAGAAACTCCTTCCCCTAATCCCTTGGAAATCATATTTCCAGCCTATCAATTATGCGTATTAAAGTTTGGCTCTGACTTTGTTTGTCAAGCTGTTGTATATAGCAATTCCTGGCATGCAATAAGATATGCTGAATTAATTTCAAGTCGCATTATTTTTTTAGCGTCAATCTCACGATTTCACTGAAGCGGCTACGCAAGACATATTTTTTCGTAGAATAGGGAAGTAAAGAAGACTACTTGGTGATTTGCGACCGAATCTGGAATTCGCATTTTTTTATAGTAAATTCAAACTCTTTCCGCAGAGACACACTTAAAGGCATTGAATCAAAATGGCCGTGTCTAGAGCCACAACTGATCAAGTGGAAAATGCGGGAAAGAAAGAAAGAAACGAGGGTGATAACATTAGATGCACTTCGGCAAAGGCATCAAGTTTAACTTTGATGTTTTGCTCATAGGTACCAACATTGCTGTTTTTATGCAATTGATAGAAGTCAAAGAAATGGATCTTATCCGATAAAATCTTTCCGTTCTGCATTCTTTGAAGCCTTTCTTGAGTTATTCGAACATCTTTGATCTTTATATATGTAGAATATTTTTAAAGGGAAAATACTTTTTTTTATATTCGAAAGTATGTAGACTGTGGCTGAACGGGAAACATTTGACATATTCTCTATTGTGTGTGTGTGTGTGTGTGTGTGTGTTCATATACATAATTGTGTGTGTGTTTTCATATATATATATATGTGTGTGTGTGTGTGTGTGCGCGTGTGAAAGATTTGCTGTTGCCTTTAAAAATACAGGGCTCAATACTACCAAAAATTGATTACATATATATGAATACTATCTTTCATTTAAACCAGTTCAGTCACAAATTTCATCGGAGGTTATATCAATAAAACGTGTACACAATCATTCATGCTATATCAACAGCTTTATCGTATTCAATTACTAATTCTTAAAGTAAAGAGAATGTGAAGAAACCGTTCGAACTCGACAAAAACATGGATAGATGGTTTTACAGAATGCATTACTCCCTCCAGCGTATATATAGTAATTCTATTTTTTTCTACTACCGAAAAGGAATATTTATTAGTCAGAATGTACATAGTCCAAAAGTATCGGATATGATGATGATAATGGCTTAACTCGGCGAACGAAGATCCGAGAGGGTTTTCCAAGCCTGTCCTAGGCCAACAGGGCCTATACGTGAAGATGGGAGCAAGGCCCCTAGTTCGTACGTTGCGTGTATATGTCTGTGTCTCTCTCTCATATATATGTATATGTATAATATGATCGATAGAGAGATAGTTTTCATCGGTTAGAAAATAGATAGCCATGCAAAACTGGTCGTATTTGCCGTTTATGAGAAAGTCCACATAAGACCACTGTACGTAGCTGATTACCTCATTGATGCAAGTAAATAGAACCGACAAGATGTGGCGTTCTTGAGTTATACCCCTCGTTACATTTGGCTTCTGATAAAAAATTGCTCATGTTATTAACAAAAACGATAATTTTAAGACCTAATTATGATTGAGAATTTACAGTCAAGAGGATACTTAATGGTTAAGTCATTTTTAAGATCTCAATCGACAGTCGTAGCACTCGAAACCAGGTCAAAGAAATCGCGTTTCCTTTAGTTTGAAGCTAATATTATACTTTTGACTCTTTCTTTTTTTCATTCGCTTGTAATATTCTCCGTTCAATTACTAGATTTTGAACTTCATACCCCATAGCCTTCAATCCACTTCACCAATACGGAGGATCTTTGACAGTGTGGCAATGAGAAGGGGTTAACAGAAAAAACAAAAATGATAGACAAAAAAAAATCGGCTAAGGAAGAATTCAAAATATTAAGGATATGTATTATTTTAGTAAAACATGATAGTAGCATTGTTATTAGTGGTAGTGATGGTAGCAGTAGCAGTAGGCTTTGGGTCCACCGAGACTCGTTCACATATGTAACATGTCTGTCTGACCTATAAAAACAGAACGTACCAATGAACGAGTATTGGCTCCCTTTATTAAGCGGGCATCGATTTTTAAGAGGCACAAATAAAACAAATGCTGGAAACATGAATAATTTGCATTTATCTATATAAGCAGTTCTTTGCCAGCCTAGACAAACAGTAATATATTAGCCGGATGGAAAAATTATAAATAAATAAATGAATAAAAAGGGGAGGTAATCATCTCATTTCGTACGTCAGGCTTTGGTATTTACTATATTGTCTCTGTTACTGTCCTTCATTTTCTTCCATTCTATCTGGTTTTCTCTCTCTTTTTTTTTTTTTTTTTTTTTTTTTTTTGATATTTTTGCTTTTTGGAAATACACTATCTGTCATAAGTATTTGGACAAACAAACATTTTGCTCCTTAATCGCTCGGGTTTGAGAGTTAAAAATAGGTACATTATTCAAGAAGAACCAATTTTTTTTAGTAATCAACATAACAAGTCATGTATTTAGCGTTCTGTGATCTTGAATGCTAAATTTCCTGAAAATGCTTTCTTTTTTTTTCTTTCAATACAATTCAATTGTTGAATGAAAAAAGCGATTTATTTTTTTTTTTTTTTTTTTCTTTTGTTTTTTGGCTATCCTTCTGAAATCTTGTTCAAAATTGATCAAGGAGATTAAAAAAGTGAACTCGCATTGTTCTATGGAAGAATTGCCAAACCAGTGAGCTAATTTCGACCGGCGCTCCCCCGCTCAAAATCCATTATGGGCACTGCAATCTCAATAGATAAAAAACATATTTTGTGCTTGTTAAAATACTTATTAGCTACATATATATATATATATATATATATATATATATATATATATATATATATATATATATATCATGGATAAAAAAACAGATATTGCTTATAAGTTGTTGAACAAGCAAAAAATCTGTTTTCATTCCCTGAGACTGCAGGAGCCATTATGGATTCTGAGCCGGGGGGGGGGGGGAGTCAAAATTGATTTACTAGTTCGGCAACTCTTCCATAATCTCTATGATTAGGTCTGAACAATATTTTAGAAGGACGGAAACAGTAAAAACTTGCTTTTTTTTTTTTCATTTAACAATTCAATTCTATCTTATTTTTTAAAAACCTTTTCAAGAAATTTAGCATTCTGAATCACAAAACATCACTAAATGCATGCCTTGTTATACTGATTGCAAAAAATGGTTCTTATGTAATATCGGTTTTTTTAAACTCTCAAATTCAACCGATTAGAAGCAAAATGGTCATTAGTTTAGACTTGTACTGTATGTATCTGTCATGCATGTATGTTTGTTTGTATATACGTATGTGTTGCTTTCTTTCTCTCCACAGTCTTGTGACGATTATCTCTCTCTCTATCATATTGTTCTGATTATTGCATATTTTGATCTTGTCATTCATTCACATACGCTGATTACTTGATCAGTAGAACACAACACTATTAAATCTACTTCGATTTCCCTCTTTCCATTTCTCTCTTTCTCACTCCCACTCCTTTTTTACTCCCTGCCTCTTTCTCTCAATCCCACTCTCTTCTTCCGACCCCTCTCCACCCTTTGATATCCACCTCCTCCTCCCCCGATTTCCTCCCCTCTCCCCCCCTCGACCCCACCCTCTGATTTCTCTCCTTACCCCTCATTCCGCTCGTTACCCTTTTTCTCTCGCCTCCTCCGCTTTGTATATAAAAACTAAGATCTATCCGTAAAAGAATTGACGATGTCCAATATCATCCAATCATGTAATGATTGCCTTCGGTCTGACTTGATCCAGACGTTGTTACATTTGATTCTTCAGGCTTAAAGTTTAATTTGAACCATTCGTGAGGCCGACTCACGGGCAGAATGAACGCGGTCAAAATAATAATAATAATGATAATTTCTTTTTTTTTTCTCCTACCCAACCATTGATATCAACCTTTGAAAAATTGGTTGCATCCTTAAAGTTTTGTACATAGAACACAATCCAAAATGGAGGATGAGAATGATATGAACTTTCAGCCCTGGTGGATTCGTGTAACTGCCTTGCCACTAATAGAAAAGAGAAATCGAATAAGCGAACTAAGACAATAAGTTGCCATAAAAACGACTGGCCTTTTCATTCTCTTCCCCTAATCAAAGCGGTCCGAAACTTTGACCAAGGGCTCATGGACGTTCCAAATTCCGATGTGGAAACTCGCATTAAAACTGTCAGGTCGGTCGGACAGTGGCCACGTGTGGCGCCAGAGGGCGTGATATTTCGACCCTTCGTTCAGCCAATCCATTACGTCGCTGTCGTCGCAGCTGTAGTCGTCGTCGTCTTCGTCGTCCATGATGTGTCCGCAGTGGCGTTCCGCTGGGACGTACCCCCATCCTTGGGATTCTGTACTTCAGAGCGGCTCTGAGCGCTTCCAGCCATTACGCTGCCGATCGATGGCCGACATGGTTTTATTTCCCCGCTTTTGTTGCCACACTGTCTTACTGCACCGACAAACCAAGAGATATTTTCGACTTTTTCATTAGTTTCTATTCTCTATAAATATTTTAGTATCACAGCTGCATTGGGCACATGGAACAGAATGGAATCAAGGTTGATGGTTTTAAAAAAAGCACGTCAAGTGATTGCATCGAAATACTTCTACAAAACCAGTCATCCGATCAACTAACCAGACTGAGTGTCCGTCATTGGGAAAACCGTCGGTCCACCTTATTCAGCCGTATATTTATTCTTGCTGTTGTTGTAATTTTATCAAATACGTAATGTTATCATTCACTAAGATGAGACTTATATTTAAATTGATTGATCTCTAAAAGATAGAAAATAAGACTCAATAATTAGAATAGAATCGGAGTCAACATCTGATGAAAACATAGTCCTACAATCAGAAAGATACTGATTATTATTATTATTATCAACTTTTACCTCTCAGTGTAATTCACTCTTTTTAGATATGTTTTTTTACAAAATGTTTTCCTCTTAAATTGTTACTTAGTGGTAAGGTTTGAAAAGAAAATACTCCTCGGAAAGTATAGTCCTGAGATGGAAATTGACCCTTCTCTGATGAAGGCACAGTTCTGAGACTGAAATACCCTGGAGAAAAGGCAATTCTGAGAACTGATGGGGTATTCTCGAATGCAAATGTTTGAATCAACGGTACTAAAAGTATCAGTGTATGCTGAACGTCATAAATATTTACAACGTAATAAAGATATTTTTTCTTATAGACTAGAACCCATAACTGTATAAAAATGAAGTGTGAGGATGGTTAATCAATGCATTTCTCATGTTTTGGACTAATTAGATAAGTTGACTGTTCATCCTTTTAGAAAAATAATTCAAAATTAGGGTAGATTGTTTTCCACTTGAATGGTACCCGCCAGTCTACCTTGAAAACTAGCATTCGGAAATTTGGTCTTTAGTGGGCTCGAACATGGACCACTAGCGCCACTGGACAATACGGGACTATCTGGACCATGTAACAGGTCATCGTTGCATTGTTACAAACCATCGATAATAGATCTTCAGCCAAGTGCATTAACCAATGAAGAACCGTACGAATCATTGAACCATGTTTTACTCATATATGTCGACTCAATTGGTTAGTTGTCACGTGGCGACGCAGCACACGTGTTTATACTAACGTCGGAAAAGCAAAAGGCTAACTCGTCTGTGAGAAAGACAAAACCAGCTGGAACCAATTCAGATGCACAAAAATGTCTCTCCCACACACCCCCTTTTTTTTTTTTTTTTTTTAGCATTATGATGGTCGACACATTTCACTTCCGGTCTGTTATTATCTTCTTGGTCGTGTTTGCTTCACCTTGCGGACAAATGATGTCTCTCTCCGGAGCAACGTACCAAATGATCAGGGTGATGTCAACCATTTTGGCCAACCCCTCGGGGCTAAATGCTGGAATTGCATTGAAACGGAACATCTGGTCGATTTCGCTTGCAGAACGTAGATACGGACTTTACTTGCGTCTACTCGATTGGCTTTAAATAAGTCTTTATGAATCATTGAAAGATGATTTTTTTTTATAATTCATATAGCTACGTCACTGGTCTGAAAAAAAACCATCGTGCAACGGCAGGCACTTAGTAGATATATTGTACTTCATATAAGCTCAAAACAACAGTTGTTTATTATTGCTCGCTACAAGATAAATATTGTTCATGAATAAATAGATAAACCGACCTCATTTTAAAGCTGATTATACTCCTCTTACGGGAATTATGTGGACTGAAACTCACTCCCAACGTATGTAAATATAAACATATTGGCTGAACAAAACCTCATATTTTTCAATTAAATATTAATCACCACTGAGCCCACTCACAGTATCTAACAAAGAAATTGTTTTTGCAGTTGTTGCTATTATTATTGTCTATAGAAGACTTGGTATGATTTCACATAACAGACTGTTTCTTATTTCGCTGTTAAGGCACTTCTATAGACCGCTATGCTGGGATGATCAACTAAGGAAATAGTGGAGAATATTTTGCATTTGCAAACATTTCTTGGTGCCATGTGACCCTGCTAGT
This sequence comes from Thysanoteuthis rhombus, assembly GCA_963457665.1. NCBI lineage: Eukaryota > Metazoa > Mollusca > Cephalopoda > Oegopsida > Thysanoteuthidae > Thysanoteuthis > Thysanoteuthis major. The sequence goes on along the minus strand of OY735203.1, from coordinate 46,246,651 downwards.
CTCCAAAAGAATCTAGAAGGACAAAATAAACTGAAATTGATTATGATCAACCGACGTTAATGTGTTTGAGGGCCCATCCAGTCAGTGGGCCAAACTTAATTCGGCGTTGGCCAAAGATCATCTTCATCACGACGAGAAAGAAAGCCGTACGCGAGAGCAAAATTAATTACACTCAAATTGTTCGCTTGGCAAACACGGCAAAAAGGAAAATGGCACCAGCGAAACTTCCGCCATCCAGTCCCGGTCCGACATTCATCGAGAAAAGCTATTAAGAAGCAAGTGTATTGTTTCAATTCAGATCAAATATCTCAAATTCACTTAAAATGCACAAAGTTGAATTATTCACTCGAAAACACCATTTGTGCGGTGTATTGACTGCGACAATGCCGTCCGGCTTTTGACACAGCCATGCTCAGCTAAAGAAATGGTAGAATATACCGGATAGGTCAAAAAATTCGTTCGGTTCAAGTAAAAGAAAAATCACCATTAGTTTTTATTGGAAAACTTTTGGGGCGTACCCAAGAATGTTTGAATAAAGAATGCTGCGAACTTTTGCATCAATACGCACGCATATATATATATATATATATATATATATATATATATAATGATCTTGGACTGAGAATGGACATATTTCTATACTCGTCTAATCAAAAAAATCTTCACACACGCTCATTTAGCACACTGAGCATTCAGTGAAGGACTAACCCATTCATAATTGACTTGCAAGAATCATTCTCACTGTCAATGGCTTATGAGATTATAATGCCTTACATTGAATCAAATGTGAATGTTTCGATATATAGACGCATATAGACTGTCTATTGAGAATACTTATTTTTAGATGAGGCGTTTTTCCATGTAAACAAACGAGCACAGAAATCCTGTTCCGCTCTTATTTTATCTATCTTTCACTCACACACATACATACACTCACACTCATACTCACATACACACACACATATGCCTATGTGAATGCGTAGATTGAGAATGAGATGAAATTGTCAGCCATATTATTGATATTTCATTTTTTTTTCTCTCCTTACCATTTTTATTTTAATTTTTTTTTTTATTTATGTAAGTTGCACTCTTTTCCAATCTTAGTGGCTCTGTGAACCTTTCCTGTAGGCGGCCGAGGTGTAAGACATAGATGCCAGACTTAATAACTGCAAGATGTCTTTTGTTTCAATTTCCAGTGACGTATCGTATCACCTAATCTCGCCTAGGGTCGCCAGCCTAATTATGGCACTGCACATAAGGACACACACGCATACTCACTCACTCACTCACTTTCGCATTGAATGGGGAAGTGAAAGAGAGAAATTATCTGAATTCCTCGAGAAGAGCCAAAACTCTCCTCTCGCTTTTCCTCTACATCTCCGACCCCCGTCCCCCTGCCCTGCTCTGATGTCCCGGTTAGCTTCTTCAATCTTCTGCCAGCATTTAAGCCGCCTCTGGCCACTTCGCCTTTCTTCTTCTCCTCCTCCTCCTTTCCTTAATAACCGTCTCTGTTTTTTTTTTCTTCTTCTTTTTTCTTTTCTTTCTATCTCTTTTCTCAATAACCTGTTTTCTCTTTCGTCTCAGTGTCCCCCCCCCCGCTTTTTTTTACTATTCGTCTTTTTACCTTCCATTTTGATTTTTTTTTTTTCCACTTTCTCAATCCTTTCTTTTCTTTTCTTCATCATCATCAATTTCCTTTTCTTTTTCCCTTTGTCTTTATCTCCATCGGGTTTTTTTTATTAATGGTTTATTCTTTTTCTTATTCATTTCGTTGTAGTTATTATTGCATTATTCTGTCTTCATTCCCCCCCCCCTCTTTTTTTTTTTTTAATATCTCTTCATTCCTTCACACTTTCCCTTTTCGTTCGTTCGTTGGTTTTCCCCCATCACCTTCAACCCTGACTCTCTCCAAGATTTTTCTAAAAGATAACACACTGGCAAATCAAAATAAACGCTATAATCTACCGAATTCGGTTTTCCCTAACGTTCCCATCTGATTGCGTGCATGCGTATGTGTATGTGTACGTGTGTGTGTATGTGTGTGTGTGTGTGCACGCGCCGCGTACGCACGAAAGATTTTTCTTCTTTTGATCCTGAACGTTACACCTCGGTTATGCACCGGTTTACCTTTTGTAAAACTAATTCACGCCCAGTGTCGAATCCTACCCAACATCTCCTACACTGGAAAAATCTCTCCCCTATCACAACGATTTTATTCATTGGAGTCTATGTGCTGAAACCGACAGGTGCTCACTATAGCATGTACATTTAGTGTGGATCTACAAACCAATCCGAAAGACTTCGATACCGTGGCCCGTGAGCTTATTAATACAGAGGAAGCCACTCATAATAATTACGGATAATCTTATCAAACAATTATTGTTATCAAAATCAGTTGATCCCCAACACCATTTTAAGTGATCATGTTAAGCAGCTTCCTCCGTATCTACATTCTGAGAATATCGAATGCTTATATTTGCAATAATAATGATATGGTTCCATTTTTCTTCGCTTTAACGTTTGTCGCTCAGAATTGATTATCTTAGTTTTATCACAAGGCAACAAGCGTGGACATTCTGTGAGGATCGAACTCACGACCCAGTAACGAAGATCGGCGAGACAAGCTTGCTAACCTTTTCCCCTAGACCGAGGTGCCCACCCAGAGTTGATAATAACTCGACTTGACCCATTTCGGAACAGATTCATTGACCTCCAAGTGACGATCGAACTTACATACAATTGCTCCCCGGCAAGGACGTTCAATATTCCAGGCCCTTTACCCTAATGATAATAATAAAAAACTAGTAGTGATTTCTAGAAATTCTAACCAATTTTCTTCTTTATCACAGAATCCTTTAAATTTTACAAAGCAAGAACGACATTTTGAAAATAAACGTTGTCTCAATCATTAAAAAAAAAGATCTATACAACTCTCATCTGTTTTTGAATCTCGTCCTAATTGGAGAGGGGGTGTTATGAAGGATCCAACATGGCGTCTAAACGATCTCCTAAAATCATAAGTGCATAATCAGGTTGAAAATCATTTCCTGCTTCTGGTCCTTCATGATCTAATACTATCTCATGTTACTTAGAGAGAAAATGGGTGCCGCCAAGAAACCCATAGAGATGCCACCGAAGAAACAACATATCACCCGACGATCTCTTAGATCATGAGATTTTTTTTTTAAATTAAAAAAAGAGCTTCTTTTCTATATCTATATCTAATTTGTTTTTATCCATTTAGGTTAAGTAATGTGATCCCCAAAAGAAGTGTGGTTCTCCCTACAGAGCTAGAAATATTGCTTTATTTTCGGATTTCATAATCCAATGGCTGCGATTACGATTCACAAGCAGGAATTTTCTTCATCTTAAAAGTTGTTACAATCCAAGCAGTAGTTATCATTTGATGTCAATACAGTACGAGTTGTGGCATACCATCGTGGAATACGATAGGATCGAAACATTGCCCTTCCTGTTTCACTGAAGTAGGGATAGGTAATTCAGGACTTTAGTCATCGGAGAATAAGATACGAGACTAAAGCAATACAATTAGTTCCGTAAGGTTTCTTTCTTAGGAAACACACTACTTGTATCAGATTTTACAAGAGTGAAACATTTGGGTATTTGTAAGCCAGGTTTGTGGCTATATTCCCATTTTTCAAAGCTCACAACTTCCATCACAAAATCTTGACATTGGAATTTAATTCAGAATGACTTCTTGGCAACAAGTCTAAACACTAATTTTTCGGCTCGAGTCATTGAAATAGTGCAGAAAATCTGGCAGGGAACCATCATCATCGCCATGGTCACCTACCCACCTTCCTCGTCTCGACCTGCGGCCACCCAAAATGAACGATGTAGAGCCAATAACCTATAGTCAAAAGCATATATTACACAATGAGAAATAAGTGATCGTCAACGGTTGAGTAAAAAAAAAAAAGTTATTTCGCCGTTGGATAAACTTTTGGTCATAGGAATTCTACGACCACTTTTCTTGAATCTTGAGTATTCCGAGACTTGTCGAACGAAGACAATGAAGAAGTGTCGGCAATGACGGAGAGGAGGAAGCCGCGTGTCGAGTCGAGGCCGAGAAATGGCGGTGGTGTCGGGCGGACGTCGGCGTAGACTGAACACGAGGATAACTGTGGCGTCGGAAAGAGCAGAAAATATTGAGTCCCTGCCGCCAAGTCTGAAATATAAAGTACAGTTTCGATTAGTCCCCCTTGTATAACTGGCAGTAGAGCTGTTGCCACAAGCATATCTTAGATAGTGGGCCACTAATCTCCACAATCTTGGCTTAGTGGTCCGCTTGTAATTACTGGCGCAGACCGGGCTGAGATGGACACGCCATCGAACACCAAGGCGTACAAACGGAGCATTATCCAACTCCCTTCTATTACCGCCCAACCCTCGACCGAAGACCTCACCCCCACCCCCTGCGCCATCGCCCTGCCCACACCTTCCACTTATCCTTGTACACTCCTTTATTCTCCTCAATCTCTCTTTTTCTTCCCATTCAGGATGGACCCCAAACATCTTCCGTCCTTAAATGTTTGCAATTGCACACACCGATACGTCGGCATATGTACGGACGCACGCACGCACGCATATTTCCTAATAAAAGGTTTTCCATCGTTTTCTTCTCCTATGTGTGTTTACAAGCACTACTTTTCTTTTTTTTTTTTTTTCAATAATGCTCTCCCATACACCCTGATATGCACACATTGTACTTATGCATAATCTACCATTCATCCTCTCTATCGTATACAAAGACGCTTACATATATATATATATATATATATATATATCTATACATATATATATATATATATATATATATATATATATATATATATATTGTGTGTGTGACCACATTCATATATCTCAATCTACCAATCAATCTTTATCAGTCTGTCCGATTATCTGTCTATCCAATACATAAGTTAGATTAGCAATGTTCCATTGTTCATAAACCTCCTTAAGCCTACGAGCAGACGTTACTTTATGCTATCGTTTTTAACTAAGCCATTGCCAACAACTTTTGCATTGTCGATGTGAACCGCCCTGTGATCTGTGATTTCAACTAAGAACTTTCTTCTTATATTCGACTCCTTTCTTTACCCTACTTTGAAGCGCAGTTTAATAATAAAGATCGTCTGCGGCGCATTTCTATGGTAAAATATCACCACATTAATCGTACATATGATTCTGTTATGTCAGTAACGTTTGCCGCTAAAAATCCCCCTTTTCCTCTCTAATTTGCAATGCATTTCTGTTGTAAAATCCTTATAATGCAATTCTACAGTAAAATCATTCTCAATGCGATATTGTTGTAAATCTCCACAATGAAAAATAATTATCCATATAATATCCCTGTTCTCTAAATAACCTTTGCCTTGATTCTTTACCCGTGACAATCTCCCTTTTCTCGTCTTTCCATGTACATACATAGATCGACTGTAGAAACTTTCTAAAACACATTTTAGATAAGAAAATTGCAATATTTGATGCTTAATCATCAAATTTTCATCTCGACCATTAGAAATGTCTTGTTTGTTTATTGCAAAATAACTAAAGTAAATCGGGCAAATGCTGAAGTAATGGCAAAATCAGAGGATAGCAACGAAGAAAGCCGAAACCATGCCGATGTGAATCGGGTTCTAATGCAGGCTGAAATACATTATAATTTTTCTTTGCTTTTAATAACAGAATTTACCGTGTCAGTATACATGCTATGATTAGAGTGAACGGAAGGCATGACTTACTTGTTTTAATAAATCCTAACTATATCATGGGTTACATAAGCAGCTATTTGAGTCATAATAGTCAAAATGGTCTTGAGCAAGAATCTTTTATCTAAACAAGAACCGTATTTTGATATGGATTATTTCTGCATATGCTATATAATATCAACACGATATATTCATAAAATACAGATTGCTAGAAGCGAATAAAGATTATTAAACAATTGAACTGGCAGTTAACTGGTAACCATTTTGTTTCTTTGTTTGGGGATTTTTTTTTTTTCACTTCGAAATGTTAATACTATATTTCTCTTTTCTTAATCCACGTGGTATTGGTGTAGTGATCTCATCAACCACCTACATACAAACACGTCTTGTCGTGTGCATATCTTTTGGCTTGTTTACCAGCAGCGCAGATTTGCTCCTCAACTTGAATCGGTCCGTCACTCCGTGACGCCGTGGTAGCCACATAATTTATGTAAACTAGCCCATGTCTGCTGCAGGCGAAGACTCGTGCGCCGCTGTCTTCAAGTAATGAAATGAATGTTAATTCAATTGCACATAAAGCAGTTGAACCATTAATTTTCCTTTCAGCGTCTCTGATCACAACCTTGCTACAAATGTGACATTTTAGCATTCACTTAACCGTTAAGATAAAGATTTTATTCGCCCTGATCGTCGCTGCTTACTACGGCACTTTTTAATAGCGGCTTATCGAAAAGATTTATTCTTGCCATCAACAACCCCAAATAAAATGCCATTGATGCTTTTATAGATCTTTTATATTGGTCGTGTTAAAAAATATAATTTAGTATTTCGAACATTTCAAAAAATTTATCGGCACTTTTTCAGTCGCTGATAGCGGAATTCCAAACCACAGAAAACATAAAAAGAAACTTAATACGTAAACCAGCACGAACGAAGCAAGAATACAATTTAATAAGATTCGATGAAATGTGTCAAGAAATGGAGTATTCAGAACCACAATCATTTATTTATCTTGGAATTTTAGTAGATCAATGTTTTTATTGTAGCTTTATAGCTCTTGACCCTTTTTTTTCTTACAATAGAAATTATAGAGAAGTAGATTTTTCTTAAAGAGGGGATTCGATAAGGTTGTTTCATACGTATATGTACGCACTTGCGTACAAACACTGTGTGCGTGTGTGTGTGTGTGTGTGTGTGTGTGTGTGGACGTGAATGCCTTTAAATTTTGCCTTTATTTTCCAGATAAAGAGATGAGCCCTCCTTCAAACATTTGTGTATAGTCAGACAGGAAAATAGAGTAACCATAAAAAAGATCCAATACGTTTTGTTTTTTTGTTTTTTGTTTTGTTTTTTTTCTTAAATTCTTTTGGAAGGTTTCCCATAGATATTTGGGCGGGAATTGTGACACCTTATTTCCAAAATGACGCACACAATCTCTCTCTCTCTCTCTCTCTCATCGCTTCTCCCTCCCCTTTCTCTGCTTCACTCTCCCCCTCACACTCCACTTAGCTCTCTCCCCCTCTCACTCAGCTTCTCCCCCTCTTGCTCTCACTCGGCTTCTCCCCCTCTTGCTCTCACTCGGCTTCTCCCCCTCTTGCTCTCACTCGGCTTCTCCCTCTCTTGCTCTCACTCGGCTTCCCCCTCTCTTGCTCTCACTCGGCTTCTCCCTCTCTTGCTCTCACTCGGCTTCTCCCTCTCTTGCTCTCACTCGGTTTCTCCCTCTCTTGCTCTCACTTGGCTTCTCCCTCTCTTGCTCCCACTCGGCTTCTCCCTCTCTTGCTCTCACTCGGCTTCTCCCTCCCTTGCTCTCACTCGGCTTCTCCCTCCCTTGCTCCCACTCGGCTTCTCCCTCCCTTCCTCTCACTCGGCTTCTCCCTCCCTTGCTCTCACTCGGCTTCTCCCTCCCTTGCTCTCACTCAGCTTCTCCCTCTCTTGCTCTCACTCGGCTTCTCCCTCTCTTGCTCTCACTCGGCTTCTCCCTCTCTTGCTCTCACTCGGCTTCTCCCTCTCTTGCTCCCACTCGGCTTCTCCCTCTCTTGCTCCCACTCGGCTTCTCCCTCTCTTGCTCCCACTCGGCTTCTCCCTCTCTTGCTCCCACTCGGCTTCTCCCTCTCTTGCTCCCACTCGGCTTCTCCCTCTCTTGCTCCCACTCGGCTTCTCCCTCTCTTGCTCCCACTCGGCTTCTCCCTCTCTTGCTCCCACTCGGCTTCTCCCTCTCTTGCTCCCACTCGGCTTCTCCCTCTCTTGCTCCCACTCGGCTACTCCCTCTCTTGCTCCCACTCGGCTACTCCCTCTCTCACTTTCTTTACGCTTCCCTCTCTATCTTCCTCTCTCTCTCTGTCTCTCCTTTCCTCTCTCTGTCTCTGTCTCTCCTTAAACTTCTCCTACCCTCTCTCTCTACGACAAAGGATAATGGCTTGCTCACTCTCAGGCTATTAATGCTTCTAATGGTGATGGCGTAATGCTCGCTCTTATTCAAAATGATGATGATACTAATTTCGGTATTGCTTTTGATCATCATCAGCGTTGATGCTTGATGAAGCTCGTTCTGCCCAAACTCTTCCATACCCCAAGGCTTCCGGGCTTTGACTTCATTTTCTGTTTATGTTTTCCTTATTTCCCTTTTTTTTTTTGGTTTCCAAGAGAGTTCCACTTTTTTCTGCATTCATCTGCCTGCTTTTTTTTTTTTTTTTTGGTTCTGGAACGGCAGAAGAAAAATTGAGGTGAAAAAAAAAAAGAAAAATAAATGAATAAATAAAAGCAAATGATGTTGCATTTTGGTGTGAGAGAAAAAGAACGAGTTGACTTTTCTTTTTTTCTTTTTTCTTTTTTTTTTCTTTCAAATAAGTGTAAAATAAAAGACAGAAAGCAAGAAAACGATGTGAACTGCGCGAGTAAGGTAAAAAAAAAAATTGTGGAGGAGAAGACTCGGGCTGGCATTCGTTGGATGTGTGTGAGGGGGGGGGTTAAAGGGAAGCATATCAAAGCCAAGGTGAAAGAAGCAATCAGTTTTGCTGGAGAAGATAGGATCAGCAGCACTGGACTTCATTAGAGATTGCTACGACACAAGCCGTGTGCTTCGGCAGCCTTGTGACTGGCGCGTGATAACCTCAACACACTTAATCGGCCATGTCTCCTCCCAACAGTTGTAGAGGTGCTGCTGCTGAGAGGGAGAAGGAGAAAGAAAGAGTGAAAGAGAGATACGAGAGCTTTCCTTCTCGTTGCACTTTTGTTTTTATTTATATTATTTATTTATTTATTTTATTTATTTATTTATTTGTAGCCACTGCTCTTTGTCGTCAACGATTGCCCGCTGCACTTTTCCCGCCGAATTCTCTTACACTTTACACCGTTTCTCTGGCATTCTTCGAGACGTTACTTTGTTTATTTTAGTATTGAGTGCATTGAATGAAAAAAATAAAAAAGAATTATCTTCCCTGGTTCTGGGTTGTATTTTACAATACATTTAGGACATGGTGTTCAGATATTTTGAATAATATTAAAAGATCAATATCGTAATGTGCATCATTTTTCAATCATATTTTATAACTTTGCCTAACGTTTTTATCATCGTCTCTACATTTTTAAATATTGCATATCATTGATTTAGAAAATTTCGACGATTTTGCTTCTGATAAGAAAACTTTGATAGGGTCCGATATTTATGCTATCTAATAAGCGTATATATATATATATATATATATATATATATATATATATATATATATGTTTACGTGCGCATGCACATGCAAGATAGTATATACAGGTTTCTTTGCTATCCGTAAGTAAATCATCCTCGTAAAAACTTCGTTTGTTGAAATGACGCCAAACAAAGAAGCAATTGCCATTAATTTATAGAGGAAAACCTTTTGAGCATTCCCAGACCTCAAAAAAATGTGTGCGATATTTTTCGCGACAACTGACGGTGCACCAATGATTGCAGAAAAAGTATTACTTTAGCTTTTGAAAGGAAACGTTGTTTTAGGGCGGGTTTGCAGGATCTTTCAGATGCCTACAAAGTAACTGTAAACGCATGAAATTTCACATTAGCCACAGCGGGCAATGAACCTCGACCTTCAGCATTGAAACGGAAAGACATATAATATTTCTTTGGTCTGGGAACGCTCAAAATTCAATTGATAAATCAATGGTTATAGCTCCTTTGCTCAAAGCGAACTTCCGAAAAGCGGGGATACCTGTAAATAGATTGCTTTACATAAACACAGGTGGTCAATGGTAATTTTCGATACTGATCGTTATATGCAGGTAAATGTCTCTCTATAAAGTCTCCTAAGTATACAAGCTGATAAAAGTTCACGCTCTCTCTTATTATTGACCTGGTTTTCTGACACACTTGCAATTTACTCCTTTCTCTCTTTCTTCACTACTTCGCCGTACGAGCACCCACTTACACATACTGGCTGTTTCCTTAATGGCAGACAAAACGTTCGGTCTCCTTGTCCTTGCATAACAAGCCAAATAGCAAAAATAAGGAAAAGGATAACGAAGTAGGACTAGAAGTAGAATGCAGTATGGTGATGATGATGATGATCACCATCATCAGGCATGATAATAGCCTCAGAAGCAGACATACTATTACACATACACACACACACACATACGTACGTACGTACAGAGAGAGAGAGAGAGAGAGAGACGTGTGCAGATTCCTCTTGCTTCTACTCCCAACCTCTCCTCCCCTTTCCTCGCACCCAACTTTGTTTACTTTCTTTCTACGATTGCCCACACCAGCCTTTCCCACTTCTCCCTTCAGTCTGCTAGGATGACTGCGTTATCAATTGAGTTCTCAAAGAGAGCTTAAGTGTCGATGCTCAGGCCAATTTGGGAAGATGCAAGCGACTTATTGGGAGCACTTAATCCGAAAATCCGCCGGGGGTAAATCTGTCTTTGCCTGGGTGAAAGGGGCCTAATATGGGGACGCGCTCCCTGGGGCAGTGTTAAAATAACATTATCAGGTCGAAGTTGCACGATCAATGCCCGGCCTGCGACGACGCGTTGCCTCAATAATGAAGTCTTCGCTAGAGAGTCCCAGTCAAAGTGGCATAAGATTTAACGGGGATAAATAGAGTTAGACTTCTCAAGTATGAAACCAAATTTACCTTGTTATATTCCGAACGCATGATAATGTTTCTTGTTCGATTACAAAACAGGAAAATGAAGTTTACCTAACCATGAATACACTCGAGAGAATTGATTTTAATAAAATAGATTTTAGCTCCTAATGAGTGGAGTCAAATAAGACGAGGAGAAAAAGGAGAAGGTGCTGTTAGTTCATAACGATCTGCAGCTGTCTTCTGGTCTGTCAGTGAACTAACGAACGAGTCTGATGGTTAAGACAATAGTTTTTGCGTTTGTCATTAGACAGTCCGGTGTCTTTGTCTTCCGGTTTTATTCTCTTCACCAATCCTGACTCTTTATATTCTGCATTCTGTTTCCTTTTTTCCATTTTTTTCTTCTTTTTCACTCTTTCTTTTTCTCTTTCATTGCTTCACTTCAGTCTTCACTTCCGCTTTACGCGTTGTTTTTTTTTCTTTTTTGCAGGTTTATTTCACTGTCATTCATTCATATGTCCCGTCCCCGTGTCTCTCTTTCTATCTCTCACGTCTGCCTCTTTCATCTATTCCCCCCTTCTCTCTCTCTCTCTCTCTCTCTCTCTCGTTTGTCTGCTCCTTTTGGTCCCTTCTCTCTCTCGTTTATCTGCTCCTTTTGGTTCCTTCTCTCTCTCTCTCTCTCGTTTGTCTGCTCCTATTGATTCCCTCTCTCTCTCTCTCTCTCTCTCTCTCTCTCGTTTTTCTGCTCCTTTCGGTTCCTTCTCTCTCTCTCTCTCTCTCGTGTGTCCGCTCCTTTTGGTCCCTCATCTCTCACTTTTGTCTACACTTTTCGCCCCTTTTTCTCTCGCTGTCTACTTCTTTTACCTCTCTCTCTCTCTCTCTCTCACCGTCTACTCCTTTCGCCAACCCCCCTCTCTCTCTCTCCTCGTTCTTCTCCTCCATTTCCTCATTTTCTTTCTATTCATGTCTATTTCCATCTCGTACTCTTTTTTTACCAATCTCTTCCTGCCATTATCCTTTCACTATTTCGTTATTGGAAATGTAGAGAAGATGTAGATATCTGCCCGGTCACTGCGAACGCATCTCTCCTCAACTCAAACACGTACTGGGGCGTCCTACTCATCCTGGGCAACAAAAGTAAACTGATCTCAACCAGATAAATTTTCATTTTGTTCGTCTGTGGTAGGCAGACAAAGAAACATAATGAAGCATTAATAACTTCGCATTGAACCAACTTTAGTAAACATATCTTCCCCAACCTTAACTCAACGTCCCCGTACTAGTCTCCACGATTTTTTTTTATCATTGTGCATATTCTCAAGCTCTCTTATCTTTGATTCTCGGCCACCACTACTCCCTCTCTTTCCTTCTCTCTCCCCCTCTCTCCCTCTCTCTGGAATATCATGTTTCTTTGAGAGTTGGGAGAGAGAGAAAGTAAGAGCTAAAAAGCCAGATAGAGAGAGAGATGGAGAAATAAGCAAAGTGGGATGAGGAGAGTGGAAAAAAGCTGCTTTTGTTTCCTTAAAACAGAGATAACATATGGTTTATTGAAAACGTTATTTCATTGCGCGTGGACTGTTTATGATTATTTTATTTCAGGACTGCACATTTCTCTGCCTTCTCGATGTTCTGCCCTTGCACCTAACAGAATCCGCCATGGGCAATCGAGCGAGAGAAAAGCAAACGCTTCAACATTTCCATCTAGCATTGTACATGATATCATTATGCGCGAGACTTAAATATTAATCTACACAGAAAGTGGTCACGCCAAAGTCATTCTGACACGCACAAACACAAAGGGATATCCTTTAAAAAAGAACAACAGAAGGATTGTAAAGATTGGTATTTTGAAAGCTGACTTACCGTTAGTTATTTATGACTATTTTTTTTTTTTTGTTATGTGTGTCATACACAGTTATAGGTCACAGGCTTCGTACAGCCATACGTACTGAGCAAAATGCGTGGAAAGCAAACCGTAGACAGGTGAGAAAAACGGAAAAAAATAATTTCTATTTTGTAAGTTTTTAAGCCAATTATTTTGTGTCAATCTCTAAGCAGTTCTAATAGATTGAAAGAATGAAAACATTTCATTCTTTCTTGTTATTTTCTTCGGGGTTCTTCCTTGTTGCTATCAGTAGAGAACTTTCCCTTTAGGAAAAAAAAGCCTCATTGTATTGTGTTTGAAGGAGCCCTCATTTTTAAATGTGGTCCGAATAAAGCAAAACGCCTAATCAGGTCATATAATTTATATGTACTTATTTTTATGCAGCTTTAACACGAAACATGTATCAAAAGCGACAGTTAGGGGTGGTCAAACTAAATGGGTTCCTTATTAACTAAAGAAGAAACCTCATCCTTAATTCGACCTCTCATTTTCTTTCCAACTCGTATTTCTAATAAAGGTAGAACTCACAACCAAAGTTGAATCTGAGTTGCAGTCTTTCTGCATCCTACCACTAGACAAAAATACCAATCGAAGAAAGGTAAAATATCTTATTACATTGAATTTTGTTTCGTGCCTTTTTGATTATTACACCATATCAATGCAAAGGTCACTTGCAAAACCTTTGCCATGTCACTATGCTCTCATACCTCTCATACCAATGGTTATCAAAAGACCAAATCTTTCGTTGAATTGGCGAGGCTCTTCTAATCTCGGCTGTTTTCGGATTAACATTGTTTACATGAGACCATAGCACTCAGTCCTGTTATTCTGGGTGGTCTAGTTGAAATGAAAAAAAAATACTGAGTAACCGGTAAATGTTACTAAATATGATATACACCTGAGGAAGGACGATTAATCTATCGGTCGAAACGTATTTTAAACAACTAAGATGAAACAATAGATTGAAATCATGTAAAATACTTTCTCACTGCTTCAGAAAGCAACTTGCTCCTTGGTTGTTGTTTTTTTTTTCTCTTATACACCGAACAAGCTCGGAGTCATCACAGGGTGAAATGGTGAGATTCACCTAAACCCTAACCGACAAGCGTTCTTTTTAATACCCCCAAAGTTACAAGCATTCTTAAGTATGATTTTAATTCCCACCGCATGTATAAAAAAAAGATCCATTCCACAAGGACGCGAGAGAAGAGACAAGAATGAGTAAGAAATATTTTCCTTCGCTTATCCATTTTGTCTGGTCAGCCCTGTCCGAAATCTATCTACACGTATGGATGAGCACTGGACTGTAATATTAAATAATTGAACAAGTCGGCTTACATAGAATCTACATTCTTTCTTTCCTTCGTTTTGTTGTCGTTTTCGTCAGTATTTGTTATATTTCCCCGTTACAGCTTCTCTGAGCGCCCAACAGGGTTATACTATTCAAACCAATGTCATCTCCTAAACAGGCCCCGTATATAAAAGGCGAAAGCTTAATAATTTACCCCGTGCAATATTTTTCAATTCGCACATATGTTTGCACGCATATAAAGCAAAAGAAAGGTGCAAATGCATTAAAAGCTAATGTTCCACTAGACAAATAGAGTTCTCCAGAATCTTGTGAATATGTATCGCTTATTACATGGAGCCGCTATACATGTCTGAAGAGAACTTCTGTGGATTTAGCGTAACGCCTGTGGATGTTATTTTATGAACAAATATAAATGAAAAGGGTCTTTGAATGTCAGGATCGGTAAACGAACACAAGGAGAGAAAAAAAAAAGATAGAAAAAAAACAACAACGATTGAACGCCTTGAAGAATTTCCCGCTGTTTCGAACCATATCTCTCAAGGCTGAGTTTATTTGTTCCACCTCTAACGCCCAACAGGATATCACGTAATTCGCTAAAGTTCCGACGGATATAGTCTCGAGCCATCTTCACATAAAATACTCCTAAAAGTGGTATTCATTTTGCAACGTAAGTATTTACTGCAGCAGTAAATATCGTGCATGAATTTTAAAATTGTCGTAGAACCTTCTGATCGATTATATTGTGATATTGTGAAAGTAGGCGGTGAGCATTAATATTTCAAGGAAAAGCATTCACAAATTGTCGGATGCCTTGACATGTTTTAGCTCTTTAATAAGAAAGGGGTCTGTGACCATTCCTAAACATGGACAGCACGAGTGATCCATGTAGTAATTGAAAATCCATGTTTTTGTTATTTTTGAAGAAATTAATTTTATACCTATTCATCAACTGCAGAGCACTAGTGATCCGTGAGGTATTGAAAAAAAAATCCAAGGACACGCTCCCGCTTTTTACTTTTCAGTTTTCAACATTAGGCATTACTGGTTAGAAACTTATCTATAGGATTCCTCGCAAGACGTACCTTTATAGTCACAATAATCACCGCTGTTGTGCCAAAAGTGAGATCACCCCCCCCCCCCCTGCCAACAAGAATTCCTATTTCGAGTAACTCAGCAGTCGTAAGTTTGATGGCATTGGCATAGGAGCAATTTTTTTGTCGCCTCTGCATTACCAGCCTTGAATATGTGTTCCGCAATCATCGATAGGAAATTCCATTAAAGGAATATTTTAGCGGAATTCCAATCTTCTTTGAGCATTCTTTCTTGATTTTTCTGTCAGAGAACGTATCATCTCGATGTGCTTCTTCTAGCCTGTTCATTTACTTATTTATTTTATATCATCAAATCCCGCATCAATCTCTTCTTTCTGCCAGGCAATTGTGCCGGATCTGACAAAAGAAGGTTCACTGGTTTTATCCGCTAGAAATAAATCAGGGAATTTCCCTTGGGATTTCAAAAATCGTGTCGAACCGTACGCGGTGCTCTCGACTCTCGACCTGGTATGGAGTTCCTGCTTCCTACGATTTCAGGGTTATACATCCGCCCCAACCGGTAATGTGTGCCCTTTTGTATACAACCAATGTAGTCAGTCGAAATAGGGCAAGTAGGGATCTGATTTCAAAAAAAAATTTAAGAAAAAAAAAATGGCGTTTAAGTAAAACGTTCCATGCTATGCATATTACAGTATAAGAGTTAGTGTGTGTGTGTGTGTGTGTGTGTGTGTGTGTGTGTGTGTATACGTGAATATGTGTGCGCTTTTCAATAATTCGCCCTACGCCACTTGGCTACTTTTAACAAAAAGGGGCGAACACCGTAAATAACGTTCAGCGTTTGTTTTGCAGGGAGTCGTTGTTGAGGCAGTGCGTACCCTCTCCGTCTCTCTCTTTCTCTCTCTCTCTCTCATATATCAGGCCCCTGCACCTCACACCACTGCCAACACCCGACGACTCAACCTAACATACCATCGTCACAGTTTTTGTTTGTTTTTTTTTTTTCGGTTTGGGAACGCACAAAAAATGTTTCATATATAGATGAATTGTTGTTGCTTATTCTCTTTGCACCATTCCAGCTTACGGAAAGTTTTTTTTTTTATCGGAACGCTCTACTTTTGGATAGTACGGGAAACCTGTATTCGCTTGATTTTTCAAGGTCTTTCTGCTTGTGTGCGATTTTCTTTACGACCATATTTTTTTTTCATTGCCCACGCCCCCCCCCCTTTTTTGTCATTTTCACCTCGCGTTAATGTTTATGGCCTCTCTCTTCGTGCAAAGGCCGTTCTCCAACACAAGCGCTCGCTCTCCTCCCTCTCACTCTCTCCCTCTCTCTCTCTTTCCCCTCAGTCGTATATTTTCCTACTCAGTGAGCTTACTCTCGTATCTTTCATGTGATTACCTTTTTCTTTTTTTTTTTTTTTTTTTTTCCATTCAAACACTTTTCACCCAGTCGCCTCCTGCCAAAACTGTAATAGAATTTGCTGCAAAACGGTGGGAGCAAAATACCTTTTTATGTTATTGTTTTTCTTGTAATCTACTCTATAAGCGAAGCACAAAATTTATTAGCGCCGAACCTTAATAAAGATTAGACTTGTAGTTGCCCCCCCCCCACACGCTTTCTGCTTCTCAACGTAAAAGGTGCGAATAACCTGAATATGTGCAAGAACACACAATGATTAGGTTAATATTATGATAACTGCGTGAACGAGTGTGTTTAAATAAATATTCGTTTTTACATTCGTGTCTTATAAGCAAATGCACTCAGTTATGTCTTTAAGGATAGTTACAAGAATTCATAATTACCATGTCGGCGTTTGTCTGTTTCATTAAAAATCAGGACTTCATAAGGTTATTATCATCATTGCTATTATACCACTATGTTGTTATTACCATTATTGTCCAGTAAATATTAATATAACTTTATGAATATGTAGATCTAGGTGCATATTGGTCTTTACATTTCAATTCTATCGATAAATCTATTGATATATGACGTTATATATAAACACAAATATTCATATCATGCTTTTGCATACTAAGAAGGAATATTCCATAAATTCTCACATCAGTATTCAAAAGTTATTTCATTGAAGATCTCGTACATCTTTATTTACTGCATAAAAATCCCGAACATGCATAACTATTTCTCTCTGCTATCCAGTCAATCGGCTAAATAATCAACAAGCTTTCCAATATTTATTAAAATTTGTATGTAGGTCTAAGCAACGGAGACAGGGGATTTTTCGCGGTTATGAACTTGACTCTTCGCCCTTTCAAAGGTTTAAAAATCATCACCAAATGGGAACCGTTTCCAGACACTATTTTTAATTCAGAATGCAGACCAATGAGGTTTGAAAGTGAAATACCATTGAAGTTCTACGGCCTCAAAATGTTCCAGCTTTGGTTATTTTTAGATGTTAGCATGAGTGAAACCAAAACTAAATTTTGTTCTCTATCGATGATCTATACTCAGCAGATATTTTCTATACCACACCAACATTTAAGCTAAGCCGTATTTATGAAGCATGCAACAAGGATGATATTCGTTTTACGAGCCAAGTAGTATTCTAGCGCATGGTCCTGATCAAGACTCAAAAATAGACATTTACTAAGCTCAGCGTTATTTGACGCAAAACGAAAGCTTGGAAAAATTATGTAGTACCAATCTTTCAAGGGAGAAAGGTTTGACTGCCTTTAAAATCAACATTCCAGGCTCTGTCTTTGTCTGAGCTCGAATGCCACACAGCAGCAAAGGTGGGAATTACGTAACTCCATCTATCGAACAGGCCTCAGAACACAATGACGGTGAGGCTAAATAGTTTTGATGATCACCATAGCCGCTAATTCGGTCGGATATCAAGAATAATCCATTTCTGTCTTACGGCCATGTGCTGAAACGTACAGCAAGGAACGAACTTGCCTTCGTCAATAATTATGGATAGCAATCGGTACGCACACATTCTACAATTTTAACTTGCATCCAGTGGCAACACCAGAATTTCTTTTGTTTTGAATTGTTCCTAAAGATTGAAGATAATATTCATTTTCTCTTTTCAATTCATATGAATATAACAGCAAAATCGATATCAGATATATTGCCACTTCATTCTCCAAGTAGTCAAATACCGTATAAGCTTACTGAACTGGAATCCGGTGGCGAGGATGACTCTGAAGAAAGTGCAAAACTGTCCTGCACACGTCTCCAGCAATTAAACTTAAACTTTATACCACAGATCATATTTTATGTTCTGTTGGCTTTCAATCAATGCTACTCTCTCTCTCAAACTGTGGGTTAGCGGGTAGCAGCAATTCTTCTGCACTTACAAGAATACACCCACCTTTCAAAAGTCCGCATTTACAGAGCAAAAGGCAAAACGAAAATAGCGTTTGTTTTTGCACCCAGTCGTTATAGAGGTAGTCTGCACCCCCTCTTTCTTTCTCTCCGTCTCAGTCTCCTGTTCCTCCCACAATCCCAATCTCCACCGACTCAGCCTAACATGCCCTTATTATCATTCTTTTCGGTCTGGGAACGCTTAGAAATTTATCATCATGATAGTCATTACTTCGCTTTACAACAAAGGTTGTTTTTTGTTTTTTTTTTCCTTTTTAATAGGAACGCTCGACTTTCGGATAGTGGGGTAAATCTGTTTTCAAAATTTTCGGAATGGGGACACGTTAAAACCGTCAGCCTCCCTGTCTCTACCACCACGTGATCATTGCAAACACGTCCCGGGTTTCAATGGTCAGCCATTGTTACTGTTTTTGTCATTTTGAATGAACATAAGCCCGAAGAAGCAACTTTTGAAAAAAAAAAATGACGATCTCCAGTTTTGTTATCTGTGCCTCGGAGAGTCTGCGTGTTGTCGACAGTGGAACGAAGTGAATGACATGATTCAGGAACGGATCTAGAATAAGCACGGTGGGACAGGACTTGATCAGTGGAGAGGGGGGGGGATGGCCTGTCCAGACTGATCCAAGAGTGCGTTCACGACTCAGTGTCTTGAAAAGTCGGAGCCAAACGGAAATGAGAGATGATATCGCTGGCCCTTCATATCATTAAACCCAAACTCGGGCCTCCATCAATATCTCCAAAGTGTTGGCGGGAAAGGGATAGATGCGTTTAATCCGTTTGCTAACCCTTCTGAGTGCGTGACCCCACCAACATCCCCCTACCCCCCAACCCAGAGCATACTTTGACAGGGTCTAAATGATGAGAAATGAATGGATCTACGTAAGGAGGTAGAAAATGGTGAGAAAGCAATTGGAATAATGAAGGTTACGAAGGGTGGTTGAATGTAGGACCTTATTCATACAACCACGACACAAGATTATTGAAAAAAATATACGACCTTTAACCAGGAAACCTTAGCATTTCACCTTTCGCCGAATGAAACCAAAGTTTCTGCACACCTAAAGATTGATCCATGAAAATGGCCTGTAAAAATGCCGGGCTTAACGCTATCTATTTAGTCCAATCAGATAACAGACAATGAAATAAAGCTATGAGAACCCTCCACCCACGTTTGTTTGTGTGACGTTAGTAATATTATTATGAGTAGTATTAGTAGTAGTAGCATTGTTAAGGATTTACTTTTTTTAGTAATTATTAAAGCGGTATGAATAACAGTATAACTGATGTTATTATGGTTATACTTTAGATTAGTGGTATGCTGTGTTTTCATTATGACTATTATTATTGCTGGAATCTTTAATAATATGGTTGTGTATCTATTTTCCAGCTTGTCTTTCAATTCATCATATTTTCTGTGCAAAGATTCAATCTTATTTCAAGAAACTATGGCCAAACCCACTGTCAATGTACACAAATTCTAAAATGTGGAGCTTATTCCGAAAGGCAAGCACCCACGATTTCTCGTTCGGTTCGTATTTTTGGTTACCCTACGATGTGTGCATCTGCTCTAATAATGATCAGCGTGTTGTTTTTTTTTGTTTTTTTTTTCTTTGTTTGCCGTCCCTAATACTTGATTCTTCCACTAAAGCGGGGGGTTAAAGTTTTGCTGAAAAAAAATGATATTTCCCTCGTACCCACCGTTTCAAACTATGCACTATTCCCGGTGAACGATTCAGTACTTTTTTTCTAAGAAAATCAAATCTCAATCGAAAAAACATCCGAAATATGTTATCTCCAGTGAGATCAACGAATAGAAATATAAAAGATCAGGAAACACGTTGTATAGAAATGATAACCACACTAAAACTGCTTGCTTTTATTAGTGGGTTCGATTCCCATTGGACTGTCGTTTTTTGTTGTTTGTTTATTGTCCATAATCAAATCGTTTGGATTAACGAACTAAATTAGTAAGTTCTGTCCGGATGTTCGTAGGCTAAGATAAAAATAAATAAATAACGAGTATATGAAACCAAAAAAAAGATATTGAGAAATCCTCAAAAATTGTATAAAGAATAAAACGCTTTAAAGTGCGTGTTCACGTGCACTTATGAATGTATGTGTATGGCTGTATTAAAGTATGTGTGTGTTTATTAGTAACATGTGTATGGATATATTTCAGTACATGATATATATGATGTGTATGTGATTAGTCCGTAGCCTACTTATGGAAAAAAACACACAAAAGTATCCTCCAGCAGAATATCCTTCCTTGTCAATGCACCTTATTCAGTGGTAAATTTTAGTCGCATACAACGAAAATTCCATGTCAAAAACCAGCTAATAACCACATTTCAGACTGCAGATTTATTAATCGACAATCATATTTTACCACGTATAACCATTGCATGAAGACTGAATACACTTTTCGAATACTGAATGGAGGCGCGTTTCTCCTTTGTTTTTTTTTTATCATCAAGTCTCATTAAATTGAATCATGTATTTGGTTATTGACTGCTACTTTGCTGCTGCCACAGGTGACGGCGTGCTGTTAACTTGATCTCGCACAGTCTGGAAGTCCCTTTTACGCTTCACCTGACTGCTGGTGCTGTGAAGATACCGAAAATGAATAACTTAGACACTGACAAGTCAAGTGCAGTTCGCTCTATTTGTTCAAGTCTGCAAATGATACTGAAAGCTTATTTTTCTTTTTCGCTATATATCTTTATATTAGATTCGTCTTATTGTAGCTTTATTATGAGAGAGAGAGAAAGAGGGAGGGGCATATATCTAACTAGTGAGTGAGTTAGTTGCGTATTTCCCAACGACACCATTGGCCAATGTTGGAGCTTCAAGTAGAAGCTAGGATTTCGAATGCCGATTTTTCAAGACAGACCCTCCAAAGACCTGAAAGATTGACATAACACAACATTTTCGCCAATATCCCACCCTGAAACAGTACGCTGATTAAACTGACCACTTCGCAAGTGAAGGGGTTTTGATCCTCACTAGATTGAGCAAGACTAAGTTTCGCAAATGAAGCGAGACATTAACTTCTTAATCTCATTCGCCTCATTTGGATTTGCGCTGTACGATAAAAAAAATCAGTTTCGTCTTTTTGATGGATCTCAGTGGCTAAACCGGTGAGACGTCGTCCATGTTAGACTGGCCGGAGGGATACAATATGCCAGTTCATATCTACTTCTTTACTTCGGATCCATCATCAGTCTCTTAACGTTCGTCGTTGGACATAGACCTTTACCAGGATTCGTCACAGAGCCACTACTTTCTGAAATTGTATAGCTCGTCTCTCCATCTAGTACTATGCCGGCCTCGGTTGCACAAGTGATCTCTGGGGATACATGTTGTGAATTGTGATGTCAATCGGTTGTCTGCCATTCTTGCAACATGGCCAGCCTATTGCCATTTGATTTTTCAATGGATTCCATGATGTCTCAGATTTTTTCCTTAATATTCTGTGCTGTCCTGTGGCCTCTCCATGTGAGATTGTGTATAATTCTTTTCATTTACACTTAGCATGCTTCTCAATTAGTGGGTCAGTCTCTTGGTTGGGTTCCATGTTCCCGTTCCATATGCGACTATCCGAGGGCTGTATTGGTTGTAAGTCAAAATTTAATTATGTAAACGTTTCCTTTCAAGAAATTCAGTCAGTTGGATTTAATCAATTTTTTTTTCAAAAATAAACCTCTGTGCAACGTTAGGTTATCCCTGCACTTTTTTCTTTGTCCTAAAGGGTGCATTTTAAATAAAATGCAAAAGATAGTGTTTCTAAATAATTAATTGACAAGTTTCCCTATATCTATTTTTTTTTTTAATTCTTTATCACGATGCTCGGATTGTTTTTATACAATTAGACCATTCAGCAAGCATCATTGATTTTGCAGCTTAATCGGTAAGTAGCTGTCTACGCCAGACAGCCTCCAAAAGATAAGACGCAAGTTCAAGTCACGTCGGAAGCTCATTTATAATTTATATTCTGATCTCTTCTGTTTACGTAGATGGTAAAAACGATTGGAGTGTTGCGTTGAAAAGAAAGGAAGACTAGCTTTAAAATGATAATAATAATAATAATTAGGACGATGAAGGCTTCATCTAAGAATTTCGGATAAATTAGGGCAGTATATTTGTTTTGTCGTTACATATGCTTCTAGCCCAGCTGATTTATGGAGGCGAACCATGATAGATTGTAACGTAAACCTGATGATCCCCCCCCTTTTTTTTCACCTTTCAATTTAGCGACAAATAACCACTTCAAATGCCCAGCGTGCGTAATCACACACACACACACACACGCGCACATACAAACACTCACGCAGCCACATACGTACGCCAAGTAAACAGTAAAGTAGCATGTGGCCAACGAACCAATTGACGCATGCGTACCTCGGCTAGTGTGAGAGGGTCGGAACGGCGGTATTGTCAGTGTGTCTAACACGAACGTGAGGTGCAGCGGGTGTTGGCTGCGTTGTCGGCGAGGGAAGGAACAGGGAGTTGAGCTATGAGACCAATTAATCTAGTCCCACAGGTGGCTTGTAAGGCAACGGAGCAACAATTACTAACATTGTGCGGGACGCGCGCTGCCCACTGACAGTCCGACTCCCATCGGGACGCAAGCGAACACAGATGTTACGCTAGGCCCAATGCATGCCGCCGGCCAAATATATACAGGCTTATTAGCAACACAAATTACTTCCGCATCTACACCATACTTCTTACCATTCAAGCTTATCCTCATTCTTCTCTCTTCAGGCAGCCATACCTCTTCTCTCAGTCCCGTTTCTTCTCTCTCTTTCTTTCCGTCCCGCTTCTTCTCTCTCTCTTTCTTTCCGTCCCGTTTCTTCTCTCTCTCTTCTCTCAGTCCCGTTTCTTCTCTCTCTCTTTCTTTCCGCCCCGTTGCTGTTCTCTCTCTCTCTCTTTCTTTTCGTCCCATTGCTTTTCTTTCCCTTTCTTTCCGTCCCATTGCTTTTCTCTCCCTTTCTTTCCGTCCCATTGCTTTTCTCTCCCTTTCTTTCCGTCCCATTGCTTTTCTCTCCCTTTCTTTCCGTCCCATTGCTTTTCTCTCTCTTCCTTTCCGTCCCATTGCTTTTCTCTCTCTTCCTTTCCGTCCCATTGCTTTTCTCTCTCTTCCTTTCCGTCCCATTGCTTTTCTCTCTCTTCCTTTCCGTCCCATTGCTTTTCTCTCTCTTCCTTTCCGTCCCATTGCTTTTCTCTCTCTTCCTTTCCGTCCCATTGCTTTTCTCTCTCTTCCTTTCCGTCCCATTGCTTTTCTCTCTCTTCCTTTCCGTCCCATTGCTTTTCTCTCTCTTCCTTTCCGTCCCATTGCTTTTCTCTCTCTGTCCCATTGCTTTTTTCTCTCTCTCTCTCTCTCCATCCCATTGCTTTCCTCTCCCTCTCACTCTCTCTCTGTCCCATTGCTTTTCTCTCTCTCTCTGTCCCATTGCTTTTCTCTCTCTCTCTCTGTCCCATTGCTTTTCTCTCTCTCTCTCTGTCCCATTGCTTTTCTCTCTCTCTCTCTCTCTCTCTCTCTCTGTCCCATTGCTTTTCTCTCTCTCTCTCTGTCCCATTGCTTTTCTCCCTCTCTCCTTCTCTCTGTCCCATTGCTTTTCTCTCCCTCTCTCATTCTCTCTATCCCATTGCTTCTCTCTCTCTCTCTCTCTCCCATTGCTTTTCTCTCTCTAACTATCTCGGTCCCATTACTTTTCTCTCTCTCTCTCACTCTCTCGGTCCCATTGCTTTCCTCTCTCTCTCTCTCTCTCTCTCGGTTCCACTGCCTTTCTCTCTCTCTCTCTCTCTCTCTCTCTCTCTCTCTCTCTCTCTCTCTCTCTCTCTCTCTCTCTCTCTCTCCGTCCCATTGCTATTCTCTCCCTCATTGCTTCATGTAACCTTTATCCTTTCCAGCCGGGATTGAAATCATAACCAAAACTTATGGCTTCACTGGTGTTTAGACCGTCCATGCCGGTGACAGTGTGAGTGAAGTAATTCACAGATACGGCCCTTCAGTCCTCCGACAATATAATAAAAGCAAATAAATTTGATTACTTGACAACGTTTATTTACAACTCTCGCGAGCGCCAAATTGTCTCGCGAGACATTAACGAGACCGAGTCTACTTTAACGGACCAAGATTTTAAATGTGAAGCAACGAGAAGAAAGAATTGTTTCGAGATATACTCAATCGAAGCGCAGGGTGCTTTTGAATTCAGCACATGCACTTGTCCCTCCTCACGACAGGCAGTCAGCATTTCATGAAGAATTTCTCATTCAGAGATTGCCATACGGTCTGGTGTGTCTTGAATTTAGAGCACTTTGCAACGAAAAGGGGACTGAACTAGGGGCTCAATATTTTTAGACAGGTCCCTTGTTTGAATCATTCAACTGGAGTGATTCCACCATTTACATATCAAATGATCTTTATGTCAATTTAGATCTTCATTAATTGTTGAACGTAAATTAACTTAATTTCTATTTACGCTTATTAAAGCAATTATTGATATTTACTGGGCTTGGCTTAGGACAGATGGTGGTTGGGGAAAGGGAAATAGTGTCAGGCAGGATGTGTTAGGCCAGTCCATTGTGCGGAGGGCCTGCTTGCATAGGAAATCACCATTCGAAACCTTGTCTCTTTGTCATACTGACCTCTACTTCCGTTGGGAAATACGGAATGATTTCAGATACGAGCCAGGCAAGACATCAGTTCTATGATTATATGATTGGTGACTTTATGCACGGCAAGGAATAATTCACACACACACACACATACACACTCAGCAATGTGCATTTGTCGGTTGTCATGTTCACGTCATCAGTGACGTCTAATGACGTAACTTGGAATTTTGTTACGTTAAACCTTATGAATTGTATCTTTACTTTCAGATTAGATTGATATTCAAGATATATTGAGCATGAACAAGAAAATGTCGTGCAACATAATTTCTACGATATTGTATAAGTACTATGCAGTTGCGAAATTACTCTATGATTATTACTATATCTCTTGACTAATCTCGGGTGCATTATCACGTAAAAGTTTGGATCCACTTAGAAAGTTATGGCATCCAATCAATTGGTCGCCAGTGAATTTGTTGTTAGGATAATTCCGAATCAATCCCCAGAAGTGTTCAATTTCATTTTCAAACTAAAACTAAATCTCAATATATTTGATATCGGATTTTTTTTAATTTTAGATTTTGTAACTGCTTTGAAAAAAATCATTTTTTTTTTTTATTTATTCCAAATCGTATTCTACAGTCATTCTATGAATTAATAGAATTTGCTTATTCCCTTTATGCCATTTCGGTTTACGGAAGTTTTTTTAAGTGGAAGCACTCGACATATAACCTTCTAAGCAACTATCTAAGCCTCTATAGTAGCCTGCTTGGAGGCTGAGATAGTTGAGTATTCAACTCAAGTACATATAGTCAGGATCTCGAATGCTGATTTCTTGAGCTGAGTAGGCCTTCCCAATCTGGAAGATTATTGTGACATAATCTTCTTACCGATATGTTTTCACCATATTCGGCCCTGTGGCGGACTAAGCAAAGAGAAGTACGTATATCGCTTTTTTATGAAATGTCTGAGGTGCACACTGAGGATTAAAATCCAGAATCTTGTTTTCTTTTTTCTCCAAATTGTCCCCTAACGGTGATTGGCAATATGTCAACAGAGCATTTACGAACAAAAGAAACCAGGAAAGGTCGATGAGCTTCAGGTGAACACGAAGCTAGCCGTCGGAAGGGGCGTCGTGAGAGTGTTGTGTCGCTGGCATTGGGTCGGTCTGGCAAGACACCATGTAGTTCAAGGTCACTCATAGTGGCTAACATTCAACAAGATGAATGTCCGGGCATTGGATTAAAGGAAACCCCGTGTCCAATTGTTCAACATCAATCTTAGTGGGAAATTCTCAGGAGATCGAAACTATGGTTTGAACACGATCTGTGCATACGAATGAGGTTCTCGACCAGTGTCCACCTCTCTGTTCACCAACCGGTCATCCTTTCTCTCCCTCGCGAAGACCACTCACCACCACCACCACCACCAATACCACACCCTTTTCCTCCTTCAAGCCTCCTCTTCTCTCTCCTTTTATCGAGCATTTATTCTCTTCCATTTCGTCACGAATGCTAAATTCGTAGAGCTAATTTATCTACACTTACATATCTGTGATGGGAGGTGGCGGGTAGCAGCGGGCTAGGAGTGTCGCCGTTCAGTCAGCTCCGCTCCCCTCTTCCCTGTCATTCTCCCATGTCTAGCTACAATCATTGTCCTAGCATCGGTATGTGATCGAACATATTAGTATGGATACAGTGTGTTACATATGCGTGAGATAAAGGTTTATGATCACTTGATGAAGACATATTGAAAAGAAGAGTGTGTGGGGGTATTGCCAGAATCAAATAAGTATCTATGGACGATCGGTGCATGTTTTGCGTTGAACCAGAATATCTTTCGCACCAAAATTGGGACTTCGGTTTAAAACTTAAATAACCTCAGATGAAAAGCGCTGCTCACTAAGAATCTTGTGCCAATTTCATTCCCGAGAATGAAGACATTTAATTTTCGCATACTATAATATTAGGTTAGTGCAGATGTAATAATAGGCTTCTCTATTCATGTCTCGTTGATAGTCATCATAAGATGTACAGAGTGCATTTTGGACTCAATTGTACGACTAAGTGCATTACTTTGCATAATTTTAATTTAATTAATTTATGTCTGCGTTATTCAACTCCTTCTTCGTCTTGGACAGGAGTCGAATAACACATTTTGTAATACATTACGCATGGTTATTCTTTATGTCTCTGAAAATTTAAAAAGAAAACTCATAGATTCTATCTAGTACACTGGTTTCCAGAACAATATCTAACGAAGAACCATGGATAGCAAGATTGTATTGCACATTCTTACAAGTGGAGGGAGTTCAGTCTTCACTGCTACCTCACTACGACAGTCCTTTCTCACACTAAGATCGATGAATTTCTTAGGGCTGCGTCATGACGTAGAATTGCTAGTGTATTAGTCCAGCTACAATTCAGTTTTCTGAATATTGATTCTCACTCGGAAAATTAGGGACAAAACCACAGTCTCTATCCTTGTAACCTTATCCAGTTAGCTTTGTGTCAATCTTCCGAGACCCCAAAGTAAGAAAGTTGTGTTGCACCAGTGCTTCAAAGTACGCGGAGGGTCTGCCTGCCTTGAAAATTAGCATTTGAAATCTGGGCTTTCTACTGGTACTGGTGGATAATTTTCGGCCATTTCAATCATAAAGCAAGCAAATTACATAATATCAATAATGGTTTCTTATGTATATAATAACAACTTACGAGAATGAGGTTTTCCAGGTATAAGAATATCTGAAATCCTCACTTGATGATTGTATATAGATGCCTTGAGATTTTGTTCACACAGCTGAGAAAGTGAGTGAAAGTAAATTGGCAATTTTTTCACGAATGAAGCGATAGAAAAATTGGCTGAACTAACGTCTATGCTTATTTTACTATTAATTGTCTCTTTGTTTCACAGCAAAACGAGTCATCTTGAAAAAAATTGAATTTTACAAGAAATGTTTTTCAACTTTTGTTTCGATTTTTCTCGGTTCCTTCGTATTGTTTTTTTTTTTTTTGTTCTTTTCATGTATTTTCTAAAATGAAACCCACAGGATGAGCATAAAATCTTCCCCTGATTATTTACAATCGTATATTAACTATGCTAAATTGGAACATGAATGTTTTGGATCTGCAAAGAGCAATTAATACAAGTTTTGTTTAGGTGTAGCTGCTTTCACTAAAATCAATATGGCGCTTTGTCCATTTGAATGAAAACCTGGAAAAACCTCATGCTTATCCTCTGAGTGTGTGTGTGTACTTGGCAATTCTTCATTATACGCTGCGAAAGCTTTGTAAATGCTCTTACGTACACTTCTCCAACCATTAGGTCTTTAAACTGCATCACAGATAAACTGATACGCGAAAGCTTTCCATCAAAGACCTTTCAACAGTTCTTACTTCCACCGACCAGAAGTTTGGGGAAATTTCAACAGCGCACACAAATCGAAAGTTGCTTGGACTTTTGTCACTACCTTTTGTGAGGGTACTGTGTACATATTCAAAAAGCTACTCCTTGACCTTTTTCCATGGTCAAACTTCTCGAACTGTGAGTTAGAACCTCTTATGATATATATGTGTGTGTCTGTGTTATCCGTCTAAAATAGTTCAGTTCCTCTTAGACCGAACATCGCGAATCGCTTTAGATAGACTCTCATGAAAACATTAAAGTTTTTGGTTACAACATCCAAATCAAGGAAAAAAGAATTTCAGTGATTTTTTTGGTTTATAGTTTTGTCTAAATCACCATAAACGCATTCAATGAATATCAACTGCGAGTGAAATATTAATGTAAATTGACTTGTTAAATAAGTGTGTATGTATCTATTGTACAATGTGTGTACGTATATTCATATCGTCTTAGTATATATGCGTGTACATTAAATGAGCTTATATGCATGCAAGTACGCGCGACTAAATGTACGAAAATATTTGTATGTGAATCCAATTGTCGGATTATCTCCTTTCACCCCTTCCATTAATATGTCACTTTAGACGTACATTATCTCATAATATACAATACATTAGCTCTCTGTACTGTCAGGCATCGTTTTGCACAAATTTCACTACTCGTGTCCCATTTTTTTGTTGCAATGTTTCTGCACTAAAGCCAAAATGAATGGCTTCCAAATATTTGACTTCGTTTAAACTGACAATCTAACCTCATTCCGTAATCAATAATACAACGAAGATATGGATGTGAGTGAGTAGTGGTGGGCAAAACTTTAACTTGTTGACTAAGCGAAGGTCGACGTCTATCAGACAAAGTCATCTTCGCTTAAAGCTCAATTAATGTGTGTCATAATGTTAGCAGTTGCTCAACTACCATTAATGTCTCTGTAATCAGTTCGAACCCTTCCACAGTTACGTACAAAATGCTGAGGGTTCCAGCAACCAACTATATGGCTGACATTGACGTTACTGCTACTCGTTAAATTGGAGGCAGCCATATTGAATATGGCGGACAAAAGCCTGGATTACTTCTTTTTTTTCTCTTCTAAACTTTTATGAAGACAGTGAAATTATTGTCATATATTTTAATTTTCTTAATGTTCTGAAGACTTATTTTTGTTTCAATTTGTCCTTATTTGATTTTAGTCAGTATCAGTTTAATTTCCGTATGCCAGGAATAAATTGAATGAATTTCGTCTGATTAGTTTTTTTTATTACTTTCTTTTTTCCAACAAACTGATCTTCAGTGGACAATCGGTTGTGCACACACAGAGGCACACGCATATACACACAGTCGTTCAGAGAGACGAGTAAAAAAACAGAAATAGTGTGTCGTCAGCATACATCGACTGAACTAGCAATAAAATGTCTTTGCTTGAGAAAAGAAAAAAGAAAATGGCTTCCTTCATGGAATTAACTCGCCAAATCTCCAAAAGTATAACATTGACAAAATAAAAGCAATAAACAAGCGCAGACACAAAGCGTTATTTTGTGTATAGTAACGAATACTATAGCTGCAGTGTATGTATTTATGTGAGTGTGTATGTATGTATATATGTAAACATATATGTATGTATACAAGATGAGTTGTTAAAATAGTTTTGTTTTACATATTCCATTGTCAGCCCTCTATTCAGAACAGTCCTTCTTCTCTTCTATTCTTTACACGAGAACATCAAGTCAGAATAAGGCGATGCATGTTTAAATGTTTAATGTCCTAAGCTCAAGTCCATTAACGGAGACAAGGGCAAAGCTTCGATATGAAAGTCTCTATTATTTCGCTTAAGTATGTCTCAACTGTCGGCGGCATCGGCCGGTCGAGAATTATGGCTGCCCGCTTTTCCGAAGTCGACGACCAGCTATTATCTGTTGTCAACGCGGCCAAGCCTCTTGTCTCTGGTCGGCTTTTCTTTGCTCATCATTCTGCGCGCGTCGTGTCGACTAGGATTAAGAAATCTTGCATCGAGCAGTATAGTAAGGACAAGCGTAAGATGGCCGCCGAATTGTGTCAGCCATCCGCCATGTCAGCACCTCAGACATTCGCACGAAGGAATTAGTTGCCCGTTTGTCATTAAAACTCTCTTTAGATCACTTTCCTGTTTGGGGTTGCAACAATTACCAGTGACACTTGTCCGAAAACTCTGACCAAGGCCTCGCTATACCTTTTGCATATTTCGAAATGTTATCAATTTAAATTTAAAGGTCCAAGAGTATATCTATACCACACACACACACATATATATATATATATATATATATATATATATATATAATATATATATATATATATATGCAAAAATATACATGCACAAATACATATTGTGAGCATATGTATATGTGCGATATATTCATAGGATGTATGTATGTGTACATATGATAGTGGTATGAAGTGTGATAATTTTTTAAAATTTTCTGGAAGTGAATTATCCATTCGTATCGCATATCTTGGTTTGAACCTTTTCCTTTTATCTCGGGTCTTATCTTTCAATTAAAAAGAGATTTCCTCTTTTCATGCACAAACGAAATTCTCTCGTTATTTTCGCTTTTATATCCATCCTTGACCGCACTGAACTCCTTACAAAAGGCATCAGTCCGAAGCCAATTATCATCCTTATACGTGCCAAGGTCAGTCTGGTTCCCGAAATCAATTGGAGAGGGCAAATGCAAAACTGAACACCTTTCCCCGACTTTTTCCAACGAGGGAACATCTTTTGGGTGAGGTCCATCAAAATAAGTGTGTAAAGAAGTAATTTTTTTTCTTCTATCTCTCCACTCCGAGAGCACTCATATGTATATGTTCATACTTCCTCTCTCTCTCTCTCTCTCTCTCTCTCTCTCTCTCTCTCTCTCTCTCTCTCTTTCTCGCTCGCTCGCTCGAATCAAATCATCATCCATTTTATTTTTCTGCGACCTGTATATTCTAATATCCAAAATTCAAGATTTGGTGTAACTGTAACATGTTTCCAAATCTTTTTTATATTCGTTATTCATTTTCTTTCAATGCTTCATACTTTTTTTTAAAATCGTTTTCTTTCTTTTTCCCTTCCACCTTCCTTTTAAATGATTGATATCCAATATTTCTTCACACACACACACAAATATATATTTCCCTTTTCTTTTTTTTTTTTTTTTGAAGGTCAGATGATTTTTTTTTTTTAGTTCTTTTTTTTTCCTTCAGAAGTAGTCAATTGCCAATTCGATCAACCACCCATCTCAGCAGCCACCTTTTTTTTTCTTTATTCTTCCTTTCCAATTTCTTCCCCTACATTCATTTTCCTTCTTCGGCTTTCTCTCCCGCTCTTTAACTCCTAGAACCAATCAGAAAATGCTTGAAAAGAAAATATGCAGATGATGATTACGATGATAAAATAAAAGATGTTATAGCTTTCTTGAATTGTGGCCTGTTCCCTAATAGTCTTCCCCTGTTCCTGAACCCTTTACAAGTTGATCGAATAGAGGAGGGTTGCTTCGATTTTTCTTCTACACCATGTTTCTTCCAGCCTCTATGATCCACATTTACCTATACACATTAATCTCACATACTTTTCCTTCTCCCCTATCATCATTTCAACTTAACACATATATACGCAATTTTTTTTTCCTTATATCCAAACGAACAGATTCTTCACACATACGCATCTCATTTGCATAAACACATGCTTATCGATGCAGCAGACAAATATCCATCTACTCGATTATTCACGCGTGCGCATACATATGGGCACCCGGGCTTCGTGTGCGCGTGCGTGCGTGCGTGCACGCAGCACACCCATGCGCATGCGTGCGGTTGTACACCCAGTATCCAAACTAAAAATGCTGATTTGCTCGCTCTCCCGTCCATTCCCTAGCCACCTTCGGATTAATCATATAAGATGGACATTGTTTCCATTTTTGTTCACCGAAGCAAAGTTCGCCTGGCAAACTTCAAACACCATTTTCTAGAGCGGACTTTGCGAATAGGCCTCCAGAGACCGGGCATCAAACAAGCGCTGTGTCGTCGTGCCTCAACATTGGGCGCGCACGCATACGCCGTTCGCCGTGGAAATGCCCAGACCTCACGAAACAGAAACCTCTTCCTCGTTCTCCTCCCTCCCTCACTTCGTCCCTCACTCCCCGCAACCTCCCCACTCCTCATAGTCATCGTTAATATGTTGCTCTTCTCTCTGACCTTACCGCTTTCCCCTTTTGTCTACGAAACGCGCTTATTGATACTTCCTCTATTTTCATTTAGCTCCTTGCCGGCGAACCTATTAGAACTGCTATAATTATTTCGAAATTACCGTTACTCGCGAGGTATTTCAGTAGAATTTCTTTCTTTTTTTCTTGTGTTCATAGATTTGGCGGTGCGCATCGACGTGTGGATGTCTGTGAAATTCCAATGTCAATGAACACGCCCTCTACTTGTCACATCCACTGCTTCTGCTTTTAGTCATGAGCACCCAGAAAGGCTTTATTTGCTTTTTATATTCGTTGACTAATAATTCGTCCATTCTATGGCTTCGCCGTGTAAATACCAAACGAGATGTTGAAGAACACCCCCCCCCCCAAGAAAAAGGACTGATACTTTGCCAGGTTTCTTTTTGGCTTTATTGATAAATTAACCCGAGAGCCAAAATATGTTTTCGTCAAATAAATCCCCTGCATTAAGATTTCATTGAAAATATCTGCTAAAGTATATTTGTCGGTAATTAATATTTACGTTTGTATATCTGAAAAAATGTTGAATCGATTTTTTTTTAACTTGTTCTGGCCCTTTTAATTTTTCAGTAGTGAAGAGCTATTGATTAGAAGTAGAATTGTGTTTAATGATAATCTACGGTTCCACATTTCCATTCGATCTTGGTCTTGCTTGGTTAGCGGGTTGTTTCCTAATTAGGTAACAACGCGTTCGTTAATTATTTTGAATGGAAAAAGAATATAGGATTAGTTATGATAGCCACCTATATGCAAAGTCCTCACGTATTAGATGTATTGTTGATAAAGACAGCTGATCTATTCCCATTTCCTTTATCAAATCAAAGATTGCCGTCGAAGATAGAATTGATGACATATTAAAACTTTCACTGAGCGTATCAGTGAAATGGGATGAAGTAACAAAGGAGACGATATAAAAGGCAGTTCATACGATTAACATTATTACATATCATAAGATTACAACCAGTTTATATCTTATTAAACGCTAATTATTTATCGAAAGGAAATCCTCATTTTACATATATTAAGACACATAATCACACAGACAGACAGATGTATATACATGAAAGAGTATATATATATATATATATATATATATATATATATATATATATATGAGATAAAAAGTACTGCTTGTAAGTATTTCAATAAGCAAAAACTTGCCTTCTTTCCAAAATGTGTGCTGGCCTAGCTGGAAGCTTCTTAACCAACAAATTTGGTAACTGTACCAAATAGCAATGTTCGTCAGCCTTTTCAATCTCATTGATCGATAGGAAACAAGAATTTACCGAGATAGAATAGAATATTTGATTCAATTCATTCAACAACTTAATTCTATTTTTGTTCTTTAAACTTTCCCGGAAATTTTGCATCCAAAACCACAAAACATGAGTGATTGCAGTGTTGTAAAGGTTCCAGTTTTTCAATCTCAAAACCAAAACATACAAGCAAAATTTCGATTTTATCCAAATACTTATAAGCAGCACTAATATATATATATATATATATATATATAATGTGTGTGAGTGTGTGATGAAAATAGTATCTGCCGTAGAGCAAAGGTTAGTGGCATTTTCATCTCATTACATTGCTTGAGTAGTATGTTTGATCTTAACTGGGTATTTCACTATTGTGACCGTGTACCAGAGTTAACTAAGTTTAGCAAATATCCATATGTAGATAAATATCGAGATAAAAACGAATTTTTTTACATTCAACCATGAGTATTAACTCTAATGTTATGTAGCCCATACATACACACACTGGAGAGAAAGAAAGTGGTGTCGCTAAATATATCGATAGATATGTCCGAAGCTTCGAACCACAAAGCGATGAATACCAACAAATACTTCATGTGATAAATAATATCGACCTGGAGAAATAAAAGCAAATTGAAGGCCAATGAAAAACTGAGGCGCTTCGATGCAATATAATATCGACAGAATGCCAAGAGCTTACGGTCTTACTTAGGTGTGAAGATGAGTGAGGCGGGAGGTTCTTCAATCTTTGCTGATACATTGAGTATTGATTCATTGAGGTGGAGACGAACACCACGGCTTTAGCTTATTATTGCTAAAAGCATGAATCACGATAAATGCAACCCTGTTAAGCAATTCAGAACCTGTTTCTTTTAAGCTCATTTTTATCAACCTCATTGTTATGAAAACGTTAGTAATTGTCTATTTTTATTTGTTGTTTGTTTGCCGGGGAAGTGAGGCGTTGCAGTCATGAAACGCTTGCATTGATTTTAAGAGAACCGTCTACATACGCTCTATGTCAAATATTTATATCGATTTTACTTGAAAAAGATTCGGGTTTTTTTTTTCACGAGGAAACGTAAAATATACGGATTACTTTTAATGCTGTACGCGTGTGTATATGGACAGAACATAATATCTATATTGCTTTCTCTATATAAAAAATACATTAGTTTGGCCAATGTCAAATATTGATTTTACTGTAATGCAGGGGAAAGCATTGGCTGAATGTATTATTTACGTCGATTTTGCTGTAATGATAATAATAATAACAATGATTTGATGGACGATGTAAATTATTCATATTGATTTCCCCGGCATAAAATTTGAATCATCTAAAATATTGCTTTGGTTATCTTTATGATAGAAGTACAAATTATAGCGTCTTACAAATTTGCATCGATTTCGAAATATGATTGTAATAAGCTGCTGATCGACCAGGGATGGGTGTGTAAAATAAATTAGGACTGAGCAACAGATTTCCCTTGCTCTGAAAAAGATCAGACAGCGTATTTAGGGTATGCAAATACGTGTGTGTAAGTCACTCTCATGTAAAATTCGAATACCAAATTTTCAACTTAAGGGTAAAAATATCATCTCATTAAAATGTACATTTGTGATAACATTATTTACTATTAACTAATGTGAGCCTTTTAAACTTAGAAGCGTCTTGTAATACATCTGTCAACTAAGCCAAACAGAAATAAAAACCTGTAGGTGGCGTAAAACGAGGGAAATGCATGTAAGCTAGTCACTTGGCTTAAGTACATATCACGTGGCTTTAAACATGGAATGTATATAAATCGACGAGTAAGCTTACAGTTATGAGTGTTAGAGCAGTCCTGCACAGGTTCTTATGTCCTGCTTCGCGGTCGGAAATGGTCAGGCAGAAGTGGTCCATGGTGTGACTGAAGAAAAAACTTCATCTTTTGTTCGGCCCTTTTTTTTTTCATACTGAACTGTGGGTCCCAACAGAACAAGATCCCTCAACCATAACCAAAGCAAATTGAGCTGTCTTTTCTACATCTTGTGACTAGACTTGGAGATCATTTGCTAAGAAAAGAACGAAGGCTGCAATTAAGAGTTTATATCACCTTGAGTGCTATAACCAACAAACCAAAACGTATATTATATTTGGTGACGTATCTGATCGTAACCTGACATATCGAACATTTATATTGCAAACACCACGTTCGAAACGTTTCCTGTCTACGCCAATAGCAACCAATAGATATTTGCTGAGCTTAGCTTAGTATTGGCACACAGTTATATGGTTTATGGGTGAGATCTCCGCTTTTTATAACTCGATTATTTATAAAGATATGCATCTGCAATCAGTATCCGTTATACATTTGTGTAATCCCATATTTACATTAACTAGGTCCACTTATATATATAGGATTGGTGTTAAAATTGGAGTGTATTATCATATCAATAGGCACATCTAAAAACATTTATATATTCAACAGTTTATTTCAGTCAACTTGGACAGCTAAGTAAAACAATGAATAATTATCACAGATTGGATATCAAAATAGTTGCTATCCTCAGAGACCAACATCTCCAGTAATTATTTCACATACTAGTAAGTATGATGAATTCGCAGGGCACAGAAGTTCCAGTTTCGATTACAGAGGCTTGTATGGTTATTTTTCGGATGGCTTTTTATAGGCAAATATAGTACTTCGAGATACAACATAATGAATAATTTAAATAAATATTTTTTGTCGAGTTATTTTAGAAAAGAATTTTCGGAGGATTATTGCGAAAATATCCGTTTCGATCATGTTGACTATTATAGCGAAAATCGAGTGGAAATGGATGTATCTCTCGTAACGTTTCTTGGTCTCGCATAAAATGACCAGTCCTACTGTCCCTCACAGGGTGTCTGCATAAAAAAAAACGTTCTATTTGTAAGGGATATAACTCTTTGAAAAAAACTTTCGAGTTGCCTCCCTCAAGTTTAGTCAATTGATATGCTTAGCTCAGAATGTTTGTACGAGTGTAAATAATATATATATATATATATATATATATATATATATATATATGAGATAATCCATATATTTTTTCTTATAAGCAAATAAACGCACACACAAACTCAAGCTCAGTTCCATACGACTGATAAGAGAGCGATTTTTTTTAAATAAGAAAAAAAACAACGATTGATTTACTAAAAAGTAGTAGCCATTGATTGAATGATAGGGAAGAAAGACAATAACAGAGTAAAAACAAATAAATGTAATCCAAAGATCAGAGTAAAGTTCAAGGAGAGATTGGGGGGGGGGTGATGAGAATGTTTAATGCAACCCGTCGCTTTTAACAATCGACTCGCTCTGGAAAATGCAATAAGCTTTGCAATATCTAAACATCGCTTCTATAGTTATCATTCTCTCTCTCTCTCTCTCTCTCTCTCTCTCTCTCTCTCTCTCTCTCTCTCTCTCTCTCTCTCAGTCCTTTTTCCACTGCCCCACGCTTTCTCGCATAGTTTCCTCTTCTTTCCTAGCTATCTCTTTAATTCTTTGTTTACCATCTGGACGTTACAAATGACCCAACACAAACAAGAGAATAGGCTTTTTTTTTTCTCTGCCTCTTTCTATTTCTTTGTCAATTTCTCTCTTTCTCTCTTTCCCGCTCTGGCCTTCTCTCTCTTTCCCGCTCTCTCCTTCTCTCTCTCTCCCGCTCTGGCCTTCTGTCTCTCTCCCGCTCTGGCCTTCTCTCTCTCTCCCGCTCTGGCCTTCTCTCTCTTTCGCGCTCTGGCCTTCTCTCTCTTTCCCGCTCTGGCCTTCTCTCTCTTTCGCGCTCTGGCCTTCTCTCTCTTTCCCGCTCTGGCCTTCTCTCTCTTTCCCGCTCTGGCCTTCTCTCTCTTTCCCGCTCTGGCCTTCTCTCTCTTTCCCGCTCTGGCCTTCTCTCTCTTTCCCGCTCTGGCCTTCTCTCTCTTTCCCGCTCTGGCCTTCTCTCTCTTTCCCGCTCTGGCCTTCTCTCTCTTTCCCGCTCTGGCCTTCTCTCTCTTTCCCGCTCTGGCCTTCTCTCTCTTTCCCGCTCTGGCCTTCTCTCTCTTTCCCGCTCTGGCCTTCTCTCTCTTTCCCGCTCACGTGTCGCTATCTCTCTCTCTCTCTCTCTCTCTCTCTTGTGTGTACGTGTCGCTATCTCTCTCTCTCTCTCTCTCTCTTTTGTGTGTGTGTCTCTCTTTTGTGGATGTGTGTGTGTCTCTCTCTCTTGAATGTGTTTGTGTATCTTTCTCTCTTTTTTGAGTGTTTTTCTCTTTTCTTCTCTTTTTTTGCGTGTGTGTCTCTCTCTTTCTCTCTTTCTCTCTTTCTGTGTGTGTGATCGTCTCTCACTCTTTCTCTCATTTGTGTATTTGTCTCTCCTTCTGTCTCTCTCTCACTCTTGTGGATATGTGTATGTGTTTCTCTCTCTCTCTCCTCTCAGTAGGACAGTACATCTCTTAG
Source organism: Thysanoteuthis rhombus (assembly GCA_963457665.1). Lineage (NCBI taxonomy): Eukaryota > Metazoa > Mollusca > Cephalopoda > Oegopsida > Thysanoteuthidae > Thysanoteuthis > Thysanoteuthis major. The sequence goes on along the minus strand of OY735203.1, from coordinate 46,208,272 downwards.
CATTGAAAAGACGATCCACCCAACCAACAACTGCCCCAATCTGACTAACATCCCTATCGCCGTTCCATATCGATCGGTTCTCGGCAGATATAGCTCCTCACTGATAAATAGATAAACATCGCGGACTTTGCCTTGCCATTAACTCGCCAGCAAGCTTTGGTAATTTTGCCCCCAGGGATGCGGTTGTTAAGGATCAACACTGTTGTTAGAACCACACAATGTTGTTAATGCCACTCTCCGCTCTTTCAGATCTAGACCGTCCACAAATGGGTGCAGTGTTTTGCCACGGCTACACAATATCATTAAACCTCTATCGGCGCAGCAAAATCGTATAATTTGGTCTAATAGCTGTATTTTTGTTTGTGTTTCTTCGGCGGGAGCGTGGGGGGGTGAATTATTTGTACATGTGGTCAGGACAAGCGAGGGTTCGTAAATGCAGCCATTTTGGAATATATTTCGGGAATCTCTCCATTAGTTTTATCCGCTTGCTTATCTATCTGTCAGTCTGCTTATCTCTAAAAAGCGATGTTGTACGTCTCTAATCTGGCGCTCTGTGGCCCGGCAACTACCGTGTTCCGCCAAGTTTTGAATCTGCCGCCAATAGTTGGTGGTTCTGCCATTAGAGGTCTTTGATTCCGGTTACACACCGTAATTTGAACCGGAATTCAGCGGTTTGTGAACCGACCCGTTAAACTGAATCTAACCGCAGTTTCAAATAAAATCGAAGAACTCTTTGATATATTCATTTTAAAATAGAATCACCCTTGTATTTTCCTGAATCTTATAAATTACTTTTGATTCAACCAATTGAAAAACACACTCACAAACTCGAATAATTTTTATTCATCATATGATTTCATTTGATTAGACGGGTTATGTGATAATTGTAGAAACAATGTATATGGAAACGTATTTTGTCCGGCACTTATATTAACTGAGTAACGAAAGTCGGTCACGTAAATGAATAAAGAAAATGGGGTTCGGGTTTGAGTTTGTTTTCTTCATTTGTTTACGTGACCCCTGGCACCAATGGGAAATAAGTTACCATCTTAGTCATGAGATAAACTGAGAGTTTGTCGGATTTTTCAAATATACTATACGCATGCTCTTTGGGGTATGTTCTCGCGCTTAATGAGCCCATGTTAGAGAAATAAAACCCCACAAGGTACCCTTTTGTCTCTATCAAAAATGAGAGAGAGCAAAAAAGCAGTCGTCTATTCTTGGAGGTTTGATCCTTTCCAGTTAAAAAGGCAAGGGTATCCGGTGTTGCTCTGAGAAAAAAACCCTTAAAATCTATCATAGTGGAAACTATGTTCTTTAACCACTAAAAACGGAAAACTGTGGGGGGTGGGTTAGTCAGAATAAATTTTTGACGTTCTCAATCATTAAGACCTCTGTTTCCTTTAGGAAAGTGTCAATTTTGGACAAAGATGAATTTTTAAATTGTTGAGAGCGGCAGGGCGGATTCATGCCTTTACTTACCCTGGACCCTTACTTCACGTCAGTTGTGCAGAAGTACGATTATGAAGTATTAGGTTACTTCTCATGTGAAATAAATTATTTCATTTTGAATTATTTTCGGATAAATTTTTGTTTTGAGAAGTCATTTCGGACAGCCTTACAATGGACAATTTTCAATGCAAGATAATAGTTACATCGTAAATAGGAGTTATTGATAGGAAGCACAAATTCTTCGAAAATTTTTTAATACGGATTTCACTTTTACTGCTAACAGAAATTATAACCTAAAAATCAATTAAGAAAATTTAGGTAAGCAATTAAAAGTCAATGATAAAGTTTCACAACAGGGCTTCTCAAACATCTTTTTTACGACCAATGAGTCTAACGTTTCTCTGACCTCTCATTCACTGTTATAAAAGCAATATGCACCGATACAATTAGTCTTTGGTCGTAATCCTACTCTCCAAAACCAATAATCTTAGATCAATTGACCATTGATCACGTAACGTATCCATATTGGACTGCACCTACTTTTACACAATGTTGTTTATGAAAAATCAAACGGAAGTCATTTTAATTTGTTGAGACTGCTTTTTGTTTTGTTTGCTCAATATTTAAGCCTTGCACACTCGGACTGAGGCATTAAAATTGCTGACCAGTTCGGCGTTCTCCTCCCTAGAGATACAAGAGAAGAGGTCCACTGTCACGGGCTAAAATATACAATAATGAGAAAAGTGGCCTCTTAATATTTAATGAGCAATTAGGTTGTTAAGGAAGAAGGTCCCGCTGGTTCAGCGGACCATTTCATATCAACTGTTTCAACCCGGTCGAGTGCAATCTGGTCGGTTCGGACAGTTTGGAAAAGAGTGAGACGAGGCACAAGAGTCAAATACAAATCCGGTATTTTCTGGTGACACTCGTCTACAGTTCATTCTTCTGCTGAGACTGAACTCTTCTCGTAAACTAGTTGTGGTAGTAGTAGTAGTAGTGGAAGTAGTAACTTTTTTTTATTAGACGGGGTATTGTCAACTGTTATCAATTTTTGGCAAGACACGAACTCAATTTTCCCTTGAAAAGCCTGTTTCTTCCAGCTGCTCTACGGCTGGCAAAAGATTAAATCCAACCATAATTCTTTTATGTCACTTTTCAAACCTTTAAACACGTACCTGACGTTAATATCAATGTAGATGTTAATGCTATATATATATATATATATATATATATATATATATATATATATATTTTACATGATGAAGATGCTAGTTAATACATCTACCTACATATCTTTAAATGCATGCAGAATAATTGTGCTGCTTCGCTTATTCACAGTCATGGATACTCTTATTCGAATATTGAAATCATTTAGGTTATCTCATGCAGTATTGATATTTGAAAGTTAAACAACGAAGTTGTATACCCTTTATACTATGAATATGAGTTTATAATCAGCACAGGGAATTCGGGTTAATTTCTGATTTTAGAAATCAATAAGATCAGAGAACACATACATTCGGAAAATATTTTCTTCTGGAAAGAAATAATCGACATCCTGATAATGACGCAGAGAGAGAATATGTTTTCATATTAACCTAAGAAAATCCTTTGGACACGTTTTTTAATTGTTTCAATGGACAACTTGTATACAGGGATATACACATATATATATAGTATACGTAAAAATGTACCCTTTTCGCTTCATTTCATAAGATAAAGAAAGGATAAGATTCCATACAATGACAGAAGTAAAACTAAAAGATAAAAACAAATAACATGATATATCGTTTCAAAATCAATAGACCAATCACTTGAGACTGATAGAAATGAACAAATTTCTAATCGGCGTATGTGGATCATAATTGGAATAGTAAATCGTGTGCGTGCTGGAGCTAGTGTTCGATTATGAGCAACAAACGAGCAGTGTTCACGTGGCAATTGTGCCACCGGGTGCCGAAATCATTTGATGTGCATAGCAGCTTCTCTGATACAACTCACTAATAAATAATAGGAATTGATGGTCGGGGTGGTTAAAATGGTTATATCACCCATACATGAAAGAAAAACCAAGAGTACTCGGTCTTTTTTGTCTTTTTTTATTTTACCCCCTTTCTCTCTCTTCCCACCTTTCTCTGTCTTTCCTTCTCTCTTCCCTCCCTCTTCTCTCTCTTCCCTCCCTCTTCTCTCTCTTCCCTCCCTCTTCTCTCTCTTCCCTCCCTCTTCTCTATCACCCTCTTCTCTATCACTTCCTTGCCTTATCTCAAACCTACTCTCTATTTATTCGCCTACCCATCTCTATTAGTTCTTTTCCTGCAATTTCTATACCCCTTCCCTTTCTTTACATAACCTAATTTCTCCAATCATAAGCTTTTTTTCTTCTCTCTTCATTCTCATCCAAATTTTCGTTTCTCCTCTCTTTCTATGGCTACTTCCTCTTCCCGCCTCTTTTCTTCCTCTCCCTTTCCTCAGCAAATGGATTTGAAACAGACCTAAGAACGCTATCAGGAATCAAAGTAAATTGAAAGGTTAAAGCAAGAAGTCATTGGTTGCCAATGTCACACTGTTTCATCTCCTTGTCTACTTCTCAACTTCATCTGGTGACAGTCTCGGCAGTCCGTGTCGAGCGTCCATCACGAAGCCGTTCACTTTTTAAATAATTAAACGATTCTGTGGGCGTTTGCTTATTAATTGATGGAATCTAATAATAAATATTTCATGAACATCTGAAAAAGCATCAAATAAACATTACTCTCCTCTTCCTGATACATTACATCCATCCATCGACTAAGCTTAGACAAAGACGGACAGACAGTTGGTGTTCGTTCAGTTGCCTGTTCATATTGTTTCCCTGCTTTACAGAACAGTCGCCCAGCACTAATAAGGAAATTCACTTTTTCCCCACTTTTTTTCCTCGGGAACCCTGAAGGCGTCGGGAATTCGAGGCATGAAACTCGATGAAGTTACTTTACGGTTTTCATCGGAGGCGTATAACAATGCTTTAGCCAGAAGCCGTTTCAGAAGTGAACTATTTGATCTAACGAAAAAAATTAATGACACTTCCTCTGGCCCAAACATGGAGATGTTTTTGTTTTTTTTTGCTCACTTTTTCTAATATCATAGACAGTAACCTGCTTGGTGTTCGGGTTGGATCCTTGATTATCAGTGGTTTGTGTTTTAGCTCCAGATTTTATTTTCTTAGATCAAACAAATATTTTTCTAAAACACGATTTTACGATAGTGAGTTCAATCATCGTTGGGTACTCCTCACTTTCGGTCTTGCGACGGACTAAGTTTAATAAATATAGTCATGTTCATAAAGCTCCTGGTGAAATTATCAATCAACTGCCAATGGATTATTTAACCAACACGGTGATTAGTAGACTATTAATTTGACTAATATATTTATTGCCTTTTCAAGTTCAGTACCTTTCCAATAAATAAAGTACTTTTGTTATTCACAGCCATAAGGAGATGATTCATACGGTTAGTTCAGTATCAAGGAGAAAGCCGATATCGGGATATTCCTAGTGAAGTGACGTTACACATTTATTATGAATGTCTTACCGGAAATGTGTACGGCATTTTAGGCACCATTCCTCGTTTTTGTAGCTACATTGAACAAATGCCAAATATGTGACTGGACTCTAAGTCTTTCGGCACCGAACATATGAACACTCAGTATTTATCTTAAACGAATTGGTTTTTGAATTATCTTTCCTTGGTAGCTATGGCGTCTTTCACTCGTTTGATTTCGTCTAGTATATCTTTGCCTTCCCAGTAAAGCTTAACTTTGTTTTGCTCCGAACAAAACCCAGAACCACATAGATCGATTTTAAGACGTTAGCTCTTTGCTTTTTGGGATTTTCTTTTCTTCCTTTTTTTTTTTTTTTTTGAAATTTTGTTTGTTAGATTTTTTCTTTGGGGGTAAGGAGGGGGGTTTGTTCTGTCGTCTTGATTTTCCTGGAACAATTTTTTAGACAATGCATAAAAAACAATACTCTTAAACAGGTTCCAAATCCCCCCTCTCTCTTTCATTCTCTCTCTCTCTCTCTTTCATTCCCTCTCTCTCTCCCTCTTTCATTCCCTCTCTCTCTCCCTCTTTCATTCCCTCTCTCTCTCCCTCTTTCATTCCCTCTCTCTCTCCCTCTTTCATTCCCTCTCTCTCTCCCTCTTTCATTCCCTCTCTCTCTCCCTCTTTCATTCCCTCTCTCTCTCCCTCTTTCATTCCCTCTCTCTCTCCCTCTTTCATTCCCTCTCTCTCTCCCTCTTTCATTCCCTCTCTCTCTCCCTCTTTCATTCCCTCTCTCTCTCCCTCTTTCATTCCCTCTCTCTCTCTCTTTCATTCCCTCTCTCTCTCTTTCATTCTCTCTCTCTCTCTTTTATTCTCTCTCTCTCTTTCATTCTCTCTCTCTCTCTTTCATTCTCTCTCTCTCTTTCATTCTCTCTCTCTTTCATTCTCTCTCTCTTTCATTCTCTCTCTCTCTCTCTTTCATTCTCTCTCTCTCTCTTTCATTCTCTCTCTCTCTTTCATTCTCTCTCTCTCTTTCATTCTCTCTCTCTCTTTCATTCTCTCTCTCTTTCATTCTCTCTCTCTTTCATTCTCTTTTTTCTCTTTTTTCTCTCTCTCTCTTTCTCTTTTTTCTCTCTCTCTCTTTCTCTTTTTTCTCTCTCTCTTTCTCTTTTTTCTCTTTCTCTTTCTCTCTCTTTCTCTTTCTCTTTCTCTCTCTCTCTTTTTCTCTCAATAGTATTCCATCTCAATTTTATCTTTCTCTTTATCTGTTTTTCCCTCTTTCTTTCTCTGCACGTACGCACACTTTACACACACACACACACACACACACATATATATATATATAAATATATATATATATATATATATATATATATATATATATATATATATATATATATTGTGTGCATGTGCGTATTATAATGAATTTTGGGCCGTATCAGTAGACGAAAATAGAAGAACAAGAAACAAAACAATGAGCTTCAATGTCGAAATACCAATCACCCATGGGGGATTATGTTCAAAGCCAACATGATCGTCGTATTTTCATTGGTCAGAACACGTAAATCCTGGAATTTTGCTCACCTCAAATTGCAGATTCGCCTCTCCTCATGTTGAACAGGATTGCTTGCTCGTTTATTAAAGCTTGAATAGTTGCTGATTGGATTTTTTTTTACAAGGAACATTTGCCGCTTTTTTTTATTTCTATTTTTCAGACAGGGAATTGCAATTATTGTATGTTGGTCTGTTCAGACTAATTTCCTTGTAACAGTCTGAAGTTGACCGAATTTCTTGAACAAACCATTGTCATCGTTATTAATTTTCGACTAGATTTTCTTTCATCTTATTTTCTTGGTTGCTTTCTTCTGCAACACTCAGGTCGTTCTTGTATTCTATGACCGTTAAGTAAATAGGATTGATCGGACATGAAGCTTTCCAAAGAAAGGATAAGGGTTCAAATGCCACGGACTTTTTTTCTTGTTTTTCGAACTAGTGCGTTTGATGCTTATATCATGTTGGCAAAGCAGAGGGGGACCTTTTCTGTTGATCATCTCTCGTTGGTACTTGTCTGGGTCGCTACATATCTTTCCTTTCTTTGTACTCTATGGATGATTGAAATGGGAATCCAGGTATAATCTAGTGAATGTTGGCTACTGATATATGGATTCTAGAACCCACACTTTAACGAACTGACGTTATATTCGTCATTCTAAAATATGGCTACCAAACCGTGCTTTGGAAAATGGCTTAAAATGAGAGTACTGCTGAAATTGGTAGAGTTTGTTGGAAGGTCACGACTTCAAGAGCGGCCTCGGGGAAGGACAACTCCAAAAACTGGATTACAAAAATGACGTGGAAATATATCTATCAACTGTCTGTGGATGACACAATTATATATGTATATGAGAGAGAGAAGGGGGATTGATAGGAGGGGAGGATCTTTATAATCTCATTGTACACGTTTACGTTTTAAATTCAATATGTGTCTGTCATCGCAATATACGTGTACAAGTGTTCCGACTGTGGGTAGTTCAGCTGGGGAAATGTTTAAAATACATAAGGTAACTGCATTTGGAAGTAGATAATGCCTAAAATTTAAATTTTAAAAAGTTCAATTTTTAAAAAATATTCTGGTCGAAGCTTTGATGTTTGCCATAGTTAGGCTTCGATTTATTCAAATATTCCAAATTATTGAATACAGATCAATGAACCAAATTATCGAATTCTGTAAAAAGCTACTCTGGATTCAAATAGTTTGCGAAAAGAAAAAGTAAAGAGCTAACACTTTTTTTTTCTTCTCCTATTTTAGTAATAAATAGACAATTTTTGCTTTGGTAACTAGGCACCTAATACGACATCAACTGATACACAAAATGCTGATAATGTCGCTAAGAGAAGATTTATTTATGCGTGAGTATTGATATGTTTCTGGGGTTGGGAAAAGTCTAAAATAAACAATAACAGATACTGATTCTCGTGTATCTATTAATTACCATGGCAACAAAGTAATGAATCGCTGACGAATAGTACGGACGGCAACAAGACAGAAAAGATCGCTCTGATTTTTTTTTTTTTTTTTTTTTTTTTTGAAACGTGTGGCTAAAACTGTTATTGTGCAAGATAGCAAACAATCATCTACCCAATCGTTTGGACAATGGCGACTTTAATATGCACCAAAAATCAGATATAAAAAAAAATTGCATGAGAAAATGATCTGCTATAACGGGATGGAAAGAAAGGAAGGAAGAAACACTATCAACAAATGTCAAAGTGGCTGTACGTATATAAATGTGTGGGTGATTGTGTGTGTGTGCGTGTGTGTGTACTCGTTCATTAAGGAACGCGTTAATGCGTGTGAACATACTTGCATGCGAAAAGAAATTAATTAATATCAATTAATACATATGCATGGCTGTGTTTGTGTAAGCAATCGAGCGTGCATTGTGTGTAACCTAAACCGAATGTATGAGTCTCATATATTCATGTACAAAACATTTCCTACATGCTTTTACCAATATGTATGTAATTATTTGTGTGGGTATGATATATATATATATATGTATAAATTGTGTGTGGGTATATGTATGTGTATACATGTTTGTGTGTGTGCGTGTAACCAAAGTACAAATCAGTAATTCAATATCCAATGTGTGATGGGTTTATTTCATAAAGCGCTCGATACATTCAACATTAAGTCAAGTTAAAGAAGAGCTTTGTGTGTGCGTGTATATACATATATATATATGTGTGTGTGTGTGCTTGTATACATGTATATTTTCATATATGCATATGTTTGTATATGTATGTGTGTCTTATATATTCATACATATAATATGTACATGAAATAATCTGTGATTATACTCTATGTGTTTTTGTTAACAACTATGAAGGTATATAAGACGCTAAAAGAACTCTTTCACCCGGCTCATTGATTCTTTTGTCAATAGACTGTTGTTAGCTTTCAACAGATTTGTTTAGATTTGAGCCCAGTTTGCCGGCTCCCCCCACCATCAATCTCGCCCCCTACCCTCACCCATCACCTTTCCACTGGATTTCAACGCGGGACTATTTGAGCCCCCGTCATTGTCCGCTTCGATCGTTCGTCGGCCATGTGATCCTGATTATTCTCTAATGGACATTTCATAAAAGATGAATGACTTGCCGACCATGTTAATAACGATAATCTCCATTAATCGTGACTCCTTCCGCATTTTACACAACAGTAATTAGACAACAGGATCAAAAAAATAATCGGCGATTCACTCATTTATGCTCCCGATTTCGGAGAAAGCAGACGAAGACATCACAATGCAACTCTTAGTTGCTTCTTTCAATGATAATGTTTATCGAAAAAGAAAACCCTCTAAAGTAATCGTGATCTGAAACCGTACAATTAAGCTATCACAAAAGTCCTCTATCCGCAACCCCCGCTGTTCGATGTATCTGCCCTTGCCATCCAAACCCCAGTCACATCTCCTCTCCCCTTTCCATCCCCGACTACTTTAATGATACCCTTCGGCGGGCAAGAATACGTTTCTCTTTCCATCATTTTCCATTACCTTTGATTTCCCTGGTCAATAATAGGAAGTGTTTGACAGGATTTGCCTCATTTGGTCAATTCCTGTTTTGCGACTCGCGACACGAGCGTGCGCACCGTTGGCTTCCGGTTTGGGCGGATATTGTAATTGCAGGGTAAGACTTTGTGGGTGTTAGCTCCGGATTCAGGATATCAATTGAACCATTTGTTGCAAAGCGTGGCTCTTCACCAATAATCGCAGATTAACACTTGTTACGCTCATATTTATTTTCTCTTTGTCACGATCTGATTCTGTTTTCATTTCTTCAAAAACTGAACATTTTTTCGTGGAAATTACAGGCTCTTTCAGCTTGCTTCTTTTTTTTTTTTTTTTTTTTTTGGGGGGCTCAAAAATGAAAAGTATTTAAATGTTTTTTCTTTTAGTTTTTAACAATGAAACGTATGCCAGTAATGTTATAGGCAATTTCAATCACATTTCATTTATCACGGTACAGATAAACTGTAATATAATTAATAGTCTCAATTTACATCATTCAAAATGAATACTTGCTAGGTTCTCTATAGAGACATTGGTATTCCATAAGAATCGACTTAATTGTCTTCCTGATGTATGGTACCTGTTCAATGATACCGAATTTCGAAAAGTGTCCGGTGCCAAGAGTTTTGGATAAGAGATCGTGTACCTGTTTTGATAATGGTACTGTTATATAAAAAAATTATCCGAACAGTCTCGAATTATAACGATAGTAATACTGAAAAGAACGAATCGAACTGATCTTGATAACATAGCGTCAGTGAGTGTGCAGGAAAACGATATTTGCAAGACTTTTTCTGCTCGAGAATTTAATCCATAAAAGGAACCGTTTCCTCTGTGTATATATGATCCAAACGAGAATAATGTAAATTTATGGACAGTTTTTAAATTGCCTTTTGTTTATTTCAGCCTATATGAAAATTTAACAAATCACTAATTTCTTTTATAGACTATTTTCCTTACTAATACAAATTATTGTATGGATAAGTTACAAGCGTTATTTGTGTGTCCCATATTTATACGATCCATTCATGATATCAATGGTCGAATACTTAACGTGGTTGAAAAAAAATACTTTAGACCAAATCTCTGCAAATCGGATCAAGGTAATCGTTAATATTTGAACAACAAACTTTGAAAACTACCAAACAATGTCAAATATTTAAAACACTTTGTTCATAAACTAAAGTGTGTGTGGCTCTTGGAGTATTATTTTTTCTTCTTAGGTTCTACTCGCCATCTTGGCTGATCTTCAATCAATAAAGAGGCCCTTGCTTACCTACTTGTGTCGGTATTATCGGGTACAGCATAAAGTTGGTTGCTTCATGAGGACATAATGAAAAGTCCGAAAGCCAGTGATCTGTGTAAAGCTATCAATATGCTGTCAGATCTTATCGCCTTCAGTTCAATAGCCTTAATCGATGTCAGACCGCCATTGGTACTGTATTCTCACTCTCCCTTTCACATCTCCCTCGCAAACAAACCAAAGCTTGCTGGAGGGAGGGGGCACTTAGCACAATTTTCTTTTTCATCTTCATTTTTTTTTTCAAGTTAATCGATTCAATCTCTTTGAAATAGAATTTTTTTCTTTTACAAAAAGAACCATCTATGAATATTTACAGGATTCGAAATTTCCAGTTATTTTTTTGAAAAATGTTTTCATTTTGACATCAGTTTTTGAAGCCATGTTATGTGTTATTTGATTCTTTCGAAATCTTTTTCTTATATATATATACATATATATATATATATATTCGACTCTGCTCCTACTGGGTGTTTTTTCCTAGTCGACCTTTTATTTACCAAAATGTTCTTTCCTTCATCTTCACTGGAAGAAATTATAACATACTTTTACTGCAAGACGTCTCTCCCTTCTTCATTATTCTCAACCAGCATCTCTTGCTAATAACCCAAATAATACTTCAATGCCAACCTATCCTCACACCTAATTTTGGTCTTTTCTGACCTATCCACAGGCAAATATTGTTTTCACGAACTCTAAAAGCCCCCAATCCAGGATTTATATCTAACTCTCCCTTTTTTGAGTAGACAAGTCGGGCAAACGCAAATCTTTGCGAATAGTTTCTCAGCAATTGCCCGTACCGTATGTTCGTTGTCAGAGTTTTCTGGTAATCAGGACATTATCATGTCGACTGGGCGAGCTCACATTACCAGATCTCATTTTATTGAAGTTCATAGCCAGGCGATAGATAAGTGTGTCAACGTGATCCGTTCAATCTGTAAATGCGTTACTGCTCTCGGCTCACCGTTTTGAGAAAGAAAGTTTCTTTAATCAGTTATTATTTGTTCTTACCTCCCTTGGGTCATACACCTGAGTTCCTGTTGACCTTTAACTCCGGTTGTTGGTGACCGTAGTCCTCGAAGCGTGGCCTTTTGACCGGTTGTAAATAAACGTCCTTTCACAGTAGGAATTATTGAATAGGGTGACGCATACACCTCGTCTGTATTTTCATTACATAGCAGGAACGCTTACGTGCTTTTTTACATCTGTCTTATATAGATGCGTGTGTGCGAATTTTAGTTTAGTAAAAATTTCAAAATTTTGAAGTCTAGTATCAGAAGATGATTTCTTGACTAGAGAGCAAAATACTGCTAGTGGCATGAGAGGCTGAACAAACTGCTTAATATAATCTCTCCCCCTTCTCTCTCTCTCTCTCTCTCTCTCTCTCTCTCTCTCTCTCTCCATCTATCTCTATCACTCTGATCAATCAAGTCATCGATCTTTTGAATGGGCCCTTTTTTTTTATACTTAGCTGAGATTCTCTGACGTTTTCTGTCATTATTTGAAGTTATTTTGAATAGGCTGGCTTTGATCTGAAAAGGCGTCGATCTGTATTCTAGAGTAATGACTGAGTATCCCTAGGGATATCTGTATGTTATAATACCAACATCATTCAAAACTGGTTTGTTTTCAGTCCTATCATCTGGCTATTTTACATTTGAACTTTTGCCTGTAACATTGAAACGAAGACACATGGATTAAGTATATTTTTCTGGGAAAATTCTGACCCTTTTTCTTTTCTTTTTGTTTTCTCTCCAGATTTTTTCTCAAGTTTTTCATGAAGTGCAATCAGAATTGTTTGAAAAATGCCGGCAACCCTCGAGACATGCGACGGTTCCAGGTAAAAACTTTGATTTATTATATTTGTTTATTTTATGTCTGTTATTTATCTCTGCAATCGATGTTGCGAGAGATATGTATTCACTCACGTCTGTCCACAAAATAAGTCCCAAACGTTCTAAACAGACTTCCATGAAATTTCCTGAAAGGGTAGAACGAAAATGAAAAATTGAAAAAAAGAATTGGTGAAATTTGGGGGGTGGATCCAGATTTTTTTCTGAGATAATTTTCTATTTTTTTTTTTTTTTTTTTCATTTTCATACAATTATATATGCACTTTTGACACAATATCAACAAAATTTTTGATCGATGACTTATGTGGAAGGGTGGACCATGGGCTAAGTGAGGATCGATTAAATTTGGATGTAGTTCAGCGACTTGAAAATTGTTTCGTTGCTGCACATTAACTGATTTTCATTCAGTTTTTGGTGACAATAGCATTGGCAGACGTGTGCGTTGAGTGCTTTCTGGTTCATCGTTTAGAAGCAACTTTCATCCCTTGTCGAGGAAATTATAGATATCGAATAAACATAATTTTCGTTTGTTTTCAATTTTTGCGTCTGTCGTGTCATGGCATTCTTGCTTTTACTTTTAATAAATTCATGTTTTTGATATTCGATTTCACGTGTGTAATTGAGTGGAATAAATATATCTTCTGGAGAAAACATCACAGCCTATGCACTCTTTGACTCGATTCGGGTGTTCGAATCACAACAGCAATTAACTCGATTTTGTACATCTGAATATTCCAGTTAAAAAAAAAAAGAATATGATAATAAGAAAAAGCAATTTATTTGAAATGCAAAATTCATATTTGATATTTTTGATATCACACAGACAAAAAAAATTCTATGCGGAACAGTTTCCAAGCAAAGGAGTCCATTTCCTTACCGTTTCGTAATTTCATTTATTTTACAATCAGCGTTTAAGCATACACGTTTTTCTCGTTATCTGAAAGTAAGGTGTTCCAATGGAAACTTTCGTAGGCCGAAATCTCGTTAAGCAAACAAGCAATTACCCTTAATTTTCAAGGGAAATTCTTTTCAACGTTCCCAGACCACAAAAATAACCTTGTGTAAGATTGGCAATGCTGCAACGGTCGTAGGAAAGTATGACTTTGATTTTGGAAGGGCATGCTGGCTTAGGGCAAGTTTGCAAGCTGTTTTGAGCGCTTAGAAAAGAACTGTTTGATCGGAAATGCTAAACAATCAAACATCCAATCATGTTTGATATCAGCCACAGCGTACGGCGAACCTCGACTATGACATCAAGGCAACATAGACATAAATGGTTATTTGGTGTCTGGGAACTCTGAAAAAGTTCCCCATATAAATCAATTGTAATTGCTGTCAATGTAGATCTTTCGTAAAAGCAAAATGTCGTGAAGCGAAATTTCGGAAAGCGGGGAAAACTTGTTGTTTGTTTACTGTTTGTTTGTCTGTTGCTTCTTTTGTTTCCATTTCATTAGAAACGTAAATCCATCGGAAAATGTTTTTCTTGAAAAAGAGGTTAAGCAAATGTTGGCAAATATTTTGCTTGCAGGAGGAAATCTTCCTTTTTTTTCTTCATTTCAGCAAGGGATCCTAACAGTGTAACGTGCGAGCTTATAATACTTATAACAGAAGACTGGCTTTAAATTTCCATTACTTGATTCCTTAGTTCTCAAATAGACTTATAAATATTGATATGAAAATCTGCATTAATCATATCGCACGCACACCCACATATACACAAATATATATATATATATATATATATATATATATATACATATATATATATATATATATATATTAGTGTCATCCACAGACAGCTGTTTCGTTGTATTATAACTCTTCAGTGTGTCTATAGACTATCCGCTATCCCATCCAGTACCACGAGGCAGGATTGAAACCTTCACTTCAGACCCTGCGCCAGGGAACTGGACGGCCAGTAAGGCTGAATTTAAGTAATATATTTATTTACCTTAAATTCGTTGTCCACCAGAGTGCTCTATTCCTATGGAAGAGCATCATACGTGGAACGCAAATCCTCGGCAGCGCGCACGCTGTGACCTACCAAAAAAAACTCCAGGCCTTTGGGCTATTCACGTACGGTCACCGCCAGTTTAGGACCTATAAAGATATGTAAAACCCTCCGGGATCTTCGTTCGCGGAGCCAAGCCATCATAACACGTGAAAAAAAAATTAATCTTTGGCTTTTATTTCTTCGTGTGATTGTAAGTTCTCAATTTTCGTCCACAAGCACAAAAATGCTCCCGTTTCAAGGTAAAGGTCTTTTGTCCGTATCGGTTATCCTTATACTAGTAAAATTTTGCATATCATGTCGAATGAATCATACTGTTGTTGTGAGAAGTAGAATAATTGGTTTTATTGAATATTTTATAAAGTCATCAACACCAGACATTTTGTATAACAGATGCATAATTTATACCATGTATCATGTATCCTGTATCCCAGCCATGGAAAAAAAATAACTGGTTCCCTTCCACACTGCTTTCAATCTCTTTTCTCATATATCCGACTCTCTCTATCTCTCTCTCTCTCGTATACCCGACTCTCTTTCTCTCTCTCTCTCTCGTATACCCGACTCTCTTTCTCTCTCTCTCTCTCGTATACCCGACTCTCTTTCTCTCGTATACCCGACTCTCTTTCTCTCTCTCTCTCGTATACCCGACTCTCTTTCTCTCTCTCTCTCTCTCGTATACCCAACTCTCTTTCTCTCTCTCTCTCTCGTATACCCGACTCTCTTTCTCTCTCTCTCTCTCTCTCTCTCTCGTATACCCGACTCTTTCTCTCTCTCTCTCTCGTATACCCGACTCTCTTTCTCTCTCT
This sequence comes from Thysanoteuthis rhombus, assembly GCA_963457665.1. NCBI lineage: Eukaryota > Metazoa > Mollusca > Cephalopoda > Oegopsida > Thysanoteuthidae > Thysanoteuthis > Thysanoteuthis major. Next base: position 46,192,759 of record OY735203.1, on the reverse strand, counting down.
CTCTCTCTCTCGTATACCCGACTCTCTTTCTCTCTCTCTCTCTCTCTCGTATACCCGACTCTCTTTCTCTCTCTCTCTCTCTCGTATACCCGACTCTCTTTCTCTCTCTCTCTCGTATACCCGACTCTCTTTCTCTCTCTCTCTCGTATACCCGACTCTCTTTCTCTCTCTCTCTCTCTCGTATACCCGACTCTCTTTCTCTCTCTCTCTCTCGTATACCCGACTCTCTTTCTCTCTCTCTCTCTCGTATACCCGACTCTCTTTCTCTCTCTCTCTCTCGTATACCCGACTCTCTTTCTCTCTCTCTCTCGTATACCCGACTCTCTTTCTCTCTCTCTCTCTCGTATACCCGACTCTCTTTCTCTCTCTCTCTCGTATACCCGACTCTCTTTCTCTCTCTCTCTCGTATACCCGACTCTCTTTCTCTCTCTCTCTCTCGTATACCCGACTCTCTTTCTCTCTCTCTCTCTCGTATACCCGACTCTCTTTCTCTCTCTCTCTCGTATACCCGACTCTCTTTCTCTCTCTCTCTCGTATACCCGACTCTCTTTCTCTCTCTCTCTCGTATACCCGACTCTCTCTTTCTCTCTCATATATCCGACTCTCTCATTAATCTCTCTCTCTCTCTCTCATATATCCGACTCTCTCATTAATCTCTCTCTCTTTCTCTCTCTCTCATATATCCGACTCTCTCATTAATCTCTCTCTTTCTCTCTCTCTCATATATTCGACTCTCTCATAATCTCTCTCTCTCTCATATATCCGACTCTCATTAATCTCTCTCTCTCTCTCTCTCATATATCCGACTCTCTCATTAATCTCTCTCTCTCTCATATATCCGACTCTCTCATTAATCTCTCTCTCTCTCTCATATATCCGACTCTCTCATTAATCTCTCTCTCTCTCTCTCATATATCCGACTCTCTCATTAATCTCTCTCTCTCTCTCTCTCATATATCCGACTCTCTCATTAATCTCTCTCTCTCTCTCTCTCTCATATATCCGACTCTCTCATTAATCTCTCTCTCTCTCTCTCATATATCTGACTCTCTCATTAATCTCTCTCTCTCTCTCTCATATATCTGACTCTCTCATTAATCTCTCTCTCTCTCTCTCATATATCTGACTCTCTCATTAATCTCTCTTGTGTATCCCTCTCCTGTACTCTCTCCCTCTCGTTTCTCATATATTTTACTCTCACTTTCTCTCGTCTAACTCTAACTCTGACTCTCATCTTTCTTCCCTTATCTGACCTCTTAATACTCATTCTTTTTACTTATATAATCATACGCACGCCTTTTCTCACTCTCTATAACTGTCGCGTCGAAAGAAACAATAGGGCAGATATAGACCGTGAATAAATAAGAATGTGACTTGGGACGTAAAACAGCTATCTTGGCCTTTGCATTACCGGTAACTTTTTAGTTCAATGGTAAGAGCAACGCTACGCTGAAGCGGCTACCCTATCGGTCACGGGTTCGATTCCTGCAGCAGCCCCATTTTCATCAATTGTTTATTCCTTTTACGTTGTCTAGGCCAAATGACACATTCACCATGTAATAACGAGAGATCATTTCAAATGAGTTTCGATATGATATAACGAAATTCATAATCATTCTGTCAGATCATATATCCATTTCTTAATAAATATATACCATTGAGTTAAACCACCAGCGGTAAGGCAAGGGCCAAATAACTGCTTTCAACCCAAATTTTCATCTCCTCTACTTATATGCATATAGAGCATCGCTCCGTTCAAGCGGCTACCCTATCTGTGACGGGTTCGAATTCTGCAGCAACCCCATTTTCTTCGTTGATTCTATCCACGCTGTCTAAATTGAATGATATATTAACCGTGTAACGACGGAAGAGCATTTCAAATAAGTTTTGTACATGATACAACGCAATATATACATAAAGGACTGAGAAGAGAAATAAAGGAAATGTGCAATGTATTTCAGTCGACCTAAACTTTCGACTGCAGAGGTTTATAAGTCAGGCATATAAATATAAGACAGGTGTCGAACGTAATTGTAAGGTGAAACCCGTAGCGAACCTCCATAGTGGTACATATGGTGACCAGTGTTTTCAGCAGATGTAAAACGTGAATCGTCTATGGGACCCGGGCTAACGGGAACTCAACCCAACTTCGTCAAGACAGGGATGGGGGTAAGGTCCGAAGCGGAACGATAAGGGGAACTGATGGTGGGATAGAAGGAAGGGAAAAGACGTGCAGCTTGGGTGTGGGGGGGGGAGAGTCTGCGAATCGGTAACAAATGGCGTGTCCGTCATAGAGGCCGAACGAAGGAGTCGGGCGTCACTTCATTTAGGAGCCTTTTGGAATACCGACGGCAAATTACATGTTTGCTGCTATAATTTGTAGACGGGAGGCTAATCGTGGTCTGCCTCAGGGAAACACAATCCAGCCACGAATGGGACAGACAAACTCGCTCTCTCTCTCTCTCTCTCTCTCTCTGGCTCGCTGGCTCTCTCTCTCTCGTATAAAAGGGAGAAATAGACCCCGAAAGAAAGAGAGATTATGGATAATGGTGGGGTCTGGGGTTTTAATGAAATGAAGGTGGTTGGACGGGGACAGAGGCAAATGATAAGGGGAAAGTGTGCCACGGGGTAAAAATGAAGACTATGACAGGGAGTGGGAGTGGGAGGATAGATTGAATGATTTTCAGATGTAGTTTTTTTTTTCTTCGCTCTTTTTTTCCTTCATTATTGCTGTTATTTGTTTATTTTTTCAACATGTTTTCCTTGAAATTAACTTCTCGCTTCCACCCGAACACGCACTTTTCTTTCCGATCATTTCATTTCATTCAGACGACACCGTTTCAGCGGTTCAGATTTTAGAAGCACTCGAATGTATGTCTCGTTGCTGGACAATAACGTTACATAAGCTAACTTGAACACGCGTAAAAACGCATACGAACTAACTCGTTTTTTATCTTTAAAAAAGTACAACGTTGTTGGGTGCCTCGCTGAGGGGTAGCGGTTACGAAGTTAATCTCGCAGAAACATTGTTAGTACTATAGTGAGTTCTATCTTGAGTGAATGCTCCACATATTTGATCTTGTGTCAGACTAAGCTGAATTTAGCAAATAAGCACGATATTTTGGACGCTTCACTGTGGAGTACTGGTTAAGAAACTACCCGCAGACCATTACTACTTCAGGATAAGCGCAAACGTTTACCCATTTTTAGATATGGTTCTCCTATATTTGAACTTCCAGATCGTCATTGAGTTGTGCAGATCGGAGGTTGATTCTTTACTACCAATCTGCATTGCTTACTAAGAATCTGCGATAAAAAGCAACAGAAATAGAATGAAAGAAATACTAATAATAAAAATTCACAATTAACTATGCTTAATTCATTTTGAATACTATTACATCTAAAACGATTGCATAAAGCATAAAAAATATATTCCTTCATGCACAGTAATTGTTTATTTTATTCAAACTGATCTCGGCCCAGTTTTCAACCGGCAAAAGTTTTATATAGATTAGTCTGATCAAATTTCTTGAATTATTCTTAATCATACATATTATCTATTATAAGTTAATCATTTAATTCAAGGGTCGTATTTATTCCCTTGAGAAAACATACTATTTTAAATATCATTCCTCGAAAATAAAACTGTTAGCTTTTTCTTTTTTTTGTTTCCAGCCGATTTTAATTTGTTTCCTAAACGTTCTCCTTTTCCAATTTTTCACTGTCACTAATATGGTGACAGACCGTAATCGCTCCCTGGCGAAGGTTATGTCCCGGGTCGGCCGATAGCCATCTTAGGTCTGAGCTTTTTTCCAATTATCTGAGTCGGAAGGATGAAGACCCCAGTGTCTGTTGTTAGTAGCGGCAGAGCCGCCAGACTAACAGGCCGTGAAGTAAAAGAGTCATTATTTCGGGTGCTCAACTAGAACTGTCCGTCTCCCATTTTATTTCCGTTCCATCCGACACCACCACTCGACCTGCCTCTTTATCAGATGCACACTTTATTCTTTCTGCTCAGTTTCTCCAACCCCCTTCATCCCTTTGTCTCTCTCTTTCTCTGACTCTTTTGCTCCTCTTATAACTGTACGGCCTTTCTTTCTTTCTTTCTTGTATGTCAATCAATGCATACCAGCAATTTTTTAATTCAATTGTAGCGTTCTCTTTCTCCATTTTCTTTTCTTTTTTCTTTCTTTTTTTCTTTCTTTCTTTTTTCTTTTCTTTGTATACATTTTTTCAATTTGCCTCTCCTTAGAGAAAATATGATATAATATCAATATGATTATAGGCACCTACTAGACTTCTGCCCTGTCAGACACAAGGCCTCCCACTAACGGTGGAACTCACTGACAATGGCCTATCTGACTAGCTCGCTTAACTTAGCTCTGAGGCAGGCGCCTTCCGTATGTAAGGCTCTTTATTCTTGACACTGCTTGTTTGGGCTTTATCGCTGATGCATTCGCGTTTCTCTCCCTCTCTTGATTTTCTTACTCTCTTTCTATCAATATATTTTCCTCCGCCCCGCTAACAGCTTCCTCTCGTCCACCATGTTTTTTTCCTCGTCCTTCTTCTGCTGTTTCTCTCTCTCTCTCTCTCTCTCTGAATACTTTTTGTCCGCCTTCCTCCTCCGCCTCCTAATATATTACTCATAAGTTCCGATTTTCTTCTCTTTTTTTTTCTTTTTTCTCTTTTTTCTTTTTTTTCTCTTTTTTTCTTTTTTTCCCAACCATTACCCCCCCACTCCTACAATTCTCCTACTTTCAGCGGGCTTTCGTCGTCCATACGACAAGAATGATGGGATGTCCCGTTCTAGCCGAGTGACGTTCGAATCACATCTAATACCCGCCTGTCACACGCATGGTGGATTCGGCAAGTTTCGCTATGCCAACCACTGCACGGAGAAAAGTAATCCTGCTCCATTCGACAGACTTCTCTTCTTCATCTCAATTTTTTTCCACTTACTTAATTAACGACACTATGGATGAGATGTCACTTTTTATTCATTTGTTCCTTCCTTTATATTTCTTTCTTTCTTTCTTTCTTTTTTTTATCTCTTTCTCTCTTACTTAATTTCATTTTATTCTATTATTTTTCTGAGCCTCAATTTATTATGTTTTTTTGTTTTTGTTATTTTTTTTGCTTTGTTTTTTTGTTTTTTTTTTTCTTTTCTGAAACGACCCTCCGCCTTAATACGGAGATGGGAGAGAGTCGTCTGCCCTTCGCGAATTCTGTACCCACGAGTTAGCACGTTGGCAGATGAGCTAGCCGCTCCATTTATCTATATAACGTAGATACAAACATGCGCATAATTGACGGATTTATTTCGACATGCATCGTCACACAAACATACATGGGTAGCTAGGGGGGTCCGTGAGCCCTCCCCCCCATACACACACACCCGCCCAACCCTGAGTGTGTGTACTGGGCATCTGTATCGCCAACAGATCTAACGTCCACTTCCCGAGTACGTGGGAAAACAAAAGTATTTGAGCGAAAGAAGAAAGGAAAACAATTTCAGGATGACAAGTGATTACAAAGCTCAATTTTGCACCCACCATTTCGCGAACCGAACACCATCTTCCATTGAAGTAGAGGCTACTATAGGTAAATATTTGGGACCGGGTAATTAAATCTGCGTATGATTTTCCAGCATTTTAGAAGAAAAAGCTTTTATTCGTAGCATCATTATTCAGCCACCAAAGTATTTCCCGGGCTTTCTACGCCCCTACACCGTATTGTGCATTTCCATCATATTACGTGGGTGCATATGTTACACGCCTTTTTTTTCTGATGGTATGAATTCAAAGCATTATTATTCGGTAACAAAATTATTTTCCACGGCTTTCGATGACCTTATGCCACTTTTCAGCTAAATTGTGTATTCCACATGAGAGAACGATTCCGGTTTCGATTCAGTATATTCTTCGAAGGATGTCTCAATATCTTCGAGGAGCATTGCATGAAATGAAACTAATGATAGTCTGAAGGTGATCTATCTGCAGAATATGCCGCATGTAGAAGAACTTCCTAACCTAACTCCATGGTTGTTACTAATAATTAATAATTTTTGGATTTCTTTCATCTCATTTTCAGTTCTTTCCAAGATAATAATTGACAATACTTGATTTAATGATGATAAAAATTCAATATAATATCGCTACTGATACTGTTAGTGTACATGAAATATCAAAGATAGCAGCAAATCAGGCGCTTGGATGAAAACGAATAATGGAAGTAATATGGTTAGATTTCGGCTGCTATAGCCATATATATGGACTTATGGGTAAGGCTTACCCGGAAAGAAGGGATGCGAATTCGAGTCCCACCGGAGGCTTATTCTTTATTTCTTATCTGCGCTGCTTGCTGGCGGCCGTAGACTGACGGCATTAAAAGTCAACTGAAATTATAGTGCAAGAAATTCTAATCAACAAATTAATATTAATCGACACAGGTTCATTGTTAATAATTCTATATATTTTTTTAAAAGATCCTACTTCTTTAATATGGAGTTCTATTAATTTGAAATCTACCCATTTAATTTCCTACATCTGACGCTGTTGTTTTAGATTTAGTTTCCTGCCAATTCAAACTGAATGCCCAAAAATAGCTAATCCCAGCACAATTAGGCGTAACTGGGCTTAATTTTATGAGTGCAGAATATAGAAAGAGTGAATGAACGCTCACGGCGTCATTATTTGGTTGAATGCGAAAGACAACCTGACATTGCTCAGCGTCTACGTCACGGCGTATCAAAATTAAGTCCAAGTAAACGAAGCACATAATGAAAGGTTACACTACTGCCTCTGCATAGATTCGAAAATCACTTCGAATACAGACTCTTAACTGAAAATAACGAACTGGCTTTTGTCAGGCTATTCTTTTGAGCTAAAACTGTTGTCATGACAAAAGTATACGCCAAGATTGTCGTTAATTCAGCGATTAAAAGGAACTTTTTCGTCTGCTTTCCAGAAAATGAAAAATTACGCGCTCACAGTTGTGAAACTATACTTTATCTTGGGGACCGATATGGTATTAGTTTTTCTTGACATGCCATCGATTATCAGCACAAGAGTCAACATTTGCTGTTTAAGGCTTTATTTGGCATCAGTTCAGAACTTCCAAAAATGTCCAAACGACATGGACAGTTTTGCCTTCCACGTTAATTCCTTCTCACTTCATTAATTCCTTCTTCCTTAGTTTTTCTTTCTTGGTTTCTGTGTCTTTTTCTTTTTCTTTTCCCTCTCTCGTTTTCTCTCTTTCCTCCCCTTTCTTCTTTCTCCCTTTTGTATCCTTTCTCATTTTCTTTTTCCTACTCTCTCACTTTTCTCGCTCTTTTGCTCCCTTTTCTTTCTTCTTCTTCCTCTCTTTCCTCTCTCATTCTTCCTTTTCTTTCTTTCTCATTCTTCCTCCCTCTCTCTCTATCCATTTCCCTCTCTCTCTATCCATTTCCTCCTTCCCTCTCCCCCCTTTCCTCCTTTCTCTCTCTCCCCTTTCCTCCTTTCTCTCTCTCCCCTTTCCTCCTTTCTCTCTCCCCCCTTTCCTCCTTTCTCTCTCCCCCCTTTCCTCCTTTCTCTCTCTCCCCTTTCCTCCTTTCTCTCTCTCCCCTTTCCTCCTTTCTCTCTCTCCCCTTTCCTCCTTTCTCTCTCTCCCCTTTCCTCCTTTCTCTCTCTCTCTCCCCTTTCCTCCTTTCTCTCTCTCTCTCCCCTTTCCTCCTTTCTCTCTCTCTCTCCCCTTTCCTCCTTTCTCTCTCTCTCTCCCCTTTCCTCCTTTCTCTCTCTCTCTCCCCTTTCCTCCTTTCTCTCTCTCTCTCCCCTTTCCTCCTTTCTCTCTCTCTCTCCCCTTTCCTCCTTTCTCTCTCTCTCCCCTTTCCTCCTTTCTCTCTCTCTCTCCCCTTTCCTCCTTTCTCTCTCTCTCTCCCCTTTCCTCCTTTCTCTCTCTCTCTCCCCTTTCCTCCTTTCTCTCTCTCTCCCCTTTCCTCCTTTCTCTCTCTCCCCCCTTTCCTCCTTTCTCTCTCTCTCCCCTTTCCTCCTTTCTCTCTCTCTCCCCTTTCCTCCTTTCTCTCTCTCTCTCCCCTTTCCTCCTTTCTCTCTCTCTCTCCCCTTTCCTCCTTTCTCTCTCTCTCTCCCCTTTCCTCCTTTCTCTCTCTCTCTCCCCTTTCCTCCTTTCTCTCTCTCTCTCCCCTTTCCTCCTTTCTCTCTCTCTCCCCTTTCCCTCCTTCTCTCTCTCTCCCCTTTCCTCCCTTCTCTCTCTCTCCCCTTTCCTCCCTTCTCTCTCTCCCCTTTCCTCCCTTATCTCTCTCCCCTTTCCTCCCTTCTCTCTCTCTCCCCTTTCCTTCCCTTTATTTCGTTCTTACTTCTCATTCTCATCCAGTTCTTTCTATTGTCCTCTTCCCTTAATCAGTTTTTGCTCTCTTTCGTGTTTTCTAGTTTCTAACGTTTTTGTTCCACCTCGCTTCCTCTGTGTGAGATGAAATGAACTAAGTCACTTTGCTGATTTTTATTCACTTAAACAAGTAAATGTCAGATGAATGAAGAGATACAAAGTCCGGTTGACCAGCTAATTGCTCGACGGGAAGCGACCAGACTCTGCAATTTCAAACAGATACGTCCAAAACAGAGAGAGAGAAAAAAAAACGCTCATTTTTTATTCTTGTTATTTAATCTGTTTATATCTCTGCTAAGTTCAGTTTGAGAATTATGAACGTGAGTGAAGTGATCAACTTTCCTTTGACCACTTGGCTATTCGCGATCACTCTTCTTTTGCCTATGTCCGTTCATCTCCCTAAACTCTACGAATTTTTTTTGTTTTTTTTACGTTATAATTGAAGGTTTGATCTTACACCAAGTCAGAATTGAGTTATCATTCTGAATTGATCATTGTCACATGTCTATGGGAGTAAATACTACATACATGCACACGCAAGCAGACGTATGTGACAGTGAATATTGCCCATGTGGTGTTCGGATCAAATTTAACATCAAAGTGAAATATGTTGATAAACGATACCAAAGTCCGACAACAACAAATATAAACCAGAGTATATCACTGCTTTGTGGACTTGGGGGGGGGGTATGCTTTGGTATCATTTTGAATGGAGGATAATTTCACCATCATAGATTGTGTTTCGTTTTTTTCTTCTTTTCTCTTTCTGAATTCTGAGTCTGAAATTCTCTATTCCATTTATAATTCCCCACTGCTGTTCTTAAAAATATCAACAGGTTGTTTTTTGCCTTCAATGACTATTTATTGAGCACCATGAATCGAAAATTGGAAAAAATAATAACAACTTCCGACGAGATGTATTACCAATCCATGCTGCTTATATAACGAATGAGAATCAATAACAATTTTTTTAATCTAGTAAAAAATAATACTGACATTGCTTCATCCAAGAAATTTGAACACCTATCGCAGGTCTAAACAAATAATATGGCGTAGAGTGAAACAGAATAGGGAAGAATTCGGTGATATGACTAAATTTGAATGATGTATGTTTGTTGGATATTTATTTATTCATGTTGGATTTTCATAGCCTAATCTATAAGGTACTGTCTCGGTTGGACAGGCCCCCATGGATTATGGAAGTGAGTTCAAGTCTTATCAGAATCTTGTTCTTTATTCAACGATCGTAGAATTTAAAAATAACCAGAGCGACACAAAGCAATAGAAATGAAATACAAGAAGTCCAAAATAAACAACTTTAAAGATTGTTTCCACCCATCAGCTTTCAAGTTGCTATGCTTTATTTATCTATTTTTCTTTCTAATAACTCTTGATTTTCGAGAGAAGATTTGTTGTGACATTTTTGGTATTCCATAGTTTTAGCTGATAGTTATACTTCAGGGATCTATAAGCTTTCGTATCGTACCTCTTCATCTGTTATTGACAGAAGAAGAAAAAAGTTTTTGCAAAATCCTGAAAGAACTTTGCCAAAGTAAATCGCTCTTCAAACGCAAATTGTCGTCGGCAGCCTCCCCACATATCTCCATGATTGCTGCTTGCATTAGAAACTTCATCAAGTCCTCAATATTAATTCAACCAATATACTGAAATTAAATATTCACAATTTGCTCTTGGAACTGAAAACAATTCCGTTCAGTTATTTTGTGTCATAAAATGTAAAAAAAAAAAAAGACAACTGACGTTTTGAGTCTGTTTGTTAGAAAGTAAAAGTTATCTTATACTCTGCCCTGGCCTAGCTATTTAATAATGTATTTTCATTCATTCTGTTCACTTTATCTCGGAGTCTGGCTTGGAGTCCCGAAATTACATCTTGCTTCTGAGACTTTCTGAACGTGAATTTGCGAGATTAAGGTTGCTTTATACTCGTAGTACATATTTAAGTATATTTTAAGTATATTCAAGAAAATTATACTTCATCCCATAAGGCGATCTCGCGTTTTATCTGTTGTCGTTTTTTAATGTACTTGTACGACTAGTACGATGGCTTCGACACCAATGAGCTAAATATGGGGTTAGTAATATCTTCTTAGCTATTTTTTTTTAAATTCTTCTTTGCTATATATTTATTAGTTCTGTTTCTTCTTACTTTGTTTTGTTTTGTTTTTTTCCTTTATTAAAATTTGTTTTTCTTTCTTTCTGTCATTTCTTTTGTTTTCTCCGACGGCTTTTCAATTTTCTGATCGAAGGAAGATAACTGCAAAAAAAAAAAAGGCATTTCATCTCCTCGTTCGTTTTTCTTTCTCCCCGCTCACCAAACCCGCTTTCTCTCTGTCGTTCGTCTGCTGTACAATTAAGACTGAGGAAGGTCTCCGCCGCCAACCATTAGAGATGGTGGTGTTGATTTGGAAGTGATTGCGAGAGGAGGGCAGTTGCAGGAAGCCATCACAGATAACTTCCTCAACTACTTCATTTTCCACTTGACCGGATGAAGAGCTATCTAGCAGTTGGGTCCAGGCCGAGTGACACGACTTGCTGTATCACCTTATTATACACCTCACAATGAACTCCGTTATTTATAATTACGAAAGCTGATCTTTTCTTCTTCCAACCTCTTTCTGTTTACCCCTCCCTCTCTTTCTTCCGCACACACAGACACATTCACTCGCGTATAATTTATCTCTAGTGATCTCCATCTTTAAACCTTTTCCAATTCACACTTTTTTTTTTAACCAACTGTCCACTCGATGGAGCATATGTGCTCTCAGATACAGTGTCTCTAAAGAACCTGACCTTCTATTAATCAGTCGATCTATATTGGTCGTTTACCCTTGACTACCAAATGGTTGGCGGTGGTGTTGAATTATTGACTGTCCATTTGCAATCGGAAAAAAAATTTACAATTCATTGAATAGGAAGTCTAAAACGTTCATTGTTCTCTTGACAATCATAGTCTTGACAATCATATGGTCTTGAAAAATGAAGGCATAGAATGGAAGTAAGTTTCAAAGAAACAAACTTGTAGATATTTATATTAATGAATAAGAAATTCAACTTGATTTTGAGATTTCTATCTTTAGAACATTTATACTTAACGGAAGTAGTAAGATTAGCATTAAGAGATAAAACAGAGGTCGATGAACCTTCTGCCACTACGGGTCAGATCAACAATGAGCCAGATAAATGCTATAAAAAAAACTTGAAATGTGGGATTTATCCGTCTTAGTAATTATATCTAGCTATGTTTTCCCTTGAATCAATGAATAACTCATGCAATAAAAATCATTTATACTTAACCAAAGTCGCCAATAAATAATAAAAGAATTCAGTTTTGTCATAACTTATTTCGATCAAGGCATCTTTTGAATCAATTAAAAAGACGCAAAGAATCTTTAAAACACGAATAGTAAGCATGGTATCCAAATCATTGTTTGCGAGCGGGTCAAAATTCCTTCAAGTACCAGATCTATCCCATGGGTCATGAGTTGCCAAAGCCTGGGATAAAGTATTCCGTTTGACCGCGTTGCTACATTAAGCAGCAAACTCTCATTGTACAAAAGAATTTGCCATTGAATTTGGAGCCCAAACAATAGATCGGCTAAAGATTTGGGGATTAAGAGAAAAGGGGCCAGTTTAAGAAAAGGTATAATAACGATATGTAACAATTCTGTAATAGTAATATAGATTCCTTTTTTTCTTTTTCTTTTATTTTTTTTTTTTTTTTTTGTTACTCGTCTCCTCCTTCCGACATCTTTCTCCCTTCATTCGTCTCCCCCTTCTCCTGGTGGTCATTTTCTCCTGCTCCCCGCTTCTTTCCGATGAGACTCTTTCATTATATCTCCATTTATTTCCCTCTTTTTCCCTACAGTTCTTCCTTTCCTTTTTCCTTCGATCAATTGTTGATTATCCAGAGAACCCATCGTTGAAATGCTTCATTTTGAAATATAATTGTTGCTGTCATTTCTCCGCGTTCCTTCACTGGATATCGAGGGAAAAGTCGAGTTCCCAAACGCAGGGATCTCTGTAAATACTTTTTAATGCTTCCTAAATCCTCTGAGCTATTGACAGTAAATAAAATGTATAAATGAATAAATCCTTATCCCGAGAAATATATCAGATTTCTTGTCGCCTTTACCCTGCACTAAATTCCTTCCAAAAAAAAAAAATCGCCATTTTTCTTCTTTCTTTTTTTTTTTTTTTTCTAACTTGACTGACCCAATAGTTTCAATTTCTAACGCCCATATGTTATGGGTTACCGTATACACACGTGTTGGAGGTCAACTTACATCATATGATTTGCTCCCATATTTTTATAAATAAAGCGCTGTCAGCCTCTCAAGGAACCAAGTGAATTAGTTGACCCACAAAAGAGGAAAGCAGAAAGTTAAACTGTTGTCAGTGTTGCTTGTAATGGGGTTGAGTTTAAATGAAAATCAGCATCAGTAGAGATCAAGATAACGTTTCATAAGAGAATTGGCTGGCGGCGACACTTAATCCGTCCTGTTCGTTCATTGTCTAATAAAAGCAATAAAACTGCAAATAAAAGTATTTATGTTAATTCGTAAACATACATGGCCCATGCACATATGTATTATGCTTACGTACTTATGTGGATACTTTTTGTGAGTAGGATTACGCATGCACACACACACATACACTCATGAATGAGGATTTGCCAAGTGGTGGTCACTAGGCGAGTCTTTAAAGTCAATGTTTGGTCCTCTCTGGGTTCTTCATGAATCTCGTCTCGTCTCAAAGTTTGCGTTATCCAAGTGACACATTGTCTAATACTTACACAGATGTATATGTACTTGTTTGTGTGTTAGTATGTGTATATATATATAATATATATGTATGTGTGTGTGTATGTATGTTCTTATGTCAATGTGCATATATAGATATACGTCTGTTTCTGTGCGCGTGTGAATCTCTGATTTCTTCAAAATCGAATTCTGCTTCAACTTACATCTGTACTTTTATTCTCAGGACCTGTATACATTTATGATTTTTTTTTGAAAATGGTCACACATGTCACCAACCATTTCCTGGCTATTTGTCATCTGATAAATGCATATAAATGTCTGTTGATCAAATATCGGTCTTCTACGAGCATGTTTTTCGGAGTTACGTTCATCTTTTACATTCACTTATAAATCTACATACTTTCGTGCGCGCGCACGCACGTAACGTAGCCATACCGAATTTCTCCTGTACCCCCCGAAAACAATTGTACGTACAAATTTCGACATAGCAATTCTATCGCACACCCAGCTTAGTGTCCGCGCCCATATTGGTGAGATTAATGCGGTTCTGCCGACTCGAACTCGTGACAGTGTTCAATTTCACCCACGTCGCCATTTGGTGGGAGATGGCGCAGGAAAGGAATCTGACTTTCATGCTGTGTCTGGGACACTAGCTTGCTTTCTGCCTCTGATTCCATTTCCGTCTTTTTTTTTTTTTTCTTTTTTTTTTTTCCTTTTTTTTATTTTATTTGTTCTGACTTACTGTTCAAATACTTTAAGTCGCTCTGCGACACACATTTCTTCCTTATACACTTCCACACTGTAAGCTTCCTCCTTTACTTCATTTTCGCTGATATTTGATATTCATAATTCGTTTACACTTTTCAAAGTAGCGACTGCTTTCTAGAGCGTAACGAATAATTCAACGAATTGATAATACTAAAACTAATAATACTAATAATAATGATTGTAATGGCAATTAATAAAAGAAATAGAAATGAGTGGAATTTTGAAAGCCTCTCCCATTCTACCTATTGGTTTCCAGGGTCTGTCAACGATCCTTATGACAGAGGCAATCGTTAGCAGAGGGGGGGGGGCACTTTTGAGAAACGTCAATTTTTCCCTACTTTCTGACGCTTTATTATGTGAATTTAGGAAGAATGTCCACTGCGTCCAATTGACACGTTAACAAAAGCGGGTGGCAGAGAACCTTTTTTTGTTTTAATTCTCTAATATAGGGTTTGACAAATATTTTGTTGGGAAGATTTTAATTTTAAGTCTCCCAACCAACCGTTGTTGGAATATTTCAGCCCCCCCCCCCAGCATCAGCAAATCGTGCTTACTATCTAACCTACCCCGAACCAAAACAACCCTGTCCCATAGTCTTTGCATTGTTTCTTATATTTTCTCCAACATTCGGACTATTGGCTGAAATAGTTGCATTTCTTTTTTCCATTTATGTGTCGCGTGTACTGACTATACCAGTGGAGTCAGCGGAGTGTGACCCTGAAACAACCAGTATTGTTTAGTATATCTCTGAATTTTTGAGATGAGGTATTATTATTATTATTTCTATTATTATTAGAACCATCCTCATCTTGGTTGTTTTTCAGGTTCAATTCCAGTGTGATACAATAATAATACTACTAATGCTAAGAGGGGAGTGCAGTCAATATACCCCCGTCGGTTAAATAAAGGGTTCGGTTCGTTACTTCCCTACATCTACCAGATGATACCTGATGAAGGCTGTAGTGTACAACGGCCAAAACGTTGTATGAGAAACAACCAAGATGAGGATGGTCCGAATAATAATAGAAACAGTATTGTTTATATCAGTGTCATAAATGCAGATCTATGATTTTATTTCATAAATGTATCACTTAACATTGAATTCTTTTTGTTTTTTTCTCCTTAGGTTGCGGTATCGACAGTCGTATCCATAGATGGTCCGTTATTAACATTATCTGATAACATGTTTGTTCACAATAACTCCAAACATGGGCGAAGAGCAAGGAGGCTAGACCC
The DNA here is from genome assembly GCA_963457665.1 of Thysanoteuthis rhombus. NCBI lineage: Eukaryota > Metazoa > Mollusca > Cephalopoda > Oegopsida > Thysanoteuthidae > Thysanoteuthis > Thysanoteuthis major. The sequence continues at coordinate 46,177,595 of OY735203.1, read as the reverse complement.
GACAGAAGGAGGTAAGTTAATCTTTGACATTGTTTTTACCTATTTTGCAACATTTATCAGAAAAAAAAGTATGAATTTGTAATATAATGTCTTTTTTTTCTTACTTGAAAATTGGAATTTAGGCTTGTAGCATCCTTTTCGTGTGATTTGCAATTAATCTTATTTATATATTCATGATTTCCGAATTGCTATAAATCTGCTTTTGTGATGAAGATCACTTCACGCTTTTTGGTGGAAATATGGAAATAGAAGATTCTAATCTTTATTTCTTTAAAAAAAATCCTACATGAAGGTTTATGAAAACTCTTATTTAGATTTTCTTTTAAAAAAATTATCAAGTAATCAGCAGGAACACTGATTGGATATTACCGGAATGAATCTGGAATAGTTTAAAACAGACGAAGGAAATATTTTCATCTTAAAAGTTGTTTGGACTATTGAACCCGTTCTGTGTTTGTGGGGTTTTTTTTTCCAACGACAAGGTTTCATACGATCCATTTTATGGCGTTATTCAGTTGGACAATCTGTATGGGAAGAGAACGTTTTAGGTAGTCGGTATCCTCAAACCATATTTATTTTGGATGGTTGCTGCGAACGATTACGAATAGTTGTAAAAAAAAAACCCGTAATTGTGGAGTGTTATGGTATGACCTTACATTCTACGAAGAGAAAGCAAATTGAGATTTGAAAGTGACTTATCTCACGGCAGAAGACAAAACTAATACTGAAGGCTAAAAGGACGATAGTAAGTTTTAAGTAAAAGAATCATTTACCAACGGAAGCTGGAAATAACTAATAGAACTTTCAAAAATATGAGCCTGAGCCATTATATATGATAAGAACTGTGACTGTCACACTTATAGTATCAACAGCAGCCGACAGCCACTTTCCCTTTCTACTCTCTTATTAAACTACCTAACTTTTTCTCTCGCCTCTTTCCTACCTTCTTCTTAAATTAACAAACTTTTTCTCTTCTTTCCCATCTTCTTATTAAAACTACCTTTACTCTCTCTCTCTCTCTCTCTCTCTTTAGTATCTAAATGTGCAGTAAAAGAACAACACTACAAATGGCGACGCCAGGAACTGAAAATACTTCAAAACATGATCTCCGCCTTTTCTTGCTAATTCCGATTTGTGTTTATTTTCTATTTCATCGAGACAAAATTCATACGGGCAAAGAATGTATATGGATATAATGTCTACATAACGTAATATGTAACGTATAATTTCATAAGCACTTCCATGAATATCAAGTTAACTGCGCTGCAAAAGATTCAAAGATAACCTCATTGGATATGCATATCTTTTAACATTGTTCTGACATCATACCATCATTGACTCACCCTTCCTTCTATTAAACTATTTAATAAAAAGTCGAATGAACAAAACTGAATTTCGTAAAGCATTTACAGTTGTTTTTGCTTGTTTTGTTTTTTTTAATGGGTTCGAGACAAACTAGAAATTGAAAACGGACACCATTCAATTATTTATCGAGCGAGATTATCCACTGTAATCCGTTCGAGTTGGGGAGGTTGATGCACCACAACGTTAACTAGATTGAGGGATTATTGTAAATCTAATACCTTTCCTGATAGATAGATAGGAGACTCTTCTCTTCCCTAAGTGGGATATCGAATTTGTCTCTTGAAATCTGCCAATGGGATAGATAAATACTTTAAGTAAATCAGATGCGTACAATGTACGACTTCTTCAAAATCAACGTACACACACACGCACGCACGCACGCATGTTGACTGCATATCTTGCTCACACACGCAAACGCACATGTCCACGCACTTACACTAACACTTTGTATTCATAACATGTAAATGCATCTCCACACTCATGATTACAGAAATACATACACGCATGTTCGTTTTTCCATTCCGTTCGTTCTCATCTTTACATTCTATGAGCATTGTCTCGTGTCTTTGGTTTCCTTTACCCAAGAGATCCGCTAAGCATTTAGAATCAAACCTTCTTAATCTTTGCTCTTCATTAAGGATTGAGAGTTGAGAAGTGAAACTGATGCTGAAGATCTTAAAATTTGACACATTTGCAGTCAGTCAGATTTTTGTCAACGCAGTTTCTCAAAACACTGGCGAATCGGCGACAGGATTTGTCGTTTGTTCATTCATTCTCAATATAATCGGCATCTGGACATCGCATACATAATACATCCAAATATTCAGTATCATGTTTCTTATAGAATATGTATGTTATATGAATACATATATTTACTAAGCTTAGCTTAGTATGTACACGACTATTTGTGGGTAATGGAGGCAGGAGATTGTGTTACACCAATCTTCCAAGTGATGCGAGCTTGCCTGCCTGCCTGCCTGCCTGCCTGCTAGCCAAGAATACCATCATTTGAAATTCTGGATTTTACTTCGGCTTGAACATCAACCTTTAGCACCAATGACAAACACCTATCTCAACCAGAAGGTTACGTAATCTCACTCTCCTAAAAGTCTGCGGGTGTTTGCAGATATTAAGAAGTGGGAACAGCGTTTATTTGTGTACATGAGTGAAAATAGAACCCAATTATTAGGTTGGTACAAATGAAATGTCGTTTTTTTTGTTATTTTTTTCAAATTATAAGATGAATTATGATATAAACAGCAAAAAAAAAAAGGTAAATACTTGATCAAAATACGGCCCATTTGAAGCCATGACCGTTTTACAACGATCCTCGAATATTAATATACCATCTTCATAAAATTTTTTGTTTAGTGGTTACAAAATCAGTATAAGCACGAATTATGACTTCCCTATCATTGGAACTCTTATTAAGCATATAAAGTTCATAATGCTTGGGGAGACCATATTCTGTATGATAAATGTTAGGTGAACATGGGGGCTGCTGTGAGACTTCATACACCAATTATTAAGGTAGATATATGGACATATGTGTAATTGCAGGGCCGGAAAAAAAACTACATCTAAGTATACAAGCGTACATTTCTCTCCGTTTTCTTTCTGAAATTATCTCCGGTAGATTTTCTTGGAAGGCTTCTTTTTTTTTTTTTTTTTTTTTTCTTGATAAGGGTAAAACTAGATGTCAAAATTTCAGTCTGTTATATTTCTGTTGGAAACTTCCTAGTCGGCAAAGTCTGTTCAATATCAAGGATTCTTCTCTGTTCTCTCTCTCTACCCCCCTCCATCTTTGTGCCTCTTTGTTCAGCTCCCTGGCTTCTTCGCTTCGAGTTGCCTTACTTTTCCGAATGCTGTTCTGCAGGTGTCGTTATTTGATTACGAGGAAACCTGTTTCCCATAAGCTTCCTCAGCCACATGTTACGTAGAAAGAAGAGCCCTTTAGGCACACGTAACCTTTCCCGCTGTAAACCACATGGTACCTATTTCATGAAATATTGAGCAGACACCGGCGTATTGCAGAGCAGCAAAAACCAAATCCCTGTTTCTAGAGTCTGCCTTGACTTCTGCTCTTGTTTAACTTTGCTGATATCCGGTTTGAACGTTCAGTCGTAAGACTTTTCTATCACGAATCAATGATCCATTTCTACATAAGATCATTTCTACAATTATATATATATATATATATATATATATATATATATATATATATATATATATATATATATATATATATATATATATATATTTTTTTTTTTTTTTTTAAATATCCTGTACTAATTAATTTATAACGTTTAGATATGTATAGTAGGCTCGTCTCGCAGGTCATTGTTAGCGAATAGGTTTTCACACCGGGTACTCGTTGAATACCGCCTTCTGACCACGGTGACTCATTCGAGCAAATGCCTCGTGTACATACATTTATGAAGTTGATTGATTGATTTAACCCTGTCAACGTAGACTACGAGAGTAAAAGATCTTTGCTGCCTCTGTCTGGATAGGTGGGGTATAGTCACGGAGGTAATTAGCCTAGATGTTACCACAACTTACTCTTTTCACGGCATGTTTGTGACGAGACATTAAAGATGCCCTAACCTCTTAGGATGCTTGAATTTGTTTTTGTTTTTGTTTTTTAATCATTTTCAACTTGTCATCGTAAATTTGTCCTCCTTCATCGAGGTTCTGCATACGTTCCTGATTCACGTACGAATGAATCGAGTATAAAATATCATTACGTAGTTATTATTGCGTTTTTCAATCGAAGTAAGCAGTGAACATCGCTCACAGAGTTAAGTATGAATGAAAATTGCCATAGTCTAAACACCGCTTTAAAATGGTATTTAATGATTTTACCACACAATTTCGCGATTTTATACTTAAAATCTGTTTTTAGAAAGTTTTAGCACTCAATTTGTATGCTGGGTATCGAAATTCAAGAGAAAAGACAATTAATCCGAGAGTTACTGATAGAATATGGCCGTTATATATGTCTAATGTAAGTGCATTGTGAACAACTTCACGATAGAAAACATTGCAAATTATTATACAATGGAAGTGCATTGAAAATCATGGAAAAATAAGGATTACATGCGCTCAGTAATCGATTCAATCATTACTAATAGAATCAGTTATTATATGAATAATTAATTAATGTTATTTAATCAAACTGAATTGATAAAAAGATATTGCACAGAAACTTAATCTCCCATGCTTTATTTTTCCTAATTACCATATTAAACAAAATCCGTGATCTATCTTCGGCAGTTTAAGTGAAACTTTACAGTCGACTCTTGTGTTTAACGAATATTTCGCCGCTGATATTAACGCAGATTCTTCTTGAGTCAAAATAACAAATTAACAAAAGAATAACTTATCAGCAATACATTTGAATGTAAAATAGAACGAACATGGCAGTTCCCAAATCGAATAATGGCAATACTGACAATATCACTGATATTATTCGTTGCAAGGTCAGTCGGAAAACCACATTTAGTTGATTTTCTGAGAGCCAAGTTGTTGTTTATGAAATCAGCTTATATTGCGTTGAAAGAAAGAAAAACGTTATTAAAGGAACGCATTCGTCTTAGCAAAGACCTTAATATGCATTTCTGTGTCTTTTGTTAACAGGAAGCCAAGGAATTCTTTCTTATTTTGTTTGTTCTTATTTTTATGCAGCTGATAAACCCACCCTCCCGAACAGAACACAGCATCACAAAATATTGTGATTATGTCTATACAGTTGATTAGATGCCATATTCCAAAATAATCCCCCCCCTTTTTTTTTTCGACTTCTATTCCATCGAGATATTGTCAATGCATACGTATAGACCTACTAGAGCGGGCTCTCCTGCGATCATAAAACTGTTACCTCTTTCCACCTCAAAAAGATAATGTCGGATCTGCTGGTGCAGCAAGATCTATATGAAGTGAAAAAGAACAAATGAAATGAAAGCAAGAGGGAGAATTTAAAAAATTCACATCCATTGAGTATATATGCCCTAAATCTTACGAATATAGTTATGTGCAAGCGTAAATATGTACGTATGTGTGTAAATCGTATATTTACTTAGAAGAAAATAATATGAATTTCAATTTTAAATTCAATCCCTTGTTATAAGACCTAAGGCATCGTATTGATATCCCCTGATTTAAGCTGTGTTTGGGAGGAACATTCTTAAAAAAACAAAAAAAAACGTTGCCTTTTATTCAATAAGACTTTTAGTTCCCTTCCTAAGGTAATTTTTGTGACATCTGAACATGCAATGAAATAGATCACCTTAAGCAAGGTTAAAAGCGATTGGAAATCACTAACCTAGAAGTGCCTAGAATTGAGTGTATTATAAAAGATTTTCATAAAGTCCCTCTCCATTTTCATTAAAGAATAAACGTTCTTTAAATTATCTTCGACAGATGATTCGTATATAGCAAGTCAGTACAAGTGTATATGTGTCTGTATGTTTGTGTGCATGAGCTATATAGAGACAAAGACAGAAAAATACATATGATCATGATTGTTGTATAGACACAAGTTATATCATTTTCGATGTTCATATCTTTAGGCAGACGTGAATGTTTCTGCGACTTGAAAAAAAATTCGAGACATTTTCATGAGTATGATGTCGCCTTTGAGGAAAAAATGTTTTAAATAAATTACTATTATTAATACGATCTTCCTTAAGTTTCGCCACATGTTTACACCTTATATTTCAGTATATTTCTTGTCTGTTAATCTTCTTTTTTTATGCACAAAGCATAATACGCACCAGCATTTACCCATTCATTTAGACATTTTTTTCAATTTCCAGAATCCTTGTTTTCAGCGCATAAAATATCTTTTATATTTTTCCAGACTTTAAGCATATAGTTTTGACATCTTCAACGCATATTGCTTTTAATTGTGCTTCCGTAATAAGAGCTTATTATTGTACGTGGATTGATAGGGTTATTCTTATTCAGCTTGAACATGAACTCAAATTTAGATAGTTTTTTTTTTCCTAAAATTCTCCAAATGATGTTCCATGTGTTCAATAGAACAAATTACCAGTCCAGTCTTCTTATTTCAACTTATATATATATATATATATATATATATATATATATATATATATATATATATAAGAAATGATACACATGATCCGACAGAATGATTTCGAATTTCGTTATATCATATCGAAACATTAATTTAGAATGATCTCCCGTCGTTACATAATTAATGTACGACTTGGCGTAGACAACGTAGATGGAATAAATTATATAAAAATATATAAATATATAATAAAACTCTTTGATTATTTTATTTACGCTGTCTAGTCCAAATGATACACTGGGTAACGATGGAATATCATTAAAATAAATATTTCAATATAACATAACGCAATTTAAAATCATATGTATGCATGTAAGGTGCTACCCAAAAGTTCGTGAAATCACTAAAATGAATTACTCACCTCAACACCTAGTTTCCACTGCCTCCTTTAAAGTGGTTCGTTGCCTGATGTTTGCACAATGTTTTACAAAGGATAACGCCAAAAGTCTGTTCACAAGTGCTGTTATTTAGATTCCTCGAACTTTCTGATAGCATCTGTCGGATGTGTTTGTATGTATGTATTTGCAATTACGTATTTTGGAAAAACGATCAAAAGAATTCAGAAATGGATAAACTTAATAGTTTTCAACAAACGTGATTTTTTTTTCTCTAAATAATAATCATTTTAACATAAATTTCTTTTAAATAGTATGTTTATTGAATGCTAAATGACAAATCATTATAACAAGCAAAAACAAAACTCACTTAGATGAATTTTAAGTAAGTAGAATTTTATTGCTTCTGCAGCATTGAATTGTTAGAAAATTGAATATTACGGAAACAACGACTTTTTTTCTCTCACATTCTCACCATCATTGCCCAGAGTCTAACAGATCAATAAAGTGATTGAATGTTTCTACATTTGATGAAGATGGCCAATCACGTGCCAATAGGATCTGAGATGAAATGACCCCGACTTACCAGAAGGCATCAATAAATGAGGCCATGTTATATTCGCTCGTTTACATGACAGTGGATTTTTTTTTTTTTTTTTTTGCCTCGACCTTATGAATATTCATAGACGCCAGATATCACCGCCACCGTTACCGCCCTCGCTTTGTATTGTCTATGTGTGAGAGAAAAAGAGGCAACGGTTTGAATTATGTATTTGTTCACTGAAGACAATGACTTGAGTATTTCCCGGCACGTCCATTCCCGACACTCCACGACGCGGAACGCCAACATCAAACTCTGACATTAATGAATGCGTGATGCCATTTCAACATATGCACTTACACACCCGCCTGCGTTTCCCATAATGCATCTATGTACGCACGTACACGTATATTGCATACACACATGCATGCATATAACAACGTTCAAATCTTCTTCTTCTTCTTGGCATTGAACTGGTCATGTGACTGCAGAGGGAGAACTTGCTTCACTTTTGGATAGAACGTCCCCCACTCTTCCATTAAAACATGAAAATAAAAGAGAAACGTTTTGTTCTGTTTTTGGGGGGTGATTTTTTTTTGGTTTTTTTGTTTTTTTGCATGTTGATTTCCATTCTTTCATTTGCCGTGTGTACGGTTGCATACACATAAATACATGTACGTGTGTGTGTTAGAATATTTTTTCCATCTTTGGATGCAGACTTATTGATGTATGTGTGCAGTCGATGGCAAAGAGTTAAATGCGAACAGAAGGGCTCTGACCACTTGGGATATTTATAGTTATGGTGTTTCAAGAATTGATTTCTTTATATACATTTTTTTTAAATTTAAAATGCTGACTAACAAAACGTACAAGAGATCAATGTCTTATAGTAAGTTTAGTCGAATGTTATTATCACTAAGCATTGCTTAGAGCTGCAAAAGACCAAATGGGAGTAAAGAGTATGTTGCGCTGAGCTTTAAGTGGAAATGGTCAACCTGCCATGAACATCAGCATTCAAAACAATGACCTTTTATCAGGGCTCGAACACCGATAATTGGCACCATTGGAAAATACACAACTTTCTCACCGTCGAAGCATTCTTGCAACTTTTTTTCGATTATACTCTGAAATGGTTATTCACGGAAGCAGAGTGGGTTAATTACCGCCGAAAACTATTCCGGATTGGAGTCGAAAAGGTCTGGGAGTTCAACTCTAGCAACCTTCATTTCTTCTTTAAAAAAAAGGTTGAACAAGTGGCGGCAAATCGGCTAACCATGCAGTAAGCAAACAAAATCAACTTTTGATTGACTAAATTAAAATATTCATTGGAAACAAGATGTTTTAATTACTTATAAGAAACGAAAATTGATTACCAATTAGCTTCATTCATACTAAAACGACACTGTTACTAACCAAACAAATTACTAATGATGATTATTGTTGACAGCTCCTATTTTTCTCAATAGGTTGTTACACATGAAATGTCAGTGGGGGTTACATAATGGGGGAGTAATGCTAAACATGAAAGATTGCTAATATAATTACATTGTATTGCTCCAGCTCAAGACAATAGGAAGGGTAAAATATTGGGGAAATGGGCCCCACATGTTCTGAATGAAATGCTCCGAAACAGTAATACACCACTCCCCTCGGCTGACTGTCACTAAGCTTAGTAAATTAGGGAGTAAATTATAGAGTCATCCATATTCACCTGACATTTCTCCTACAGCAAATCATATTTTCAAACATTTTGAACTAAATGTCAGTAATAAAAGCTTCAATAATTGGGGAGTCGTAATTCGTGCTTTTACTAAATTCATGACCACAAAACCATAAATAATTTAATAGGCAGGGCATATTATATCCAGATGATCGTTGTAAAAGGGTTATTTTTTTTTCCAATCGGTCATATTTCGATCAAATATTTATCGTTTCTTGCTGTTTATATCGTGCCTCTTCTTACAAATCAAGAATCGATATTTTATACGTAAGAACCTAATGCTTTTATTCTATCAATTCATTTATTGCCGTACAATTTCCAACAAAATGTGAATATGTTTTAGCTGAAACCAGATGAATGAAACTCTGGTTTGAATCATCTTTTGATTCTAACTTCGATTTAAAGAATAAAAGGATATATAAAAACAGATTCCAGCTATTCAACGAATCATTCGGACAAGTATCATCATCTTTATTATTACTATCACATTTCCGTTGATATGTTCTTAGGTCTTACTCAGATGTATGTTGCACCAGGTAATTGCTGAGCGTTTGTCTCTGAGCCTTAGATTTGGACTTGTGACACTTTCCTCGTACGTAAGCGGAAAAAAAGCTCTAAGCAACATTCAGAGATTACCAGATGCCACCTTCACCCGAAGAAGGCCGAAAAAGATGTCAGCCGAAATATTGTAGTTAAAAAAACAACAAAGTTGATACTCGTCCGGATAATTCGCGGAATAATGAAAATGCTACACCATATTTCTGTTCCAATTACGAGTATAATTGACATTTTTATATCACGTGTAATTTGATATTTCTACGCAATTCAAGAATTACATAGCTGACGAACAAAAAAGGCGTGTCTATTGACAGGTCTCCCTTGCTATCTGAAAGCAGAGTGTTCATATTAAAAAAAATCTTTAATGAGCCGAAATAGCATGAAGCGAAGATGGTTGGTGGGAAGGTATATAAGACCGGGGTATAGGAGCGAGGGAAAGAGGGTTTGCGCTGATTCTTGAACATCTCACCGCATGACAAATGGAAAAAAAATGGCGTGAAGCAGACTTTCTAAAAATGGGGGGTACCTGTATTTGATATTAGATCGAGAAATAAGTTATTTTGACGCTTGTTTTTTTTGTTGTTTTTTTTTTTGTTCTTATTTCTTATTTCCTCTCAACTAGGTAGATATTCAAGCTGTTAGATATTACGCACGACATGATGTTAAAAATTGGCCATTCAAATATCTATTTTAAGAAATTGATTTGCCATTAATTTAATTGCTAAAATCTTAGTATCACTCATGATTATTTTTTTAGCCTATCATGTGGGCAAAGACTTAATTCTGGAGCATGGACTGGCATACTCGAACGCACGAGGTTGGTACTTTTTTTGAAATTGTTAAAGAGTTTTAGCCTAAAGAACAGCTTATAGCAGGCCATAGATAAGGAATCCAACACACCAATTGCGTTTCTAGCTTACCTTTGTACGTATGATTTAGGGAATTTCATTGTTTACAGATAAGTTTGATTTTGACTATCGATTTTACAAAAAAAAAAAAAGAATGAAGTTGCTGTGAACCCCCAATGAGGATGCACCGTTAGAATTCCTGCTCGCAAATATTTTGAATGTAAACATTGACATCAGTACAATAGTTGCCAGTTTTGTTACTTGATTTTACTTATTTTCTCATTATTTGTATTTCGATTAAGCTAAATGATTTTCCCGATGTTTCAAAAGCCGAATTCTATCATCCATTTTGTGTTTGATTATATCGTCATTTCTTTTATCAAATTTTACCATCATAATATATATTTGTGTGTGTGTGATTATATATTGTGTTATATTATATTGAAAATCTTATTTGAAATGATCTTCATTCATTGCATGGTTAAAGATTTTAAAAATTAAAAAAAACAAACAATTAACGCAAATAAGTCTGCTGCAGGAATCGAACCTGCAACCGGGTTGCTCCAACCACTGAGTTAAGCTAAGCTGCCGCTGGTAATGCAAAAGCCCAAATAACTGTCTCTACTCAAAAGTCTCATCTCGTTTATTCTCGGTCTATATCTACCTTATTCGTTTCTGTTAACGCAAAAATTATCTATTAAGAAATGGATATATGATCCGACAGAATGATTATATATAACTAATATAACGTAATTTATAATCATTCTCTTAGATCATATATCCATCTCTCATACGTAGTTATTAATAAGCAGTTTTTCCCAAGAGTGATAAAAGTTTACAAGGAAAAGTCAAAATCTGACCAACTACTCCGTTTACCACTGGGGTGACAGTTATTCTTAAAAGCATGATTACAATTACCGTTCAGTTTTCTCTATGAAATACGTTGTTGTTATGGGTCGGACTGACATTAACAGCGATGTATTTTTAAAAGTGAAAAGACCGAACTAAATGAAACAATCAAAAAGAAACGAAGAGAAGACAGAAGATACACGATACGCAAGACGCGAGAAATTAGCTCGAGGATCTCACAGAAATAACCCCATCGGAGGTGGAGCTAGCCATCAAATAAACAAACGAAATGTTTTTGGAAAGGCCCCTGGACCAGACATCACCATTGGTCTTCTCAAAAAAGCGGGTAAGATCATCACTAGGAAAATGGCTGCTCTATTCAAATTGTGCCTAAAAACGAAGTAAAGTCCCGGAAGATTGGAACACTGCAATCATAATCCTTTTATGTCAAAAAGGAAACCCAAAAGATTGTTGAGGTTCATCACCAACTGAAGCACAAAAACGCTAGATGGAAACCAACCACGGGAGCAAGCTGGCTTTAGAATAAACTACCCGACCCCAGACCACCTGCATTCGATAAATCAGCTGAAAGAAAAAGCGGCAGAATACAAGATGCCACTCGCTATAGTTTTTATCGACTTCAAAAAGGCATCCGGAAATTCCTACGGTCATGAAGACCACCATTCTACAAGGTGTAGACCCCGTATACGTTAGAGCACTGCAACACATATACAGTCACAGCAGCTCCCTTACCTAAGGACTCGGAGCCCTTCAGCAATAAAAAGTGGTAAGACAAAGCGATACCAGATCGCACAAACTGTTCACAGCCTACCTCGAGACGATTTTTCCGACACCTAGACTGGGGAAATTGAGGAATCAAAATAGACAGTGAATATCTTAGTAACCTCGGATTTGCTGACGACATCGTCCTTTTTGCAGAGGACCTACACGACCTCCAACTAATGTTAGAGGAACTAAATGAAGAAAGCAAGATAGTCAACCAACACATGAACTTTATTGAAACATAGATCATGCACAATGATCACGTCGGAGATAAAACGCAAAGATCAAAACCAAAGACACGGAACTGGGTAGAGTAGACCACTACATTTACCTCGGACAACGAATCTCCATGAAATCCTCAAAAGAAGAAATCAAGCCTAGAATCACTCTAGGATGGCAAGCATCCAGCAAAGCAAGCTCAACCTTCAAAAACAAGATCCTGTGGATCCTAAAAAGAAGGATATGCAACCAATGAATCTTCTCGATTAATATTTAGTTTAGTTTGGCACAAGGATACAGTTGTGGGGTATCATAGAAGTCATGGTAAGTTTACCTTGGTCTGGCACAAGGTTACAAGGGTGGGAAACCAAGTGAGGATAGAACTCACTGCAATAGTAACGGTGTGCGGCACTAGCTTGCTAAACACGGCTCAACGGCGAGGCGCCCATGTTCATTTGTTTTTATCTTGAGATTAGCGAAATTTGTAGTGAATATCAATCATATGCAAGTAGGATTTCATATAGATATTTTCAGATTGTTGTATATTTCTCCAATGATCATAAAACGTCCCCCAAGGATGATCAGAGAACCTGTTGAAATACGAAGAACTGAAACGTGAAGAATTGGGAAATCGCTTGCAATAATCAACTATTTCACAATGCCACACAGTCTGTCATTTCAAATGTTTTTCTTAGAAAACAAAAGTTAAATCCCTTGACAGCTTCGGGTTTTTTTTTCCTACGGTTCTATCCATAAACATTCACTTGACAGTCAAGATAAATAAATCAAGAATATAAAAATAAAAATTCCATTTTAAGAAATCAAAACAAACGAAACTTCTGTAACAGTTATGCTTTTTTTTTAATTTGATGGTTATTTCAATTTTTTTTAATTTTTTGTTGAAACTCAAGATAGTTTGTCAGTGATCTTTTTTTTTTTTTTTAGATAAATTGTTTTTAAAAATAGATTTATAATAAAATGCGATCATGAAAATTCGTTACCATTTCGGGTGGTTTTATACATAGTTGTATCAATAATTTTGTAGCATAATGGTGATCGAAAGTATTCATTTTACCAACAAATATTTTAAACATAATCTTGCCAATGTACTTGACCCAGCGCGTCTCCATTCATTATGTTGATCGAACATTATACGATCAACGATTCAGATTTAGATTCTGCTCAAAGCCACATGTTAGGGCACGGAATAAGTGATCCACCTTCGAAACTATCAAGTTTCTCTCCTATATTAAGAAATAAACACTCAGCAAGTAACGGAAACCAAACGAGAAATTTCAAAATAAATAATTCAAAAAAATGAAACTCAGAGTTATCAACCCATACATGTTGATTATTAGTAGCAAGTCCATGTATAGTGAATAAAGATATTTTCAATATATAATCCCAATCAACTTTTTAGCGTTCTTTGTTTGACATACACCTTCAACAAGATTCGCCAGGCATCTCTATCATGGGCGTCGCGGAGCCAAGACTGTCTGAATTTGTCCAGCTCGTCACGCCATCTTACTTTATGTCGGCCACGATTTCGCATTTGATCTCTGAGGATCCATGTCGCGAGTCGTGATCTCCAGCTGTTGTTTGATATTCTTGCAACATGTCCAACCCATTGCCATTTGAGTTTTCAAATAGTTTGCATGATATTTCGGTTCCAGTCTTTTCTCTAGTATACTGTGCTGTCTTGTGATCTTTCCATGTGAGATCGAGCATGATTCTCTCATGTGCCTGTTGCATTGTTTTCAATTTTAGGATCAATCTTTTGGTTGGGCTCAATGTCTCTGCTCTATCGGTGACTATCGGGAGAATACAATGTATACCCTTCTTTTGAAGACAATGTCGGTGGATCCTTAGTAAGTAAGTTACCTGCGAGTATAACAATATAAAATATAATTTTTCTGTCTCGGGTAACTTGCTGTGTAAATATCCGCCGACCTTTGCTCATAAACATTTAACGAATTGTAAATCATTTGTGTGGAAATGTTTCATTAAAAGCTCAAAATTTGACCATGAATAATGTCGATCCACACGTTAAAAATAAAGTTCTAAACAACAATATCACGAAGAGTGGCAGCACAGCTCTTTGCTACAGTGCGTGCGCGCTGTCAAATTTCCTCGGACTTCTAGGTGGCACTTGTATATCAATACCATTATAGATTGATGTTAACAGAATACCACAGACATTATTGCTATAGAAAAACAGATATTGAATTGACTGAGGCTGACGGATAGATAGAAAATCATACGTAGATAGATACATAGGTACAGATAGATACATAGACATTGATATCATAATTTAATAACTGCAGTATTGGTACACTTTGACGTTTTTTCGTTTCGTTTTGGTATTAATTTTAAACAGAGGAATTCAGACCATCAAAAGATTTGCTACTCGAATATCGTAAGATAAAGACCAAAACTTGACTTTTTGGTGTTTCTGCTTTCTTTTTTTGCTAATCAGATGAATTCAGGAGATGAAACAAGCCAGTCTCTTGAATCAAGAGGCATTCGACATTTAATTGATTTTGCAGAGGATATTAAATATCCCCCCTCCAAAAAAAAAAAACGAAAGATAAGATACGAATCTGAGGGTGAGCTCACAGTATGGCAGTAATGAAGCTAAAAGGGTTTTTCATTCATCTGAAATCGTCTTTGTCTGCCCTTAAATAACCTAAATGCTACTGATCTGAAACCTGAGAAAAAAAGCGGTATAAATATTCGATGTGTTACCCAGAAGTTTGGGGAATTTGAACAGATTGATCAATCTTCTTGGCTGTCAAGTTACCCCGTGTCTCACCAGACGTTTCACACACCTCTCGAAAAAAATGGGCCTATTTTTTCTTCTTGAGGTAGTACCTCGAAATGAATCCAGGAGATGTAAAGGGATCCAGCAACATCACAAAAAAAATATGTTTTTACACGGGTAATCAATACTGGATTTGCAAACATGAAATTTCGGTTGATTTGGTCATTGTTTGGATTTAAGCATTCTTATACACGGTGCTCACTCCAACTTGCTTGTAAATAATATTTGATAAGCGATCATGAAGGTATGTTTGACTTTTCTCATACGTCGTTAATTGATCGATATTTCGGTGTTTATTTCCATCCTCACAACGATATCTATTACCTTTTCAATGCATAACAACAACAAAAAAAAAAGACTAAAAGAATTCCCGAATAGAAGGGGAATAAAACTGGTTATTTTTGTGTGACTTGAATTTTGATAAAAAAAAACCAGACTCTTCTCATCATTAAGCAGTTTCGAAAATGGTTCGAAATGCAAATGTTTACAACACTTTTTTTTCTTTTTTTTTTCTAAAGTTACCCTCTGCAATTCTGAAAGAAAGTCATAAACATCCCAAGAGATCATTGAAGTCATTTGTTTTTTTCTGTTTTTTTTTCGATGAAAACGCTTTGGACAATCCATTCAACGGCCTTCTTCAAGTGTGCAGTCCGTATCGGAGGAAACGCCGTACAGATTACGCTTCGGAGGAAGAGATCCACTCTCTCTTTTCATACGGACTGCACATTTGACGAAAATCAAACAATGGATCAGCCGAGACGTCGTTGTAATGACAAAAAGAAAGAGATCAATTATCTCTTAGAATCGTTTTAACGTCATCGTTGTTTTATTATGTGTTTTGTTTTTTATCTTTGTCTTAATTTTCCTTGAAGTTGTTCGGGGAATATCTTCGAATGAATATTTGATATTAGTGCATTGATGTTTTGTTTTCTCTCTCTTTCTTTTGCTTGGAACTTTTCTAGATGGAAAAATCGAACTTCTCATGACCAACGATTAATAAGAAAACCATTCGTTTTCTTTCATTCTTCCTTTCTGTCAGCCAACTTATCTATATCTACCAGTCTTTCTCAACTTGCTCGCCTAACTATCTTTACTTCGAGTTTCCAACTTATATACTTCATCACTTTACCAGTTCGAAAATCCCCAAATCCTCGCGATTGGCAGCCAGAGACGTTTAATTCAAAGTATTAACATTATATATATATATATATATATATATATATATATATATATATATATAATTTCAAATGTACAGGTCACATAAAACTATTATTTATATTCATGAGGTACAATTATTAGCATACGTACATTCTGTTTATGAGGAGATTGCATATTTGCATGCCTGTGACTGGAAGTGTATAATGTATTGGTGTGATATTAGCTGACAATTAAAGCAATGGAAGAGTTATTGAAATGGCCAATTTATCTTCGTCTGCAAGATAGACGCTGTCATTATAGTAAGCAGGCTTATCAAGTCTGTCCCCAACTCATTAGAGGATGGACCTTCAGCTAAACATTGTCGCTGACACAAGCGGCCATAAATCATTGTTCGTCCCTGATTGGCCGTCATCATTACCGTGCCTTCCCGGAACGAGATGATTCCGTATCAGGAAAATAGCTGACTTGTCTCTCTTTCTTTCTCTGTGTTAGTATTTGCCGCGGCCCGTCATATGACGGCTCGCCTTCGTTTCTTGTTCGATTTCGGTGATATTCTCTTCCTATCTCTTCTTTTTTTCCTCTCTCTCTCTCTCTCAGGCCCCGACCCATGAAATAACTTAATTAGGCAATATGATAATATTGGGATTGGCTTTGCATCTTCCATTCCAATTAGACAGGACAAAACAATCAAATGACCAAGAATAGTGGTAATACCCAACCCTCTGACTCTCTTTTTTGTTATTTACAAAATAAGTATTCCCTTCGCCAAAAAGAAGCGTATTTTATTGACATATGGGATAAAAAAAATTCCGTAAAACGTACTCTTCTTTGTTACTTTAACAAGTACCCCATTTTTTAAATATATTTCTAAGTTTGTTTCTCATTGTTTGAACAGATAAGCAAATAAATACAGGTTCTCCCTCCCTGCTCTCCGAAAGAAGAGGGTTCCTATGAAACTTTTTTGTGAACAGAAATGGCGTAACTTATCTGGGAAACATTTTTGAGCGCCCAACAAAAATTACCTTTATCTGCCAGTTTTACGCTGAAATTAGCCCCACGCACAAGACGGACTGCATTAAAGGGTTAAAGGGCTCGAACTATTTACCCAAAGCTACGGGCGGTGGAAGTGCCATCATACCTTTTCCAAAGGCATTAGAGCAAAGTTGACATAAGCTATCCCAGTCGGAGCTTGAACTCTTTAAATGATTCTGTACTCAGTGCCACCCGCAATTTCCATATCATTTGGAGGATGTTGGGTAAATATAACTATCTCAAATCAGTTGGCGTGATATAACACCATCTCAAAGGATGCATATATCATTTCATCTAATTTGCTCTATTTTCTGATCTACGTCTTTACCGAGTGACACGCAAGTCATAACAAGACTTTGCAATGCATCGCAACAGCTATGGTCATCTACAATAACCAAGACAAATATCACATACATGGGATTTTGTTGAATTGTGTCGTTTCAAATTTCTAAAATATTTAGCCTACCTTTTAAGAAAATTATTTTTAAAATGCTTTTTTTTAAAATTTGATCTTCTTTTTTTTCCTTTTCTTTACTGTCACAGAATATTTTCTTGACGTTTCAAGGAATCTGGGGGTGGAGGTATCATATGAAGTGGGAGATTAAACCAAGGTGTGGTCATTCGATCAGAAGAGATTTTCCCCCTCAACTATAATAAGTGAAATAAAATCGACTTTCTCGTTCGGTATTTCAGCGAAGAGCATTAAGAATAGCGTCAATTTCCCCAAAATATTTTTTTTTAAATTTTATTATTTTGAATAAATAAAAGCAATTATCATTATTATTACCATTATTATCATTATTATTGAAATAGAACATTTTCAAATCGTTCGCTTCAATAAAATAAGACTCGTTGCCGTGAATTCTATTTGATGAATGCATTATCCCAGTAGTCAATAATGGAGCTGAAACATGGAACCTAACCAAGAGACAGACCTGCAAACTGAGAAGCATGCAACGTGCACGTAAGAGAATCATGCCGAAACTTACTAAGAGAGATCACAAGACAGCACAGTATATGAGGAAGAAAACAGGAGTCTGAAACATAATAGAAACTATTTAAAAAAAACTCAAATGGCACTGAGCAGGCCATGTTGCAAGGATGAGAGACAACCGATGGATATTTCGACTCACAACATGGATCCCTAGAGATCACACGAGAAACCGAGGCCGACAGAATACAAGATGGAGAGATGAACAAGACAAATTCAGAAAATACTGGCTCTCCGACGCCCTCGAGAGAGAATTGTGGCGAATCCTGGGGAAGATCTATGTCCAACGACGGGCGTTAAAAGACTGATGATGATAAATTCGAATTTCATGGAGTAACACGATTTGCTGCCTTTTAACCAAAATTCAATCCTCTCTTTTCAGGGGAGAAAAAGCTAAAAGTACCCCAACCCACACTGCAAAACGAAAACAAAAAAATAAAAATTAGAGATTTTTTGTAGCTATTCGAATATGTCCCTTCTATAATACTAGTTCATGACCCATCTATTTCTCCTCGTTTTCATAGATCATGTACATCAATAGCCTCGGCTGATGGCTGTCGTTGAAGGCGTTAGGTAGTTTGAGAAATCAGAATTACTGCAGTGTTTTTTATTGTTTTTTAGTCGTAATTTTAAAGTATCATTGAAGAAATTGTGAACTTCCCTTTCAAAGTGTATGTATCCATAAACACTCAAAAAAAATCTCACAGAAGAGAGAGTATTTCAGTTGCAGATCCCAGACTTTTTATCACACTTTATCTAAACTTGCCTGGATATTCTTTTTTGGTGGGAGTAAGCACCGGACAAATAACATATACATACTTTATGATACAATTCAGTTTCTACCTTTATCAAATTCCATCAAAGCATCACTTAATTAATTGATTTGTTATTCTTTTCTAATTTGCATGGTAAGCCTTTGGGAATTGTTTATGACTCTTGCAATGATATAATACCTCAAATTATTTCATACTGATACATCTGCTAATGTAGACAAACGTTTACATATGTGTGTGCCACTTGCATATGAATCCGTATGCCTACATACATGAAAGAGCGAGTGTATGTGCGTCTGTGTGTGTTTCTCTGGCTCGGCAACTAATAACGAATACCTACAAAAAGAGATAACATTTGCAGATAGAGTAACTGTCACTCTCTTATGAAAATAACACATTTGGGTTCATGACTGACTTACGCCGAGAAAAATGCTTCTGAAGTCATAAATAAAATTTTCCATAATTCTTGTATCATCACCAGTAGGTCTCTTGACGAATCAAGACTTTAAAATACCTTTTTCTTTTTCTTTTTGGTAAATTGAAAGACAAAGGACAATTTCGAAAAGCCTTTCGTGCAAATGTATAAATATCTATTGTGCTTCTGTTCTCCGCAACTTTTAATTCTATAGGGATATGTACGTGCATCAAGCTCCTAAGATATTGTTGCCTCTGCTTCTCTCCTCTGGAAATTGCCTGACAACATTTTAAAATATGATAGACTACGAACAACAAAGAAACAAAACACAGAAGTAATTTTGCAGCATTGGGACAGAAGCCCGAAAAATCATTTGCCATGTTTTTGTTCGTTTATTTATTTATGGCAAAGAGAATGTGTAAGTGAGGGCAAAGGTTGAGTGGCCGTTTCTACTCTCAACGTAATAACGTCTTGAGATTCCTCGTCTATCGTGTTCATGTTTCGGTGAAGGCTTTGGTTCAGTACGTTCGGTATTTCCTTTGCATTTCTGGGGGATCCTCGTTGGTTTGAGGAATAAGCTTCTACGTTTGAATGCCCGTGATGTCTCGTTATCACTGATAATCTCTGTAAGCCTCTTGCTTTCTCTTTCTCTCCTCTTTCTCCTTCTCTCCTCTTTCTCCTTCTCTCCTCTTTCTCCTTCTCTCCTCTTTCTCCTTCTCTCCTCTTTCTCCTTCTCTCCTCTTTCTCTTCCACTCTTTCTCCTTCTCTCCTCTTTCTCTTCCACTCTTTCTCTTACTCTCCTCTGTCTCTTCCACTCTTTCTCTTACTCTCCTCTGTCTCTTCCACTCTTTCTCTTACTCTCCTCTTTTTCTCACCACCTTTCCTCTTACTCTCCTCTTTTTCTCACCACCTTTCCTCTTACTCTCCTCTTTTTCTCACCATCTTTCCTCCTACTCTCCTCTTTTTCTCACCACCTTTCCTCTTACTCTCCTCTTTTTCTCACCACCTTTCCTCTTACTCTCCTCTTTTTCTCACCACCTTTCCTCTTACTCTCCTCTTTTTCTCACCACCTTTCCTCTTACTCTCCTCTTTTTCTCACCACCTTTCCTCTTACTCTCCTCTTTTTCTCACCACCTTTCCTCTTACTCTCCTCTTTTTCTCACCACCTTTCCTCTTACTCTCCTCTTTTTCTCACCACCTTTCCTCTTACTCTCCTCTTTTTCTCACCACCTTTCCTCTTACTCTCCTCTTTTTCTCACCACCTTTCCTCTTACTCTCCTCTTTTTCTCACCACCTTTCCTCTTACTCTCCTCTTTTTCTCACCACTTTTCCTCTTACTCTCCTCTTTTTCTCACCACTTTTCCTCTTACTCTCCTCTTTTTCTCACCACTGTTCCTCTTACTCTCCTCTTTTTCTCACCACCTTTCCTCTTACTCTCCTCTTTTTCTCACCATCTTTCCTCCTACTCTCCTCTTTTTCTCACCACCTTTCCTCTTACTCTCCTCTTTTTCTCACCACCTTTCCTCTTACTCTCCTCTTTTTCTCACCACCTTTCCTCTTACTCTCCTCTTTTTCTCACCACCTTTCCTCTTACTCTCCTCTTTTTCTCACCACCTTTCCTCTTACTCTCCTCTTTTTCTCACCACTTTTCCTCTTACTCTCTTCCCTTTTTCTCACCACTTTTCCTCTTACTCTCTTCCCTTTTTCTCACCACTGTTCCTCTTACTCTCCTCTTTTTCTCACCACTGTTCCTCTTACTCTCCTCTTTTTCTCACCACTTTTTTTCTTACTCTCCTCTTTTTCTCACCACTTTTCCTCTTACTCTCCTCTTTTTCTCACCACTTTTCCTCTTACTCTCCTCTTTTTCTCACCACTTTTCCTCTTACTCTCCTCTTTTTCTCACCACTTTTCCTCTTACTCTCTCCTCTCTTTTCTCTTCCCTCGTAGCCAGCCTTTCTCACCACTTTCTCTCTTCTCTTTCCTTCTACGTCTTTCTCGCCAGCTTCTTTCCTCTTGACTCTACACCCCAAAGCAAAAACATTCTGCGCTTACTCCCGTTGGTGTTTGTATCTTTTTTAAGGGTTCCTTGTGATGTTAACAATGAATTGACTGCGATCTAGTTCCTGTTCCAAATTATGTTCGTGGAAACAAAACATGCACCTTGTTATTTCATGTTTGACTTCTAAGCGAAATGTTTTCTCATCTGGCCTCTATGTGGCTCAATCTCATAGCCAACGCTTCTTCTCGGCACTTCCTACCAACAGAGAAACACTCGCAGTCAGTCAGCTAGCAAGTAAAAGATGTTAGTTCCATATTTAAGTAATCACAAGAGTAAAGAAACTGATGACCATATGATGTCTGTAGAAAACAAAATATTTGGGACAGGCCCTATCTCTCTGGGTGACACGTTTGTTGCTATTCATCACCATCAGCAGCTGCCTTTTAGCGCCCGTCGTTGGACATAGAGTTTGCCCAAAGCAAATGCTTTCTTAATTCATCTAGTTCGTCGCGCCATCTTACTTTATGTCAGCCACAATTTCGCGTATGATCTCTGGTGATTTATGTTGTGTCATGATGTCCAGCGGTTGTCTGACATTCTTGCAACATGCCCAGCCCATTGCCATTTGAGTTTTCTAACTGTTTCTGAACTCCTGACTTTTCTGTAATATACTGTGCTGTCCTATGATATCTCTCATGTGCATGTTGCATGGTTTTCAGTTTGAGGGTCAATCTTCTGGTTAGGTTCTATGTTTCAGCTCCATAGGTGACTATCGGTAGGAGCCTTATCTCTCTGGGTGACACGTTTGTCGCTATTACCATAACAATCATGGAACACAGATTTACTAAAAACAGCGTAGCTGGGCTTGATATATTTCCGAGTTTTAATTTTGAATTAGATTAAAAAATCATGGGTTGACATTCATTTATTTTTGCCACAAGGCTAGATTCATGGAGCACCGAGTAGGGAATGAACTCTCGTGCAACGGCTTGTGAGATTAGCACGCTAATCGTTGTTCCATGGATAGTATTTTAGAATTTAATCATTTCTAAATCATCAAAAGAAACACACAACGTCGTGCATTCTGAAAGCGTGTTTTTCATACGAGTCCTTGATAGTGAATTCGTTCCTAACATGGTGCATCATGAACGTGTCAGTCTGTCACAATAAGTACATTCTAACAAATATCTATAAGAACTAGAAGTGTGTGTGCGTGTGTATACTACTGAGATATATACGTATACGTATATATATATATATATTAATGATAATATTAGTTAAATCAGTTTTCCAAAACAACCTTAAAGAAAGCAATTACCTCTATTTTCTCTTCCCTCTATCTCTGCTCTGAAGTATTATTCTTCATTGAAAAAATACAGAAACGTCTACGCGCCAAGTTTATCGTACATCAAATGCTAAACCAAGGTCTTCAAAAGCTTTGAATACATTCATATGTTTATCTTAGGCGTGGAGTAGATTGGTTGATGATGATTTCGTTGAATACACTTTTCACCTTCCACAACGATCAAGTTTTATTTACCCTCTCTTCGTGTGGCCTATTAATTTACACCCCCGGCACTTAAAAAAAAAAAATATACATAGTAAGTATACATGCGTTTGCATACATATACACCCAACTGGAATTACTCAGTTCGTCGGGTGGGACTTGGGTGTGGGACGAGCTTCGTTTTACTGCTGACGTGCCAATTCATTATGCAATTGCAATTTTGAAGCGGGCTGGAGGTGAATAATTTTATTTTCAAGTCTTAATTATGATATAGATGAAGAATTTAGTCGTGGGTTTCGTATTACAGACAGACAATTACCGCATGATTAGGGATTATGAGCCTGATCATAATGACAAAAGATCTCAGATTCTGAGGTGTGTACGGCGGCGGGAGGGGGGGACCAGCTGCTATGGTACGTCTTCCATGTCCCCATCTGGCTTCTGAACACCGTAAACATCTGTGGTCATTGAAGATAACGGACGGAAAGACAGGGAACGACATACAAATCCAGCTCAAGAAGCAAAGCCTTTAAAACAAAATGAATGAAATAGAAAAGCCCGAATTTAAAACAAACAACAATAAACAAAAAAAATCAACAAGACCCTTCTCGTTTTGCACACATTAAAAAAAATGGGGGTGTTCACTCTATATTGTGTTTTTTTGGCAATATCGATTTTGTTTGAGTTAAAAAAAGAAAAAGAAAAAAAAAGACTTTGCTAAGCACAGTTGGATTTATGGAAAAGTCAGAAAGTATCGAGCTCACTGTTAATGGCTTGCAAGACCCAGCACACGTATTACTAAACAATTGCGAGCATTTCTGTTTGCAATATTGACTTCTTACATAAAGATGAATAGTTTTTGGTTGTGTGTTTTTGTTTTTTCTTTTCATCAAATATATGCTTTGTTGGTTTACTGGGGGATAGTAGATATACTGTTCATTGGCTTCGTCTCTCCTCTCCGAACTCCATCACGTGCGAATAGATAGTAAAATGGCAGTAGTTGAAGGTGTCAGATTTAGAGAGATGAAGCGGGTTAGCAAAGGGCTAACAAGCCTGCATATGCGACTGTGTATTAGTGGATAAAAGAAAGATTTTTTTTTTTTAAAGTTATGTGAAAAGTGAGGAGTGATTTGATGACGGAGAGGTCACCACAATTGTAGTAGGCTATAATTTGAAGCATCCTCGGTTAATGGGAAGGCCCCTGAATTATTACCCATCATCTTCTTACCTCACCCTTGTAACAGAATGGGAGAGGCAGGCAAGCAGGCAGGCAGGCCTCTGCACAAGAAGTGAAGACAACCTCTCTACGTTCTACTCTTTCATTCTTTTCCCCTCTGTTCATTCGTGTCCTTTTTCCGAGGTGTTAGTGCCATCTCCCTTTAGCCCCCTCCCTCTCTCCGGGAGACTGACTGGTGAGGTGGGGCCGATTCAAGCTGTTGGTAAAGGAAGGTGACACAGACCCGGCAAGTGGTATTGTGAAATATAAAGGCTCCAATGCAGAAGCCACAACCCAGTCGGTGATGGAGGTGGTGGTGGTTGCTATAATTTCCATTATCATTTCTCTGTTTAATTAATGACTCAGTAAGCTACCATCTGTCGCAATATTTGCCCGCAGAATGGAAGAACAACAGCGTTCGCAGTAAGAAGACTCGAGAAGATAGCGGAAACCATGAGAGTATAAGCCCCTATTTATAAGGCCATTGGCTTTCTTTACAAAGATAACTTACCATTCTGGCTCAAACGAGAACAGTTCACTTTCTCCGCCAGTATGAGTTATTAAGATAAAGACCACCATTTTGCAGAGCACTTGCGAATACCATTTTCTTGAACTAGCTGTAACAATATCTGATTATCTACCAAATCTATTTACCAATGCGTAGGTGATTTTGTTCAGAGGAAAGCACTCCAGATTTCCAAAGATGTAAAACTATCGTAACGTGTTTTTCTTCTGAGGTGGATGTGTACTTCTATTAGATCAAGATGCAGTGTAATCTTTCTCATTACACTTGGCTTTAGGTTAAAATGGATTAAATCTTTTTCTTCATTTTTTTTCCTTCGCGCGCTTATTGGTTCTAACACGTGCTACATTAATGACAAGTTCGTTAATCATACCTTAATTTTATCGTTACGTAGTCACCTGTAAAATGTAAAAGTTTGAAACTGCAAAATTAACCAGAATGATATTCATAAAATTCGTATGACTTATAATCATTATTATACAATTATTTTTTATAGAATATACACATGCACACATCTTTTCATTCGGTACTATCCAAAACTGAGTTAATTATTTTTCAAACTCTAAACCAAACGGCGACTTTCCCGCACATTCGAAAGTTAGAAACTGGCAATTTCTCTTTCTTTCCTTGCCATTCTGGAAACTTACAGTTCGTTTTCAAGAAAAATATTGCTCTTCGCGATACTTTCATCAGTGAGGTTAATTCTTTCGAAAATTTTTCGTAATGTTCAAAACTGCGCTGTCTTAATTTTATCATAATCAAATGTGGGGTGAAGTTTAGCTTATGCTTTGTTATATCAATTTGTATGGCAGTAACTTAATCGTATTACATCAAAACCCGTACTATTTAAGTTTTTCCTGTAGTTCTCTAATTTTTAATAAAAAGGGAAAGGTCTACCAATTTCAACTTTTTGAAGGAAAGGAAGGAATGTTTTACCCTTTTTTTTCTCATCTTTTGGTTCACATTAATGAAATTCGTTCTAATATCAAATTGAATACTATTACTAAAAAGTTAATTCATAGCGATTAACGGTGCTAACAGTTAAGTATAACGTTACCTCACATTTTTTTTTTCAAAGATCAACTCATTTGGATTGAACACGTGTACTAATTAGAGGAAAAAAAAGTTGTTGCAGGCAAATAAGATAGTTTTGCTTGATAAAAAAAAAATATATGCTAAATGGTAAGATGTGAAACTGGGTCAGTTTTTTCAAGTTTTTCCTGTTGGGAAGAATTTGTTTTAGAAGACTGATCCATTTAAATTATTCTAATTTCCGTAATTGATTTAGAGCAAAGAAATCAAATTTACCGACACGAAGCTGATTTCATCTTTATTGGCGCTAGAACGTTGCATTTCCTGTTCCCAGTTGATCATCATATATCCCGTCCATTGTGCATTTTAAAAGAGTGGCTTGGTTGATATCAACTGCTTATATACATATAAATTGATAAATCATCTATTTTGATTATATGAGTAACAATATCTCTCAAATATGCCCACGTATCATGGGATGCAGGTCTTTGGGTGATTTTTTTTTTTTGATAATAATAGCCATCAAAATGTTTCAGTCTTTTTATTTTATTCATCGTGAGGATAACCTTTACGTGAAAAGAACCTTTGTCATTATTCGGATATTATCATATAAAAAAAAAGCATTAAAAAACACACACCGATATTTGCATTAATCATATTGCGCTGATGCAAAGGTCAGAATGATTCTAAAACGTGTCGATATTACTTTCCTTAGATAACTACTTCCATTCGAAAAATTGGGGATAAAACAAACAAATTGCTACATGAAGAAAAGAAAAAAGAAAAAAGCTAGCAAGGACTTGAGCACATTTAAAGATAGTTTATTTTACAATTCGTATTCAGGTGACAATGAAATCTTTGCAGCTTATATCATTTTATTAAGTAAGGAATTTTTGGGCAAATAATTTCGTGCATGAAAAACAGAATGTACAATTGTATGCTTTTTTTGCTTCTACGCATGCACGCAGGATCAAATGAGTGAGTAATGATTAGATCCAGAATTCAGGGTATCAAGACCACAAAAAAGTTCAGCAGTTAAAACCGATAAGTTATTCAACGTAAATTTTTTTAATGCCTCCACAGAATAATGGGTCACTGAAATGAATTGAAATCTTTTCACAAGATGAATTCGCAAAGGTTATATTCACAATTCTATGCGGAAGGTTTTAAAAGTAACGAGAAAGCAAGACTTACTGGAATGTTGTTATAATATTGATAAAATCTATTAAAGGTTAAAGAGTTTTATTCTGCAAGTTCCCGAGAAAAGTTATCAACATTACTAGCGTAAAAGTTAATCCTTTTTTTTCAATTTCCTCATAGTAAAACAATATGGCTAGAAATATGTAGATTTATTGAAAATAATTTTTCTAAGTTATTAGTTATTATAATTTATTTAATGTTAGTATCAGTAATCCATTTGTTGAATATTTTTTTTTTTTTTTTACAATTATATCTTTAAAAATTTAGAATTCTCTAGACGAAAGATCTTGATCAGGATCCATTTTGAATCAAATTCTGGTTACTTTCAAGAGTTTAGGGGCCTCTCTATCAATCTAAATATGATTGAGACCAGGGCAGCGCCCTTTCCAGGCTCTATGATGCGTGGAGCAGCCTGCCATAATTGCCTTGTAAAATAATTTAGAGCCCAACGGGACTACGGCTTTGAAGTATTTCGGTCACTTACTTTTCTTCAGTGATGCCAATTTAGATATAAATATCTGAATTTAGATAATTCTAAAGAGCAGACTTGGGGGAAATAATTTATGGAAGCTATGAAGAAAGGCTTATAATCTATATCTATTATTAGATCTCTCGAGAAGTGCTGATCCCAAAAACTTGAAACTCGACATTGCACTGATATATATCCAGCAAATGTCAACTTCGTACAATGGCCAGTTGTCGAGTGATCGTGGCAAACACATACACACACACACACACACACACACACAAACGCATGCACAGAGGGATATCTTCAATTGTAGTTCTGTTACGTTTTGAATTTTTGCTACTTGCCTGAAACCAATTTTTGAAATTTTTTCTTGTAATTGCATGATTGTTATTTTACAATTATTTGTGAATATTATTATTATTATTATCATTATTATTATTATTGATAATTCATTATTGAAATGCTTTGTTTTGTAACTATTTCAGTCATTGATGTCTTTTTTGCATGCTCCTTTTTTGATATCATTTAACGGATAAATACATTGGCACTTAACGATACGTGATACAAAAGAAGTTCATGGTTCACATGCAACAGATACATTTAGATTTAAGCCTTTTACTAATGGATATCAAAAACCAATTAAGATTCATTAATAGTCTACGCTAAGGTATATTAGATGAAAATGCATCCACCTCAAAACAAACATTTCCTCACGCACATACATACACATATATGAATTTGCTCAATGACAATTTTTATTTGTTCATATTCTCAAACGAGCTTCCAAAAGTCGTAATTCAGGCTCCAGCACAGTACCTCGGCGATCTAGTAGGTCATGGGATAATTTGATTGATTTCGATTTTTATTTATAAATCGTCAGCGCAATAAGTGTTTAAAAATGTTTTCCTTGTTGCTTGAAGAGCAATGTCTATTTCTCTCTTTTTTTTCAAATAGCTACAAGCAAATAATTAAAAAAAAGAAAATAATAATCCATTAATTACAAGCCTTGTTATAAATCTTTATGGATTCAAAATACAGAATCAGTGAAGCTTCAATGAACAACAGAATCCGGCTCGGTCTTTGGAATTTTTTGTTTCACCTTTTAACTTTCCACACCTGGATTTTTATCTCCCTGAAATCTCACCACCGGCCCTTAAGTGTTCATTAATTTTTCAAGATGTCTATTTTTGACACTTTCTTGAAGCGCAAAAGACATGCTCTGTAATCCGCCCCTACCCCCATAAGAAACAGGATTTTGTTCAATAATAAGGAAAACGTTTTGGAAGCACCAGCGATCTGAATGGAACACGAAAAAAAAAAAAAAAACTTCTGCTCTCTCAATGCACAACGAAAAAAAAATTGCAAAAATATTTTTGAGAAGATAGTTAATTTTAAATTTCATTCTTATCCATAAGTAAACTGCATATTATACAATGAAAAGATTCAACTTAGTCTAAAGGTTTATAAACTCAAAATATTGTTATATAAGGTAATATGGATATTTTTAGTGCACTGGTCACTCATTCTAAACACAGGGAACTCGGATACTCGGAAATTATAACATCAGGTATGGCACCAAACATTTGGGGGTAAAATATAGAGAGCGTGTTTATATGGTTAGATTTGAACTTCTGCAGCCATTAGCACTTGTAGCTTGTGCGGTAGAGCATCTTCCATACATAGACAGGCTTCCCAATGTAAAAGAGAGGCGAGTTCAATCTCACCAAGAGCTTATTCTTGATGGTCTGGGTAGTTGCAATGGAAAAGCAACTGAAATTGATGTGAAAGAAATACTGACAAAATGAAATTAATAACAGGAAAACAAACTCCTGTATTTGGTAATCAAGTTAAAACCATAAACAATTTGTTTTTGATACTAAAATGTGATCTTTAGTTTCATGTTTGAGTCTAAAGACAAGAATCCATTATTTGTACATAATCTTGAATAAGAACTAAAGAAGCCGACGGTGCTCATGGATCTTGCAGCACACGAGGCAATGATTTTTGTCTCCATGGATTGATGAGAAATTGACACAAAAATAGTGGGGTTTTACAGTGTTAGAATGCTAGCCTGAAAAGACTGCCTTACAGGGTTAAAGGTCTCCAACTACCCCGCTATCTACTCATAGCTGAGAGGAGAAATGGATTCACGGGAAAGGGTATCAAAGGTTCTTAAGTGAACATAAACTGTTCCGACTGAAGGTTAAACACAGTTCACCATTAACCGTTAGGCCACCAGCACCCTGACTACAAATAGACTATTTCAACAATCCCATTTCACTCTCTTGTTTCACTTGCAATCTATATTATCTTTCATGGGAAACAGTTTTCTAATTGGATTAAGTTTTTAATTTCTTGTGGAATTTGATAATTTGCTCTTTCTCTATCATATGGGTTATCAGGGTAACGTACTGTGTACATGGGGTAGGACGTTTAATGAACTTTTATACACAATATTAATACTATAAACTATTTATACTTTCTACTACAACTTATGCACACTACAATAGCCATACTTCTATATGAATATGCCATATTTGCCAGTATAACACTGCATTCCATGCACAAGTGTTATTACTAAGGGGCTATCTACCAAAGCTTGAAACGAACAGCTATTGGACTTTGAGGACTCGCAGTGTGTGGTAGCTTCCCCATTACCCTTGTAAAATATGCATCATATAGGTTGGCAAATATGGTGCGTATATATATATATATATATATATATATATATATATATATATATAAACACACATATATATACATACACACACACACCCACACACTTATATATACACTGTTTAAGACCACATATACCTACATTTTATAAAACATACAGCTGTTCATAGATATAGCATTCTGATGATGCTGGCAATATCAACAATACTTTTTAGACACATGATATCCATGTAAAAAATATCTTTTTATATATATATGTACATGAAAAATCTTTAAAATTCTAAAACCTGCATGTGCCATTTATTCAGATAGCTAAACATAAGTTCTTCAGGTGTATGCTAAAATTTTAAACTCTGAATATATATTGATAACATTGCATTTTTTTGCTCAAAAATATATGCTTTTTGTTTAATCTTTTTTTAAATTATCTCATGAAATCCAATATAGTGTCAGTGAACTCATTAAAAGATTTGTAATTTAAAAAAATACTGATTTTTTTTTTGAATAAAAACACATTTCAAATAAATTAATTGATCATTATGATTCAATGTAGCTTCTTGCCCAAGTAGTCTAAAGAAATAAACAGTCTTCTAGCTCAACAGTTGACTCAATAAAAACCACCCGCTCAATGCTAACGCTATCTTCCTTCAGACAACCTGCCCCTGAGCATGATAGCTGAAACCGACAGGAATTGGAACTCCTTTTTAAGAACGGGAGGTAAGAGTGGCTTGATGTTAGATCAGTTCCTTGTAGAACAAAACAACAAAAACTCTAAGCTCTAGCACTATCTCTTTTTGCACATACCTTCGTGACTTTTCTGCCTGGTCAGTCAAATGACACAAGAAGTTTGAAACATTATCTTCGGCCAAATATATTCATTTCTTTGATCTTTTTTCTTTCTTCTTTCATAGAATATTAGATTCCTAACTTAGATTATAAGGCTTCGTCACAAGATGTGAAAAAAGGCAGTTATTCTCCAACGATATTTCCCACATTAGTCAAATATTTAAAACTGCAAATAAGAAAGAAAAACATAACTAAACCTAACATCAAGCGCAGAAAAGCTTTACTATTCGTAAAAAGGTTAGCATTAGTATTAAAAACAAAACAATAATAAATCTTAGCAAAATATAAAATCTGAAAATGACCAAGTTGGAAAGATAATACACAAAAAAAAACTGCTTTTTTTCAATAACAGTCTCTTCTGAACTTTTATTCAGAAGATAATGACTTCATCTAAAAAAAAAACAAACTTTTTTTTTATCCATCTAGATCAGTGGTTTGCAGAGTCTTAAGTCACAGTCCTCCCCTTGCAATCATAGGGTTCCTCGATATCTCCTCTGTTTTGAATCTTCCAATTTCTTTCACCTTCATACTTTCTTTCCATTGTAAGTTCTCTCCATGGCTAAAGATCCCACCCTCCTCAGAATATTCTTCCCTTGAGAGTCAATTCCCCCTTGAATCACTGATCTAGATGCAAATTTTTTATTTCATATTCTTTGGATTACTGAAATATTTACATTATATTACTAGTGAATCAGTATGTATTGGAATGGTTGATAACACAAAGATTTCAGTTAGTTTTTGATGTATTTCATTTGATCATCTACTTGAAGCCCTTTGGAAATTCTTTTCATGGTGAAAAAAGCAAATAATAATGTAACATTCAACTTTTACTCTTTTCCTCTATTCATTGATGAGAGAAGGTTCTGATTAATTTGTCCGTCTGATCTGGAAAAGAAAAGAAAAATCTATATAATGTATAACAAAAAGTCAATCGAGAAGTCGTGTCTTCAACCAAAGTCTACAAAGTAAACAGTAGAAAACCTGCTATCAAATATTGTTGATTTTGGAATGGTATTTCTTCAATCTTAATTTCAGTTACTTTTTATCTCAATTCAGGCCGTCTTCTACTGCTATGAAATAATTCTCAAAACTGAAAAAATATTTTATTGCGAAAAAAGGACAAACTTATATCGATGGAACAAATATTTCTTTCAATTTTTGTCTCTTCACACAACTTATTTAGTTTATTGACTTGGATTCTCAGCTTTTAACATCAAATAGAAATATTGCATGAAGTTTCAATACATTAGTAAATGTTGTTTTTTTTATTTTTGATATTGTTGTTATCACTTTTTCTTTTTCAATATTATACAAAGAATTTATTCATTTGTGTGAATGCATTATTTTTGCTTCGGTATTCGATTCAGATATGCATATAAACAGACTAGGAATCACAGCAACGAAATGATCTTCGACAGAATTGTATAGAAGATGTTGGATATAGCATATTAGTGAAAATTCGTACAAAAATTGATGCAGGCTTTAAATTATGCAAACATCAACAAGATAGTTTTCAAATGATTTAAAACTGATATATATATATATATATATATATGAATGATCCAACAAAATGATAATAAATTCCAACAACAGCCAAACTTTCTTTCAATGTTTATTCTATTTACGTTGTCTGAGCCAAATGATATGTTCACTGTATAATAACGAGTGATCATTTCAAACAAGTTTCTTTATGATAAAATGCAATTGATTATGACACACACATATGTATATATACTAGCTAGGTTTGCCTTGTATCCAATTCAAATATTCTCATGTCCTTGCAACAAGGAAAGAATTTTGTAGGTGTTCCTGCCCCACATATTTGTATGCAACATTTCTCACATCAAACTGACTTTGTGTTGCATCCTGTTCTTATGGGGGTTGGATAAATAAGAACACAGATATAGACAAGATTCGTCTTTGCACTACTGAGTTCTGACCAGACGGACGCAGATACGATACCACAGCCAATGAAGGTTGACCCCCAAGGCTTGTTTTGTCTAGTCTTGGAAAATTGGATCAGTGTTCTCCCTGTGACCAAGTCAAGAGCTCTCATGTCCAGTGCATTATATATATATATATATATATATATATATATATATATATATATATGAGTGTGTGTTTTAAATTTCAGAGTACTATTATTCTACTCTAATTTTAATAAATATGTTTCACGTAATTTTCTCTTTTAAGCTAACTTACTAATACTATGTATTCAAACAAGAATGTTAGAGAGAATCGGGGTTGGTGGAGTAAAAATGATGATAAAATAAGTTATAATGGAATGTATTGGCTTAGAGTGTTATGATTAAGAGTAAAAAGATTGACTGCAGCAAGTAATATATTGATGATAATGATAATAATAATAATAATAATATATAACAGAGATTGCTTTTCCTAAACACATGAAAAAACAATTACACAGTAATTGGGGAAATGTTTGTATGTAAATAGAACAGTTGTGCATGGATGTTTTTTTTATGTATGCTACATACATATTTACGTATGTAATGATGCATTTTTGTGACAACAGAATTATTTCTAATGCTTGATTATGTCACCTAAGATTTTATCCATCAATCTATTCACTGCATGTTCTTACAGACTATTGCCAATTCCCCAGGTATTTCAATTATTGGTTTTTCCCTCCCACAATTTCTGATCAGTCTTTAAGATTTGTATAATAGTTGAATGTAGACAGGCAGATGGAAGGAACTCGTATGCTTTTATTGCATTTCTTTTAGTTGTGTTCTTGAAAGAGAGGGAATGATATGAATGCTATTATACTCTCCCGTGAGACTTTCAATGATATAAAGTTTTCATTGATTAAATTTTGAAGTGTGCCAAAATCCTAATGGATTATTTCAATATGTTATTTGGCAATAGATGAGGCGGCAAGACAGTCTCAGGATTTATTCGTTTATTATTATTGTTATTTTTTCATTACTACAACTACACTTTTAATGAATGTATTTAAATATTTGAGCATATTGAATTTAAGTTTACTTGTTTCCTTGACAAATACCACTTTATTCTTAAAAGTATAAAATATGCATATGATGATAAATTCTAAACAAATAAATCTGCATTTGTTTGAAATAGAAAATCAGTTTGACAATATGAAGCCCTTCAGAAGACACGTTTTTGCTTGTTTCAATCAAGGCAACGGGTTTTTGTTTTTACGTTTTCTTTGAATTAGTGTTTGAAAAAGAGGGAAGATTTGTGTGTATATATATATATATATTTATTTATTTATTTATTTATTTTGACTGAATAAACAAAATTATTAACTGCAATAACAAATGAGATTTCTGGGATGAGGTTCCAAAAACTGAATAATTTGGAGAAGCACTTGAATTTATACGTAATGTAAACTAATTGTTTATCTTGTTACATCATTTGATCCTTTCAAGACTCCTGGGATATATGTCCCACAGATCTCTTTTTAGAAGTCTACTGGGACATTTTAATTCAGGCATTAAGCACCTTAATAGGTTAGTCTTGAAAAGGTTGAATGATAATGTTTCCTAATTCTTTCCAATTGGCTCAGCAGAAGGTTCAAAACCACACTAAACGAGAGAGAGAGAGAGAGAGTGTGTGTGTGTGAAGCTGAATCTCAGTAAATACTTCGAATTTGTTTTTGTTTTTTTCTTTTTGTTTTGTCCTAGAATTATTACCGTGTGCTTATTTAATAAGATTTGTCCTGTATAAAAAAAAAAAACTGTGCAAAAAAACCAACGACTCTCTTTACTTTCACCATTGTTACATCCTAGTTGGCATTTTCTTTTCAAGGCTTCTTCTCCCAATATTAATGAAGTTTTTGCTGGAATTTTTAAGCAAAGAAATCATTCTTACCTCCGGGCGTTTTGACAACGATTCTCTTTAAGCGTCTCTATTTCTCATCAAGGAACTGTTCTATACTTCAAAGGTAGAGGTTTCTAGTGGTGAAAGGCAGAATTAAGATAAGCGATTACACAGTCTATATGTTTTTCCCCACCTAACAAATTAAGTTCGTTATTTATTCCGTCCCTCTATTACTGAAAGTAGATTACTTCTCCTGGACGTTGCAGTTTTACTCAAATTAAACTCGTCTGCTCAAAATTTGCTACGTTTTTTTTTTACCTTACTTTTGTTCAAGGAAGAGAAACATCCAGTTAACACCTTTCACGGTGCTCGAAAATTTGTAATTCAATTCTAGTTGACGATTAAATTTATGTGTTTTGATTTTTTTTTAATTTATAAATAGAATATAAATATGAACACATGATAGTTGTACATTTACGGAACACCCAGTGAGGAATTAACTCAATAGCATCGCTGGTTCTTCTCAAATGGTTATTGAAGATACACAATTTCTATGAAGTTGCCGTAATCAATAAAGAACTTGGGAACTCCTCCAATGAATAATTAATGATGATTTAAAGTGACATTTTGGGATATATATGAAGTAATGGGTATTAGTATCCGACAATGTGAATAAGGAAAAACAATTTTAAGAAATTTCAGTTCCTAAAACTGTCTTTTCTTATTCTCATTGTCGGGCATTAATATCCATTACTTATACTGTCGACACAAGCACTATAATGTAAACGTATAAATCCATATATATACGTAGTTCTGAGATTAAAAGAATACAAGGCCGGCCAGCGACCGGGGAAGAGAAGGAAAGAGTTAAGGGTGTTACTCCGACCTCTGTCAACCGATCACTTAATTGGTTAGTGCAGAGCTAGGCCCCATAGACGCTCCTTTGGTAATGGGTGTTGGTTCCAGTCCCAACGGGGGCTCATTTCTTTATTTTCCGATCATCACCGATTCGCTCATTACCATGAATAATTCGATTCGAGCAAAATTTAGTTCGATATTCACACACGCATATATATTTTGTTCCATGTACTAATTAAGAAGCAAGAGCAACAAAGTGATCCTAATTATTTCCTTTCCTTCGATATCTTAAGAGCGAAACGTCTTTACATTGTACGCAGCTTCCCAACGACTTGCCTTTATTCCCAGTAATTTTTGTGACAACTATTTCTCACTAGGACTCTTTGAAGAGAATTATCTGTTCTTCGTGCTTATTCTTCGGCACTTCCCATGAGGCCACAATATAATTATACAACTTTCCCCTTTCCTTTTTGTTTGTTTAGCAATGAGTTCCCACCTAGATACAAGGGTGTAGCAATTATGAACTATTTTCTGCTTATTAAAGCGTTTATTTTTTATTGAAGCTTACGTATGTATTGTCTTCACATGAATATAACTATACGTTGAGCTGATTCTATGTAACTGGAGTAGTTGGAAAGAATAATTGGTTGAATGGTAAAGAATCTACCTCAAAGGACACACATTTGATAAAGAATAAATGCGTCAGAATTTAGCTCCTAAAAATGAGAATAGATTGTGATAGTCAGAAATTACAATACGAGAATATACTTCATAGTTGATATATATTGGATTAATCGTTGGGTGGATTGGTTTGGAGTAATTTGCGGTGTGAGTATAATTAGCAGTAATATACTTGATGTCTAAATCAATGAGGAGCGAGAGGAAATAAATCTATATACACGAAATGCGTCAAGTCCCGCTTGAAGAAGAAAGGAAATATGTAGTCGACCGCATTAGGTCCGACCGAATGAAATGTGACGGTGATTTCAGCACGAGTTGGGTTCTGGGCATCTGAGATGAATTTTATAAAGCAGTGCCAAGCTGTTTTCACTGCACAAACACCCACGCTCTTTAGCCATCCTGTTTTGATCTGGTACAATCCTTTTAGCACGCTATACTTTATCCACCCGCCTGTAAACGACGGAGGACCTATTTTACAAACGGATAAATCGTACCCAAGAAGTTTCTCACAGACTCTCGCCCCACCCCACCCCCGGATATCCGGGCTATGGTCCAATGCATCGGTTGCATCCCATCTCGTGGGCCTTGGTCAGATTGCCATATGGCTTTGGTAGACTCTTGTGTAGATTTCTGTTGGCTGACAGGATTGAATCTGATTGATTGGGAAATCGTAAAATTTGAATTTAATTCCTGAGATTTCAAATACAAAAAAGAGATAATTTGCCACTTTATTAACGTTTGAGTCCAACAAATGGATCAATAGAATAATTGATTTCCTGCGATAAAAACAACAAATGCTTCAAAATTGGTGGCT
This sequence comes from Thysanoteuthis rhombus, assembly GCA_963457665.1. Taxonomy (NCBI): domain Eukaryota; kingdom Metazoa; phylum Mollusca; class Cephalopoda; order Oegopsida; family Thysanoteuthidae; genus Thysanoteuthis; species Thysanoteuthis major. Next base: position 46,140,464 of record OY735203.1, on the reverse strand, counting down.
AGATAAAATGTCAAATGATTTGAGTATCTTTTGATATATGCATGTAATGATCAGTTATCTCTGAGTTGAGATTGAACATTTACACATCATCAGCAGCAGCCTTTTAGCGTTCATTATTGGACATAGACTTTCCCCGAGATTCACCAGCCCTCTCTATTATGGGCATTGCGGAGCCGGTATTTTCTGAATTTATCCAGTTTGTTACACTATCTTACTTCATGCCGACCATAACTTCGCATATAATCTCTGGGGATCCACGTTGTGAGCAGTTGTCTGACATTCGTGCAACATGTCCAACCCATTACCATTTGAGTTCTCTAACTGTTTCTATGATATCTCGAACTCCTGTCTTTTCTCTGATATACTGTGCTGTTCTATGATCTCTCAATTTTAAGTTGAGCATGATTCTCTCATGTAAACGTCGCATAGTTTTCAGTTTGAGGGTCAATCTTTGTTAGGTTCCATGTTTTAGCTCCATAGGTGACTATCAGTAAGAAGAACTTCTTTTTACAACAAGTGGGATTTGTGTGTTTTCGAAAGTCGAGCTTGCTATACAAATAAATTTATGACAAACTTCTTTTTTTGCAAGGAATAATAATTTGTCGAAAAATATTGAATGGTAGGTTGCTTAGAGCATGAGTGTAGAAAGAAAGACACGGTAAAATAAACAGAGAGACGGTAAATGGTAAAAAGATTTTGTTTTCTTTTTGTTATATTTTAAAAAATGATCCATTTTTAGCTTCCAAAATCACATCTAAGTTTGTATATTGATAAGACTTGAACAAGTGAAGACTAAAGGTCATTTTGTTATTGTTCTTAAGTGGCTTTGTGTTTTTCTTGCTAAGTCAATGAACTTGTAAGTTAATATTTATAGTAAAAGCAGTGCACTATTTCTTTCCAGCCACTCCCTGCATCAAAGCAATTTGCCCGAACGAAGGTTGGACTACAGGAGGCACTACCGTGATAATCATTGGGGACAACTTTTTTGATGGCTTACAGGTCGTCTTTGGTACAATGCTTGTATGGAGTGAAGTAAGTTTTTTTCCTTTTTGATATTCCCTTTTCTCTCTTGATTTTCAGCTATCTCTTGGTATGATACAGATTTTTTTTTTCTTCTGTTGAGTTTGTTTAATCAAGTCCGTTTGTTCATTCGTCTTCATCAAAACCTTTTCAGTAACGATCTTGTGTACAACTTTCTAAATGTCAGTAAAGTTTAATCGTTCATAAAAATGTAAGCATTTATCATTTGACCAATTCAAGAATTCAAACTCAGAAGATGATCCACAAATTGATCCATCCATTAATTTCAGTCTGTGTTTATTTGATACTCAGGTTATAATTTTATCCTTTCAAAGACTGAGCGATACCTCGGTTTCTTGATTATGATTACACCAGGATGGATCCAACAATATCAGCCAGCGACATTTTAAAAGTATGACGATGATATCACTATCCTCTTCTCTTCCTCTTTCCCGTTTACATTTTTACCTCGTTTCATTCTATTCAACATCGCCATATTCCTCTGTTTGTGTGTGTATATATGATACATGCAAAGTCTATCCATAAGCTGTTCGCTTTAGTTATATAGCCTATATCAAACTACAGCTCATTAAGTAACTGGTTGAGTGCGTTAGTAAGTCTACCAAAATAATGGCTGTTCCAGAAACTTGAATCCCGTTTTCATGAAACTAATGTCTTCAGCTTTAGTATAATGCAAAGTATAATTTTTGTTGATTCACCTAAAAAAATTACCATTAATACTGAAGTCTCTATAATAGACCCTACAAATAAAATATTTCTTGGTATTGTTTTTCACCGAGAGTTACCCATCAAACTAAGACTCTTTTTGTGAAAGAAATGTTGACGATGCTCAGTGGATTTCTTCCCACAGTTTCGTATAATTGGCTACTTCTAATTTCCAGTCAACAGGATAAGATTATGAGTGAGTGTTCGCGAACAACGTAGTCCACCTTGGATTACGCATTCAGAACGGTGTTGTTTTCAAGAACGTCTTGCTCTAATCACCATAAATCATTAATTATCTTTCCGCCTGCCACTGCAACCATCTGAATAGGGCAAAAAAATAATTAATTTGGAGTAAAATGTCAGCCGAGATGTCAGAGACGATTGCAGTCTAACTGTTCTCCATCTTGAAACTCTTTAATCCGTCTGCTGCCACCGTAAAAGACCTTTGCTTGATTAAGATAGAAATCTTGCACAGTTTAGCCTCGGACGGACGCGTCTAGCAATCGTCACTTCATGAGGCTCGCCGCTGAACTATTAGGGGTCGTCTGCTCATTGCATATTCTCACTCGCTCTACTGCCACTGCTGCTATCACCAGTCTAAGTCTATCCGCCGTCACTTCTCTTTTAGGGGGTTACGAACAAAAGCTACAGCGACCTCCAGAACAAACAAGTTTATTAATGTCGGAGCGTATCATCTGCTTCAGAATTTAAGACATAGGATGTCTGCTCGTGCAGAAGAATCCTTTCTTTCTTTTATTGATTGAAGTCAATGACTTGTTCAGTGAAAAAAAAACTGTGCTCGGAATCGGTTCTAAAATTGGTTTGACGATCTTAACAAAGCTAATTAGTATGATGGCAGGTTGTCTTTTTCTTTAGATGACACCTATGGACGTAACAGAATAAACTATATACTTTTCCAAGTGATAGGGGTGATTTTTCATGTCTTGCCTTTATTAACCCAAGGGAAAAATTTAAATGTTTTCACAAACACCCATTTTGTCTCTCGTCTTTGTTTATTACGATAAAATATTGTTTTTCGTGCGTCAGGACTTCTTGGTTGATATTTCTTTCAGGTGTTTCTTTCTACAATCGATCATCGCCACAATCTTTGATTATTTGGTACTCCTGTAGAAAGGAGTATTTATGACCGTCTGCGAATTGTGGGACTAGGGATTTTTTGTATGAACAAATTACTTTCAGTACGGGAAAGGATAATTTTTTTATTTTCTCGGCAAAGGTCACTCTTGAAGGGATACATATTCTCCAATATGACGGTTGCTTGGCTAGATCTGTTCCACAGAATGTTCACTCTGATATTCATATTACACCCCCTTGGTCCCATGCACTTGAATGTTCCCGCATACAATTTCAAAATGATGGTTGTACCATGAACTTGTTTGGGAATAATATGCAGTGTGTGGATTTGTCCAGTATGTGTTCGCCTGAGATGATGCGAAATGTTTCCAGGAGATCAGTCAGGGTTCATCTGTACTTTAGAAATTCCAAGTTCAACTTCTGGAGTCGGTCTATGTAACTAAATACCGAATTTGGGGGATTAATTCTGTTGTATACATTCCACTACATCCATGATGTACTTATATCTGGAAGACCATATGGTTGAAGTTGATTCTGACTTATAATTTTTCCAGCCTCGTGTACTAACAGATATTTGTTTTCAGCTCAGTTTAAAACAATGTCTCATGAATCAGGGTTTGTTTTTTTTGTTTGTTTGTTTTTCGGCAGAGATTTTGAAAATTTAATAATCTCAGTCTCTCTCTTTCTCTCTCTCTCTCTCTCTCTCTCTCTGTCTCTTATTTATATATATATAATCTCATCTCCCTCTCTATCCCACTTATCTCCATATCTCATCTATAATCTAGAAAGCTTTACAGCTTTAAACACTAAACACATTAAATTACAATTCATATATATATATATATATATATATATATATATATGTTTATTCATCATACATATATTATCTTTATCATACATATATTTGTTTATTTATTATACACATATATATATCATATTTATTGTATATATGTATTTGTTTACTCATATATATATATATATATATATATATATATATATATATATATATATAGTTCTATAACCTTTTTCTCGTATTTTTTCTGATTCTTTGCTAGGTTTTACTCTACGTTCAGTGCCTTCACATTTGCATTGAACTACAAAATCAATTATTTTGGCAATGTTTACTTATTATATCTACTACAATCAGATCTCCTCGTTTCTATTACATGATCTGACCGTATTGAATTTGGCTGCGGCTATCTTCAAATATTGCCTAAGGTCCAGTTCCACACGATACCAATTCCATCTACAACGCCATTTGCTTCAGAGACTTCTCCAAAATCTATCGTTTTCCCATCCAATCATATTTTTCCGCCATCTTTTAGAACACACGCACTTAGCTGGAACTGGTTTCTCCTACAAGTTGTTCTCAGTTTATGCTTTTGATGGGGATCAAGCGACAGCAAGTTTCTTCAACGCTCCAGCACTCTCCTCAGTATTATTGAAGAAATGCCGTTTCAATTCTCTTTCGTTTCCTATTCTTCCGATTTTTTTTTTACGAGGCTCTTCTACTATTCCAAGTCCGCCAGCAATGATGGTTACAATCGTTACCTTCATATCTTCCCGATCCATTGTCAACGTTCATATACTTTTCCTTTTTTTCACTTTCCCTCGATTTCACCCTCTGGGACAGTGGCATCGACTATATGATAGATCCTCTTTGTTTACAATAATTGTTATCCTGACTTGCACTGGGTGACCCGTTTCTAAGACACCAATCTCTAACACATCTTATTGTGTTTGTGCATATACTATTTATCTGCATGTTTAAATACCATTCATTTGTACAATTCTCAGTGGATTGCTGTTCCAACCCAATAATGTTTACATAATTGTTGTATCACTGTGGCCACACAAATTGCCCACTGCCAAGTGAGCTACATATTCTTCTGCCTTGGCTTGTGTGTGTGTATAAAGCCACATTTTGAGGAGCTATAATCTTGAAGATTTTAATGTGTATACCACAGTGTACCATCTAAAAATATTCAGAAATATTTAGCTTTTGTTCTTTTTATCTCCATGGCCATTTTGGGCCAACAATGCCCAAATCTTGTGCTGGTATTTTTTTTTTTTTTTTCAGATGATAATTTTAGATTAAAAAAATATTTTATTTAGATAATTTTGGATAAATACTTCTGGTGCACGCGTGGGCTACGGTAATTCGTTTATGCTAGGTACGGACGATTTCATTATTATTTCTTGCTTATGTACATCAGATGTGTGGTGACTGTCGCTGTGTATTGAACGACAGCAAATCTTCTCGAATCTCCAGCATCTTCCCCAATATTCTCGCAGAGCTCCAACACTGTCGTAGTCTGTACAGTTCCATTCCTACCTCCAATTTCCAATATCGTCTTAGTGTTTTTGGTATGGTTCCAAGTGCGCAGGTTATTGTGACTACGACCCTTACGTCCCAAAGCTGCTTCAGTTCAGCGACGAGGTCTTGTATTCTTTTAATATTATCATTATTACTCATTCCTAGTATTAATACCTAGATTCAATCTGGTCTTCGGGTTAGATACAGAAAACTCTAGAATCGACCCTAAAAACCTGCTCTTATTACTTTGTACTCATTGGGCCTTTACGGGGATTAATTGACAGCTACTATTATAGCTGACTTTAATAATGCTATCAAAAGGTGATAATCATTCAGTGTGAATAATTATCTCGTTATTATCAAGTGAAAACCGTTTCCCTGATATATTTAACACGTCTTTCGATATTTTTGTTTAATGATTGATATATATATATCAGGGAAATATATATATATGCCGTCATACATTTAGTTCAAAATATCTACTCGTGTTTCTGTGGACTTCGAGCACTTTCTTTACATTTACTTACCTAAGATATTTTTCCAGTAAAATTGCTACAGATAGAGAAACAATTAAAAAAAAAAAAGTCACGCTATACATTATATGGATTTTTTTTTTTAACCTGCTCTGAAATCCAGCCTGCTTTCTGGATTTTAGTTACATCCACAATTGGACGTGTTTTCTGACACCACCATCACCACGGCCGCCGCCAACGCCGCCACCGCCATCAACGCCACCAATAATGATATTTCATCTCTGGTTCTGCTCCTACGCGATCGTTTCTCAAAGTGGAGCCTCGACTTAACTGAGTTATTCTATGTAGCATCAAATTCCATTTGATTTGCCTGAAACTTTATTGATGTATTTACAATATCAATAATTACTTTTAACATCAGAGAGAATCTTGTTTGGTCGGAATCTAATAAAATGCTATTGGCCAGCCTCGTTATTTCTGCTGTGTGCAAGCAGCGATCCGTGCAAGAGTCCTTCCACTCCCCGGGGCCGCTCGAACCCCACCCCCCCTTCCACCAACGCAAGGTTTGTGAGGGCTAATTGAGAGAACTATTCACGGGCGTTAAGTTCAGCCTGCCGCTTCAAAAGCTTCATCCGGCCATGTGCAGTCTGAAGACGTAGATAAATAATAATAGACACAAATAAATAAATATCTGTTCGTCTGGTAACAAATATAAAATCGAAAAGGAAGACACATGAAACGAAAAAAAAAAAGATAATAAATAAATAAAAATGATGAATATATATTTTTATTTCGTGAAAAATTAAACCGTATAAAACATGCTAATGTGATTGATACCATTAATGGATATCGATATTCTTTTTAAGTATCTAACAGGAACGAGTGCACAATTTTTTCCTATTCACACACATACATATATATATATATATATATATATATATATATATAATGTGTGTATGTGTTACTCTTATGCGTGTGGGATTTTAATGAATTATGTACTAAGAAATGTTTTCATGATGTTTCAAAGATAGAGCATAATGAAACAAGATTTACCATAATTCAGATATGTTGTTGAGCTTTGATACAAATTTATTTATTTATTTCTCACTGTTTCTGTCATTTTCGTTGACACAGCCATGCATTATTAATGCCATATTCTCCAAAACGATTTTAACGAATCGCTCTTTATAGCATTTTTATGTCTCAATGTTTATTATAATCAAAAATAGAATATAAACTAATTCCCTGCAATGAAGATGGCTCGCAAGTCATTCGTAAGGAAATTTTAATAAAATCAGATCATAAGATCTGAATGAGTTTTTTTTTTTTTTTTTCCTTTTTTTCTTTTTTTCTTTCCCCTTATACTCGAACAAGTACTGAGCGGAAGAAGCATTTTTCTTTCTTTCTTTAATTAATCAGACAATGAGAAAAAGCATGTAAGCAGCCTTAAATTCTGGTGTGAATAAAGTATGAGACAACACCATCAATCACCAAGTAATAAAATATTTAAACAGACATTCTTTACCTCCTCAAATGACAATGTTGTTGGTCTTTTCTTTGTTGAATTTCTTTACATCCCAGAGAAAGATTGTCGGCTTTCGTTGTACGATTGTTTTGATAATTACATCCTAGTTTGATCAGTTTAGACTAATTATGTAGAGGAAGTATGATAGGTAAATATATTCACCAAGATATATAGCTTGGGGTTTGTAGTATATATATATATATATATATATATATATATATATGTGTGTGTGTGTTTGTGTTTCGCTAATTATCATATATCTACTTATTTTCAAAAACAGTCCATATTAAATGAATATATGCCTAATTCTAAAACTTGAACAATTGTTAACATTGATATCAACTTTCTTCCGTGGATTTGTTATTTATTGATATTGGAATTTAATCTATTAATAGTAACACATTTTCATAGTTTATTTTTAACATTAGATTTTTGTAAAAAAAAAAAAAAAACTACGCTAAAAACGAAATCTTCTGAAGCAATACTGACTTCACCAAATTAAATCAGGAGACAGTCTCTCTTTATTATCGATATTTTTTCAACAAACTGGTCAACCAACAGAACGCCGATGAAACAAATAATAAATATATCTGGCTAACTTAACTAGAGGAGAGAAGAACAACACACCTTTGAAATTGAATCGAACTGAACTGGCATTGTTTCATGATGCTTTATTTTGTTCAATTCATCCAGTTTAAAACTGGCTTTGAAACTGTCGTCATTTTTAGCAACGGTATTTTAAATTGCTACACATTCGGCGGCAGGGTTTTTACCTAAGCCGCGATCGAATTACGCGATGCTTCGCACTCTGACAGGATATGTGTAGCATACGGGCGGAGGTTTCGAGTAATGATGATGATGATGATGATGGTGAGGGAATTAGAAGGTAGGAAGACACCTTCAGTTCTCTCATTTCGACTTCATTGCAATTTACTTTGAACTACAGACGCTTATGTAATGAAATAACTGACGACTGCAAACTAGAGGCTGATTAATACTGTGTCAAACAAAGAGAAATTGTATCAAATGGAATTAGTACAGCTGCAACAACGTACTATTGTCAAATTATTTGAATTGTTTCACCCTTAAAATAGATTTCAATCATAGTTAGCAGTAGCTCGTTTGTACGGCAGGGCGGGGGTCCCTTGGGATTGGTTGAGAAACAAATCACCAACCAGAAGCCACGGTGCAATTATACCTCCCTCGTAATGTACGTTGATTTGTAGTATTCTCTCTTTGCACTGATTCCATGGGAGAGCAAGGGTGGGGGGGTCAACGTAACCCATCAGAGGTGTGCCCCCCCCTCTCTAATCCACCATCCCCCACCAATCCGGTCGAGGTCATCAGTGGCAGCACTTGTAATCGCATAACTTTTCTCTCCTGAGATTCGGAGAACTTTCTTGAAATAAAGTTAGGTTTGAGACAACTAGTGCGCATAGTCATAGTGTATCGGTTTGGTTAGCAAGCTCGTCTCGCAGATCATTATTACTGGGTTGAGAGTTCGATTCTCACTGGATGCCCTGTGTTTGTGGCTTCGTGTCAAAGCTAAGCAACCTTCAACAGTAATTTCCATAATCAGTCTTTTCTCCATGATTGAGCCTATTTTGAACAAAGATGAGAAGAAAACTCCTGTTTATTCATTTTGTGTAATTAAATATTGTTAAACGCAGCCATCTTTGTTCACAGAGTAAGGATGATGATTCTTCTACCGAATTGTGTTTGCTTCAAGTATTATTTTTCTTTTATTTATTTTGTTTATCTATATTTTTTTGCTCCAGTTTCTTTATATTATTGCAAAGTGAAAATCCTTTTCTTAAAAATTATCCAAATTGCAAAGGTCAATTTTTAAAAAAACAAAAAAAACAACTAATGTCTATTTGTTTTATCTCTCTTATCAAAGAATTTTCAAACATTCACCTAGGAACAAAAATATTTTTATTTCACCAAAAATCAGAGAACTTCAAATAACTTGCAAAACTACACATTACAAGAAAATTGATCTGAACCTGAATTAGATAAATTGTATATGACACCCCAGCGTTGTTATCTGCACCCCGAATAAGCAAAGAAATATTTTATAAGAATATCTGTCTCCACGAAATTTAAAGTCATTAAGAACATCCCTTAATGATGCAGTCCCTGAAAGGTGTGGGTGAGCCTCGAACACCTAAAAGGGCAGCTCTTAAATATCTCAGACGATATTTTTAGTCCTTAACAACGATACCACATCGGAGTCATTAAACACTGTTTGGTTGGAAATAGATTAACGATATTTATTTAAGGATTTATTTGACATGTAAAAATAAAGTATTGAATCAATTGATGGAAAGGCGAAAGTTCATTGGCCAGAAATGAATTTAAATTCATGATAGTTTATAAAATCGTAGTATTTTTGCTTCGTGCCGAAGAATATAAAGAAATATTCTGCTTCTAAGATGAATTATCTTTTCAGATCTGCATTGATCAGTGACAAGATTTGATTGATAAATATATTGATTTCATCTGGTAAATCCATTTAAAGATAAAAGCAAAGATTTACTGCCGGAATAGAATATAAAGGTTGAAAAAAAAAAAAGCAGATTGTTTTTTAATGTCAAACCATGCTATAACAATGATGATGATGATGATTTTTTTTCCTTCTTTTCATTCAAAATTCCATTCAGCATGGGTTTCTTTGTTGTTTTTTTTACGAGTAACTTACTAATAAATTTTCTACCAGGTTGTACAAAGTGACTACAAAACCAAATACATAAATTATTAAAACAAAAACAAAAACAGGGACAGAAACCCTCTCCTCGCTTTGAAAGTTTGCTTGCTCTCCCAAATAAGTGCGATCAACTTATGAGTCAGATTTGTTCTATGCGTGTGAGTGCCAAAGCGTATATGTGTGTGAGCTTGCGCAGTACACACTTGCGTCCTTCCATACATGCTATTGGCTCCTCGCGGTCTTCGGCTGCTACAACAGTGGCGTAAATGGATCAGAGATGGTGAGTCAGCCATCCTTGTAGTCGAGGTCGAAGGGATTTGCTGAAGGCGTGTTTTGGCTGTGTTGTGTCTTAGACCTGCGCTAGAACCCTTTCCACCCCAACTGTCATTCATGCAGTCGCCCTTTACAATAATACGTCATTGTACCTGCATGCAAGCCTGGCTTGTGTTGGTCGCGTATCCCGTTCCTGTTCCACCAACGACCTGTAGACATGCCAAGTGCAATTCATGAAATATTGATGAGATTTATGGCTGTGAAAATATTCTTGGCGTAGGGTTGAATGAAATGGCTATTGAAGAAACAAAGAAGAACAAAAGAATGGTTTTTCTCAAAGAGGAAGAGACATTTACATGAAAAGTCGTGATGGTAATGCCTAGTTCATCGACAATTGTATATTAGCTATTGATGCAGGCATAAATGGGATTGTCTGCGAGTATTCTCCTATACAGACATTTACACCAAATGAGTATCACAGATTTAAAAACTGTTACCCAAGTTGGATATTGGTTTATATCAATAATGCCCCTTTGATATTTAGTAACGGAAACAAAATGTGATCTTTACCTGGGCTCAAACACCGACAAGTGATACTGAAGAAAAGCCTGTTAATATTATATCTTCCAAATAAAGGGTAACCAATATATATATATATATATATATATATATATATATATATATATATATATATATATCCTTATATTATATAAAGACTTTATTTGAAATGATCTCCCATTTTCACACGGTGAATGCACTGGCTTAGACAGCATAAATGATTCACACACATTATATATATATATATATATATATATATATATATATATATATATATATATATATATATGCGCACACACTGTATCAAATTAGATGATTTTATTAATTTCTGGTTCTTATCTGATCAAAGATTTCCGTTATGGTCGAAATTAGCCTATAATTTTTATTTTGCTTAGCAGAAATGTAAGCAGACAAATAGTTCAGGTTACTGATTAAAACTCTCTAATTAGTGGGAATCATTAATAAAGATTGATTGTATTCATTCATTAACGTTAGCAATCAGACTGATTCTTTAGATTAACTAATGCCAGCCTTTAGAGTAAGATGAATTTGACACAGACTAATGTACGATTTCGTCGTTGTATTTCAGGAGACCTCCAAATCAAATTCTGATATCAACTCTGCCATTGTTGATAGGATAACTTTCCAAGAGACGGTTCTCTTTATTCAATACTTCAATACTTTTTTTTTTTTTTTTTCATTTTAAACAAAGTTTTAACGTTTTTCTTTTTCTTTTTTAGTTTATGTCAGAGCTGATTTAAAAATGCTCTCTGGAACCGCTTGAAAAAAAAACTGGGAACTAAAATAGTTTGGCCATTGGATTCAACCTATAATTTCTTTACTAATTGAGTTAACCAAAAGAAACTGTCTTGACAAACTCGTAATAGAAAAAAAAAAGTTCACAATGAAATTTTCAGGTCTCCCTCCCATCCGACCTCCTTTTGTTAATGCTCTGGAGGGTCAGCCACCAATTATGATGCTTTCTCTCCCCTGTTATTTCATCTTAACTTGGGTGGGGATGGGATCAAATGTAACCTGAAGAGTCCTCCATCTAGTCAATATTGACAGGATCCTGACTGCTTTCGAAGGTTCATTAAATCTTTAACAAATTCTTGAAATGTTCATAAGGGCAGACCTCTCCATGTTTAACACATACTTGCAAAAAGAATTTTAAATTTATGTCATGATAACTAGTATCTTTTTTTTTTAATTTGATAGGGAAAAATTAACCATCTTCTCCTCATTTTTCCTCTATTTAATACTACGAATTAGAATTATTTACTGACGTGTTATTTTTACGACTTTTTTAAGAATGTAATTGTTAGTTCTAACTAATTTCTCTTATTAGTGAAATCAAAGAAGCATTTCAAACTTTGGACTGAGACTGTTTGACTTCTAAAATGTTCACCATATTTTATTTCAATCCGCGTCTCGTTTTTCTCTTCTTGGTTCTTACCAAAGTTTCTTTTGGAAGAATTCTGAGTTCACTGAACAATAACTCATCTTCTCATTCGAAAAAAAAAAATTTTTTTTCTATATCTTTTATATTTTCAAGATATATATATAATATATACACACGCGCGCGCACACACACACACACATATATATATATATATATATATATATATATATATATATATATATATATATATATAAGATGGGGAAAGTTACATTTTTAGTCCTGGCTGATGTCACCAAAAACAAAATTTGGGCACGATATTTTTTTAGTGGTCAACGACCCGTTGCTACGTTGACAGTTATTATATATATATAACAACAGGCTCGGCTGATGACTTCTATTGATACTATAATTTTGACAGTCACTCACAGAGAGAAAAAACAAGTCAGTCAGTCAGATAAGTGGTAAGGAAGAGAAAGAAGTCAAAATACAAATCGAGTTCTCTCTGTATTTACCGAATAAATTCGTTCCAAATCAATATATTTATTATCAACTCGGTTAAAGTCCGTCCAGTTTCTTTTCTAATCTATTTTCTGCAAAGTCCAATGTTGTTATAGTGCTAAGTGTCTATCGCCGGTTATATTTCATTTGTTGCAAACTTTTCCCCCACTCACTCCTCTTTTTTTCTCTCTTTCATTTCCATTGACCCCCCGCCCCACCCCATCTCTTCATTTCACCATTTATTTTGTTGTGTATCCAGCTGGGATGACTATAAAAGAAGAAATCCAAAACTACGACAACAGTATTACCAAATGAATTCTTTACGAAAAATTCAAAACTTACCATTCAAAGTCACTGAAACATTTTTGTAGGTTTGTAATAAACAAAACATTTGCTTTATAATAATGTTTGATTCAACCCCACACCCAACCAAAAACAAAAAATTCAACCCTGTCCCCAAAGAAAGACTTTTATGGATTGTTTTGGGGGAATATAACTGAGATTCTAAAAACAATAGGAAATGAGATAGACTCAGGAGTAAGAGTGTGTGGAGACTCTGTTTATTAATTAGGGTAATTCATAAATTAATTTATTGGTCTACTAAACATGTTTCGGGAGGTGTTCCCATCTTCAATAGTGTGTGTTGAGTGTACCTTTCAGTGGTTAAAAGTTTTCAGTAGAAAATACATTTACCATCAGATACTTTACTTTGGAGGCAAAAATTGGAATCAAATCCTTTAGAATCATCTTGATACGCAGAACTTTATTCTGCACACACACACACACACACATATATATATATATATATATATATATACATATATATATATATATATATGGGGGTACGTTTGTTTGTTATTTTAGACCAATTTGCCATTTTGAAATTAAACTAATTGATAAAGGAGAACCAAATATGCGACGAAAAATTATTTTCTTGAAAGGAGACGAAAAGACTAAAATGAAACCTTATAAAACTGATCAATGATTAACTGAGATAATAAATACGGAAAGTTCAGATTTGAAAAGGTTAGACAAAGCAAATTGACACAATAAATGCTTATAAAAATATACCTCTCTTGTTCTTTCTGATATTTCCTATTTTTCTTGTAACTTCTTTTTTTCTTTTTACAAACTCATTTTTGGTAAAAATTTGTAAATTGACCAAAGATTGTCTTTATCGAATTTCCCAATAATTTTCTGTCCCTCCCCCCACACCTTATCCACAACTATAGATGGAAATCCCCACCCCCTTTACTCGTTAGCGGAAACTTCTAACCTTGCTCCTAAAAAAAATAAAAATGGGTCAAACCCACAATTTTCCAAGTCCCTAAATCCTTGATGGATTATTAGTAAGAACACAAAATTTATTTTGATTTTCCCGCTTTTTGCGATTGTTTTGTTTTTGGGATGTCTGGGTTAGCGTGTATCTATGTGCATGTAGGACCGCCGCTTCCTCCTCCTCCTCCTAACAGCATTCTGATTGGAATTTATCTACAATTTTCTTTGTTACCCCCCCATCCACCCAGCACCGTAAATAAACCAAATGCAGATAGCATCAGGATATTGATTAGATTTCTCCAGTGAGACACCTGCGCCGCTTCATTCCGTTGCGTTCTACACAACCCATTCAGCCACCTACCATTTTATTTATCTGCCCGTCCCTTCATTTTAACTCACCCCCCCCCTTCCAAAAAAACCTTCTTCTGAGTAGAAAGAGGGGGGGAAAAAGACTTGCCGAAATACACCCCCTTCCCCCGTGCCCTTTCTATATTATCTTCAGCAAGTCTGAGAGAAATAGTGAGTACCTACATTTTGGGGGGGGGGGGGGCGGAAGATAGGATGAAAGAATGTGCAATGAGGGAGAGCTGATGGAGTGGGAGGAAAGAACAAAAAAAAAAACACACACACACACATAGATATATTCTTACCTGAATGGAGACAGACAGGTATATATGGCTGTGCCTCTAAACATATGTATAATTTGCCTTATTTGTGTTAATTGATTTAACTCGTCGAATGGTTATACGTGATATTTCGTTTATTCTTTTTGTGCAAACACCTCACAAAGGTGTTGAAATTAGAGTACAAATAGTTTCAAAAATAAGAATAATATTTTTATTCATATATTTGAAACACTAAAAAGAATTCATGTGGGAAATCTATCTCCACAGAGTTATTTTCTTATTTTTATTCACAGACAGACAGACACACACACACACACACACACACACACATATATATATGTATGTATATATATATATATATATATATATATATATACACATATATATATATGTATGTATATATATATATATATATATATATATATATATATATATATATATATATATATATATACATACATATATATATATCCTTCCCTTTTAAAAATTGAATAATTTCCAAATTAGGTCAAATGATTATGTATATTCCTAGTTATCTATAAAGAGCTTTATCAACGAATTAAAATAAATAGAATACAAAAATATTTAAGGATGAAAGGAAAACAAAATTTTATATATTATAATATATTTCATTATTTCTTGATCTTATCCTCAAATTACACATATAATTTGCATTAAGACAACAAAAAGCGGGACTTTCACCAAAGATCAAACTCTAACATCAAAGTCTGTTTTGGAATCAATAAGTCTCTATAATCTAAATGGATTTCTTACACATTTGATTCACTCTGTATACTTAACATCACAAAATTGGTTCATTGCAAAATGAACAATGATTTTATATATATGAAAGTCAATTCTTTTTGAAAATCTACGAATAAATCCTGTTTAAATAGTTAATACAATTTCTGAAATTAGATAATAAAAATTGTTGAATCTGAATTAATCCCAGTCACAAGACAATTGTAAAGAAAAGGATGAAAGTATCTCGGAGAACGAACTGAGGAGAATCAGTAATAGACTTGAGCTGTTCAAATTTCTTAGATGAACTAGTGCTTTTTTTCTATCTGATTTCTGTTGCCTTTTATCGCAACTCTCATGATGTTTTCTACAACCGTTAACTAAGCTAAATGGATGGGAAATTCTATATAAAAAAGGTGATCAGTATTTATTTGATTAACTAGCAAGAAACAGCTGATTTTATTCCTATTCTGATGTTGAAAGATGTGAATAATCAATGAATACTGTAAATAGATATCAAGCTTATTAATCAAATATCAATTACAAGTATATATATATATATATATATATATATATATATATATATATATATAATCTCAATATGTTCGTAGCCTGACTCAGTTATTAGTTGAATTTTGATGAAATATATTCATCATATGATATTTTATCTATATAAGTAAAGAAAAGGCATTGGGTTAAGTACATTGAGAAAGGAGGTCTTGCTGAAAAATGAATATTTGTCGTACAAAAAAAAAATACTCTTTTCTCATTAGGCTAAGGACTTCCTGATGCACTCACACACACACACACACACACACACACACACACACACGCAGTACTGGAAGGGATATTGAGTCTATAGCCACACTGAAGAGTTGTAATACAACGAAACAGCTGTCTATGGATGACAATTATTAATTATATATAAATATATATGTATATGTATGCTTTTTCATTGTAAGTTTTATATCAAGCGAGTTATATATAAGCGTACAATAAAAAGGCATGTCAAATAATATAAACACAATGAAAGAAAGTATTTTAAATCGATAATTATAAAAATTGAGTGATTAGAGCAATTTTTCCTCACTCCTTTGTGTGTAGCTATCAATGGAATTCAGCTACAGATTTTAACCAGAGTGTAAGCTGAGACATCTTGGGCAAGTTTTTCGAGAAGCATGCAATCTGTAATCAGGAGGCATGAAATTAAAATAATAACGTGATAAGAATGATTTTGAAAATCTGCAGTCATAAATGATGGGATTAGAAATGTATTCTATTTCAAAATAAAGAGACAATTCTTTCAATAAACAGCTTGTTTTTGTTGTTAAAACATTAGGCTTCCGTTTCTGAAGGCAATGATCTTCCTGATAAACTCTTACAATCTCTTCCTCTTAAAAAAAAAATCTTTCGTTATCTCTTCTTTCTCTTTTATTTCAAAAGATTTCAAATTTGATTTGCTTTGAATTCTTTTTTTTTTTTTTTCTTTTTTTTCAAAGTAGTTTTCCGAGTTTTTCCATGAGAAAAAAATCACAAAACAAAAGAAAACCATAGTAAGCAGAGTCTTTTAAAAAAAAAGCCTCTGGCGACAACCCATTGGATTCTTATCTTGAGTCTTGAGTCTTTAGTCACACCCACGCACTGAGGATGGAGCAAGTAAGTAGTGCAGTCCCTCCTAGAGAGCTAGTAGTATTGATTTATTTTCGCATCTCTTACTCCAATGACTGTGGTCCCGAATTACCTACCCCTAACCCTAACGTGGTACCACTGGGATTTTGGCCGTGTTCGAGAGATGAGAAAATGAAGTAATACTACTCGATCCGTTGAAGGGACCGCGCTTCTTTTTAGGGATCGCACAACTTGTACCCAGAGGATTGAATACATTTAGAGTCCCTGTAATAGCATCAAAAATAAAAGAACATGAAATACATGCACACACGTTTGAATAGTAATACTACAAAAAAACGAGGGTGTAGGTAATAACATTCATAACAATAAAGACAATGAAATAACGTACACGATTCTTCAAAATTGTTGAGTGTTAGCTTTGCAGCAGAAGGTTAAGAGTTGAAGTAGAATAGCGTATCAAAAAAAGTCGTCCCTTTAAGACTAGTGACAGCGAATGGATAGAAACGTTCGCCAAATAAAGAAAGAGAGAGGAGAAAAAGGAATGAATGAAACGGCAGAGGCTTGCTTTTGTTAAATTGGCTTCTTGTTAGTAGTGTTGTATTGCAACTTCGTCGTTAGCAGTTGTAGCGAGTACCTTTGCCTCAGTAAGTCTAATTGATGAGGATGGCATCTTTTCTCCTTTCCTCTATTTTTTTTTCTCTTACGACTGACCACTTATGCAACCATGAAGAACCTTAACGGCCACTCAATCCCTTGTTTATTCAATGAACTTAGATTAGCTAAGCAAGGGGTCACATTGTGGGGCACCCAGTGAAGATCGAATTCACTTTACAAGCGGATTGAGATAGCTAGTGAGATATAGGGCTTGCCAGCCACCTCGCAACTGCAGGCTTCCTTAAATATTGGCGTAGCTTGGCCCGACGTAGGGCCGAATACGAGGAATTCTTTGGGTAGTAAGATCATAGTATTGCGCCAATCTCCCAATTCAGGGAAGATCTACCGAATTATCCCCCCAGCTTCACCATTTTTTTTTCTATTTTCTTTTTTGAATAGTGTATATGTACTTACACCCCACCCTGCTCTCCTTTCTTCTTCTTCTTCTTCTTTTTTCTTCTTCTTCTTTTTTCTTCTTCTTCTTTTTTCTTCTTCTTCTTTTTTCTTCTTCTTCTTTTTTCTTCTTCTTCTTTTTTCTTCTTCTTTTCAGGATAGTGTAGCAACTCCTTTACGTTTACCAATAACTTATCTGAATTTTTTTTTCCCACATAAATTAACACCAATCCCTTGGTATGTACCCAATAAGGCCAAATCGATTGCATTCAAAGTCTGAATTCAACGTTTCAAGTTTCGGGCGTTTTTATCGACACGTCACGCCTTATCAAAAATGCGCAGAGGTGCCTATAAACTTCGAAACTTGTCGAACTAAAACATTATTTAGATCCATCATTCAATTAATGATAAGATAATTTGATCCTGAATAATACGAGTTTGATAGGAGTTTTCACCTGGGATTAAAGATCTGAACCAAAAGCTCTTTGTGCATGAATCCGTACATTCATGTATCTGATAAAATATTTGCGAGGTTGAATCAGTAAGTTACGTAGCCTGAATTTTGGTTTGAGATTTTCACTGCATAGTGTTCTGTTTAAGTGATTAATGGAGAAGCGCTGGATAAGATAGATTCGTTGACTATGATTTGATATTGAATCGAAAACGTACAACATAGCATTTGTTGATTTTCATTTATTGAATCCATAGGGTTACGTTGTTCTAATTCCAATATTTGTCGCAGGCAGTATCCTTTCTCAAGTTCAAATCTCAGTGGAGCTAACTCTTTTTCTTCGATCCATGCTGTTTATTTAATGATCGTAGAATAAAGTTTTGACGGTTGAAATAAAATGCAATAGAAATAAGATGTAAGAAAGACGAGCCCCCCAAAATAATGATTTAGTTATGGTTTTCATCTGGAATAATAATCTAAACCTTACAAGTAGTTAAGAGCGTTTTTCGATATTTTTTTTTTCATCGAGAGATATTGATATTTCAAAATTTTCTCAGTATGTTCTCCTTTTTATATTCCATCAAATCGTTGAGTCCTGATTTTTTTTTTCTTCTGACATTAAAAACGAAACATTTTTCTCTCTTTTTCAATTCATTCAAGCAAATTTGATATCGGTTGAAGGCTTTAAGGATGATGTGAACTGATCTGATGGGAAGACTCTTTTCCATTACATCTTTCTTTCTCCCACTCTCTCTCTCTCTCTCTCTCTCTCTCTCTCATGTGTCTCTTTTCCACTACTTCCTTTTCTCTCTGTCTTCTTCCTCTTCTGGTAGATTATGAGAAATTACTTTTGATTACGTCAACCATTCTAGACTCCGAGGTTGATTACCTGATCCTCAAGTGTTCTTGACATCCCGAGAAACGAGGCAGAAATTTATTGCTTTTATTGTGTTGAAGAAAGAGTTTGTTTTTCTCCAGTTATTCTTGTCTTTCCCCAACCGTTTCCGTTGCCCTTTTATTCACTCTGGTAGTCTCTTATGTTTTCTTCTTTCTTTCTTTTTTCCTTCAGTTGATTACTTCACATGCAATACGAGTGCAAACACCACCACGACACATTCCAGGAGTAGTAGAGGTCACACTATCCTACAAATCAAAACAGTTTTGTAAAGGGGCTCCCGGAAGATTTGTATATACAGGTAAGTTCTGGACACGTTGTACAATATATATATATATATATATATATATATATATATATATATATATAATGAAATAATTAAATAATTGTGTCATCCACAGACAGCTGTTTCGTTTCGTTGTACAACTCTTCAGTGTTGCAATAGACTATCCATTATCCCATCCAGTACCAGTAGGATCGAAACCTTCGTTTCAGACCTAGAGGCTGGCATCTTACCTCTGCCCTACGCAGAACTGGACGGTCAGTAAGGTTGAATTTAATTTTCCCATCCACCAGAATGCTCTATTCCTAAGTTGGAAGAGCTTTTGTGGCCTTGTGTGCTAAAACTAGTCTACGCTCGGTAAATAGCAACTTAGTTGCCGGCCTTGGAGACGGAAAAAAGTATAAATGTACTACTATAGAATGTACTGATAATATAATAAGAGACAAAGCACTAAATGTTTGTCTTGTACGTTAAAGGTCCAGGGAAGAGTCATAACGTCAAGTGGTCCCTAAATGCCCTTTTAAGATACATCTTATATGAGGTTATATCCTAAAGTTCAGGGTAAAAAAAGACTGATAAAAAATAAGGTTCTTCATTTTCTGGTGGAGTGATTTCGAGAGATGTGTGAAATGTGCTGCGAGACACAGGAAACGCTAGGTAACCTGAAAGGTGAATAGATTGATCAATCTGTTCAAATACCCCAAACTTTGGGGTAGCGCCTCGTTGACCAGTAAATTCGATATACAAGTCGCAGTAAGCTTGGGAAATGATAAATACCGATCTTCATATATCACATGAAAGTATAAATTTAAAAGTGAAATAACTGACACAGGGCTATTACCATAAAGCACACAATAAAGGGTAAACCTGTGTTCATCTAGGTGTACACAAATAGACTTATCCACCACCTGAGCCCTTGAGATTTAAAAAAATGTAACAATGGAATTGTTTGAATTCTTTCATGTTTCTTCTAATGAATAAGGTGAGTAAAGGTATAACCCGCTTTTCAAAACTCTGCTTTGAGGTAATCGTAATGATTTCTATATATCATTTGGAAAATAATCCAGAGAGTAGTGTGATCCCTTTTCCCTCCAATTTTTTTTTATTTTTTTTTTTTATTTGAATATTCCTCTCCTATATTTTTATGTCCGTCTCTCAGGAGACGGCTGATTTCTCCTTTATATTCTTTCTCACATTTAAACTATTATGTTATCTCTTCTATCATTATGTATCATATCAAACTTCCATATCATAAAGTGTTTATGAAAAATTAAAACAGAATGAAATTAAAGAAGAAAAAAAACACAAAATATGAATGAGTAAGAGTCGAAGGGATTAAGGAAGATTCTTGAAAGATGTCAGATTAAATGTTGTATTTGTTAGCTTTCATTCTCTATGTCATAAATTTTATGGGTCCACTTGATAGCCAATCAGTGAGATGTCATGATCTTTATGGAGCTGACACTGCCAGAGGCCATCTTGCTTACTTATCATTCTGCTAGACAGAATTCCACAGTCTTCCGACTTCCGACCCCATCCTTCCGAACCAAACTTCAGCAGTTTCCCTCCAGATTGTTTGATTTTTTTACCCTTTCTCTTTACTTTTTCTTATTCCATAACTGTTATCCACTGGACCCATTAGATGTCTGTAATAAACTCCATACAATAATCTTCCTCTACCTTCTTATTGTTGGAATAGCCTTAAATGCTTCCTTCCCATAGCATGTATTTTTCTCTTCTACCTCAGTGTATCTTCTGTTTCCTCTTTCTAACTTATCCACCCACCCGCTATCCACAACCTTCTCTCCATCCCTGATCACTTATAGAGAATATGTGTATGCAATGCTACGCTCCTGTGGATTTTTTTGCCTCACTCGGAAGGAAGTCATATGGTGAGAACGTGGCTGAATGTACTTCGGATAAACAATTTTTTCCTTATGCTATAAACAGATTAAAAGCAATCAAATTTAGTGGAGGATTGAATCTGTTTTCAGTTTGAATCACAGAACCAATGCAAAATACAAGAGATACATATTGTGTGGATAGTTCCAATTATGACACCTTTCTTCGGGACAGCCATACTGTTTATTCATCCTCGAATAAAATCTCTCTCACTCTGATACTAACTTGTTTGAATAGTCCCTTAATAATGAACACATACATTGTTTCCCAAAAGAAACACTATCAATGTTATATTGTTTGATTTTTGACTATCAAGAGAAATGTAAAAATCGGGCTTAAATATTGGACTATCCTGTAATTGTAAGATATACCTAAAGGTATCATTATCCTAAGAAATGCCATGGAGAACCTTGTTACTGTGTTATGATATAGTTTGGTTTGATTTTACAATCACATGAAAAGAGGTCTGCAATAATAAATCTGAACAATCAAGGGAGATAACTTTCCATAGTATTCTCTCCAGAATTACTCAAGAATAGACAATTCAACCATTAGCTTGGATTTATTAAAAAGAAATGTCTATTCACATAATAAATACTGATTTCCTGTTCAAAAGGAATCACAATATCAATTTAATTACTAGTTCTATGCTCTCTGGATCACTCAGATTTTCAGAAAAGTGACGTCAGAATAATGTATGAATTGTGTAAATTAATGCAAATTCTTGTGAAAGTATAGTCAACTTGAAGGAATCTTAACTTTCGT
Source organism: Thysanoteuthis rhombus (assembly GCA_963457665.1). NCBI lineage: Eukaryota > Metazoa > Mollusca > Cephalopoda > Oegopsida > Thysanoteuthidae > Thysanoteuthis > Thysanoteuthis major. Next base: position 46,118,253 of record OY735203.1, on the reverse strand, counting down.
CAGATACAAATTAAAAACTGAGTAAAAGCAGGTCAAACTAAACAATTAAATTTCTCAATTACAGAGGAAGCTATTTATTGTAATCGTGGTTAATGTTAGCAATCGGTTATTGGTATCAAAACCAGTCGGAACTGAACACTTTGTTTAGAATAATTTAAAATTGCATATAAATGTCCCATTAATTTTTCTATAATGTAAAGTTATTCATAAAAATGAATTAATAAAAATGAATGCACATTTACAAAAAATGAATGTAGATTGTCCCAATTTTCATATTCTAGGCTTAATGTTATCAACTGGTTATTATTATCTGACAGACCCTGTCCCAAAGTGATCATAATAATGGCTTCCTCTGTATATTTAGATAATGATGATAATCTTATATTTAAAGGCATACAAAGATGTCCCCTTTTTTCCCCCAAAAAAATGATTCAAAAAGCATATGTAATTTTTGTCATCCAGCCCAACATTGACCAGGAGTTGAAAAGAGTGAGGATTTTTTTTCCTAATGGTCCAAACAGAAATAAAGGGAGTCTTATACGCCATCAAATACAATGATGTTCATGAAACCTCAATTTAATCAGTTCCACTAAAATATTTGTCAATTTTTTCAACTTTAATATTAAACTCCCAAATTACCATCTGGTCCCAGTGTCATCCACCTCAAATGAAATGCATCAAGGATTTGAAATAATTCTACAAATTACTGAAAACTCAACCTATTCAAAACTCATAGCAAAATAAAGTGGCAATGGGTAAATTAGAGATATTTTTCAATGGAAAATCTTCATGAAATCAATTTTAATAATATTTTTCATCTCACATTACTTATGTTGTTCCTTGATGTAAAACTGTTTACCATTCTCTTGCAGCTCTAACAGAACCAACCATAGACTATGGATTTCAGAGACTTATGAAGCTGGTCCCTAGACATCCAGGTGATCCGGAAAGACTACCAAAAGTAAGATCAAAAAATCTGATTGTAAAAAAAAATTTCAATTTGCTCCATTTATTATGTGAGAACTGTTTGGACTTCAATCAGTATACTTCTTTGAGGCACTGTTTTGTTTTTGCTTTTTCAACCCTCATCCATCTTGTCATCTGATTCTCTTTGGATCTGGTCTAAACTCTTGATTAATATTTGCTGTTCTTGAATTGAAAGAGTTTTCAATACCAACCAGAGGGTTTTTCATCTAAGGCTGTCAGCATTCACTGATGATCTCTCCGAAAATGACAAAAATCACTTTGGCTCCTGATATGATGTATACATAAACATCTACTTCATTAAATAAACAGATTGGATCCAAAATGATGAAAAAAAAAAAAAGTGGCCTTTAACTTACATCCTATATCTTTGGGAACCCATCTGAGATTGATGACACAAATGATTTGGCTACAAAAATTCCTCAAAGCACACATTAAATGTCCAAGATTTGTGTGTGGCTTGCATTCAAAAGTCCCAAAACTGAACAAATTATTGGTGCATTTTGGAAGCCAGGGAATATGGTATATCAATAGTGAAACTTGGCCTGGCACAGGGTCATCAGTGAGGAGTGTCTTGTAATTATTCACTACATTATTAATGGTCTGTGAGATTAGTTTGCTATCCATTACTTTATATCAAAGTGCCCTCTGTTTACTCAGCTGAATCTATTCTGGTATAAGGCCCCTATGATAGGAATACCACAAAGGGTTAACTTGTGATTCAAGCTATGGTCTAGTAAAACTTTCATACCATCATTCTATGGTTAGTACATCAGTACATCCATGTTATTTTTTTTTTTTATTGCACCTAAGGAGATAGTCATTACCTGATTTACACTATGTAGTCATAAAAATAGGTTTCGGTTCACTCAGTCACTACATTTTTTGTTATCATATTTTGTTGAAAGAAACATTATGAAGACAAGAAAATCATACCATATAAAAGCCAGAAGCATGTTTTGTCTGTTAGTTTATGTCATGCTAAAGCAATCAGAATGACAGGAAGATGGTGAAGCAAAACTTGTATCTGAATGTTTGCTTATGCTAAAGCAGACACCAATGTGTCAGTGTGTTCCAATCTACATCTTTACTGTTACTACTGCTGATGTCTTCAAAGTATGACAGAAAATACATTGGTATTTCCTTCATGAATTAAACAGATGTTGTTTTTTTTTAAATCGAGAAGAAATGTTTACTGTTCAATTCTACTGGCTTATTGTTTTGAAATTATCAAATTACAGAAAACTTTGAGGGTTGTTAAAAATCAACTGAAAAAAGAATTTCATTTGAGGTGTATCTTTCTTTCTTTGCTGTAAATACATTTATATTAAAACATAGTTATATAATTTATCCATACATGAATAATCCTGTTATTTTGCATGGATACTATGTTAGTATGACTATAATTGAATGTGTGTGTGTGTGTATATATATATCTATATATATACATATATATGTATACATATATACGCATGTACTCAAGTCTTGATATATGTTTCCACAAAGATACATGTTTTAAATGAAGCTTACAAGAACTGTCACACTTTCATAAGTTGACAACTCCCATGAGATTTCAGTTCAGAACTCATTGCAAATATATTTAAGTCAGCTGCAAACGCATTAGAGTGAGTAGTTCTCCCCCTCTCTATCGCTATCTCCTATGAAAGAGAGAGAGACGGAGAATAGAGAAATCATTTTGAGAATTAAGTATCCATATAACCCATCGGGTGAGAGGAAATCAGTCTTAGAAAAAGGCAGGAACAAGATTCACCTGCCAGCTTTTTTTTTTTTTTCTATAGAAATTAGTGGATAGACATTTGTTTTCAAGGGAGAATCTGTGATTCCTTGCCTGTTGAATATATTGAGTATAAGAAAATAACTATCGGAAGATGTGAAGCACTAAGTGCTCTTAATGTATCTGATTTTAGAAAGGGGTTGTTAGGTCGTGAGCCACTACTTTAGGAAAAGGAAGCAAAGATCAAAATTATTCATGACAAGTGGAGGTTTTGATGTGGCAAAAATAGAATTTAGAAGATACTGGAAATGTTTGTTCACATTGTCTGTATGTATGTCGATAAATATTTTTTCTTTCCAAACATAGTGATAATATTACACAATACTTATGAGTTTCATTATCCCATATTTCATTCGACATTGCAAATAATAAGTCAAAATTAACTTTGGAAGAACACTGATTTGAGATTGATTAACCGTTAATCTCCGTTGTTGGAAAAATTCTTTTGCTTTAGACTAACTAAAACTAAAAAACAATGAACAATCTAGAATCAATCAAGTGTGATCTGGGTTATGCCATGAATTCTACTGAACTGTAAAATAAGTTTCAGTGACTTTATGCATACACATCTATACATATATGTACACACTAAAAGAAAAACCATTTAGAATGATATATATATATATATATATATATATATATGCATATTTATTTATTTATTCATTTATTTGTATGTATATCTATTTATATATTTGTGTATATATGTACTTATATATAAGTATATGTATATATCTATTTAAGTAAATAAATATATATGTTTTTATATATATATTTGTACATGTATACATGTATTTGCTTATGAATATATGTATTTATACATATATGTATATATATATACACACACACACACATACTATATATATATGTATGTGTGTGTGTATATATTGTGTAGAAAACTTATAGTATATATACATGCAATATGTATGTATATACACACACACACACACACATATATATATATATATATATATATATATATATATATATATATATAAGTGTCTGTATTGATGCACACACCACAATGAATGCATTACTACTTCTCTACTCATACATTTGTTGACTAATATCATTAAGTTTACCTGTTCTAAAAGTCTAACCCTTTCTAGAAACTCAACTCTTGATTGATTTGTTTATTTTTCGATTCTCTAACAATTTCAGCCTCAAAATTGTTTGGTTAGTGTCAGTCTTTTGTTATTTCCATTCTCCCCTCCCCTCCCTCTTGAACCAAATGGAATTCATTGCCATAAAAACATGTTTATTCACTGGTGAAACTGACTTTGACAGTAATTTACAGTCTCTTCATATGTTCTCCACTCAAAAATCAATATAGAGAAAAAGTGAATCTCTTCAGTAGGGAAAAGATAATAGCAATTTAGAGACCCCCTTCACCAAACCCTCACTCTAGAGGGGAGTAACACTAGAAAAGAATATTGCTCCTCCCACGGAGAAGTCATGTACATTATCATTAGAGGTCACACCCATACTTGTAAATGTTGATAATTTTAATTCTTCATATCAATTACTATAATTGTCATCCTATACAATACACAAGAAAAAAAAGGAAAACAGAAAGAATTATTGAATAAGAAAGAGATACAATTGAA